>OY735213.1:45730508-45793008 GCA_963457665.1 Thysanoteuthis rhombus
ACAGCTTTAAACACTGAACATATTAAAACACTTTTTCAAATATTTTTTGTCTCACTTCAGTCACTTGTTTCTTATGATCTGTTAGGGTATGTGTGAATTTTCTCTTTTTAGATTCATCACTTGTTTACATATAAACTTTCCGGGTATTTTTAAAAACAAAACAGTTATATTAACACAACACATCAACAGTGTTGATCAAACGCTCCCTATATATTACAATAATATATAGGTACTGTTTGATCAAGTGAGACTAATGATTTTGTCAAACTAGGTTAAACTTGGTAAATACCTAGTATATTCAGCTCAAGTGTTTACAATGTAAATACTTACTTAATTAGACACAAACCCACTCTTGGGGAAGACCCTATGAGGATCGAACTCCTTACGGTAGTAATGGTCAGAATCACACGTTTGTTATCCGTTAACCCTTTGATTGAGAAGCTAAGTAATTTCATTAAATTACTGACCTAAAATTCTCTCTGATTTCATGGAATCACCAGTTTCCCAACCTCACGGCGACATTTACACATAATATGAGGAAGGGATTGCAGAGTTCATGATTTCTCTTGAAAAGTTCGCTGGAGACACCGAAGTGCCAAGTCACATATACACACGATTAGATGTATCAATGCCCGTGTTTAAATACATTATTCTTCAAATGGTCGCCGCAGGGGGAAAGTCTGGAGCTAAAGGGCATCTTAAACAAACTCTGTAAATACATATTACGATCTGTGTGTGATTCAATCCTATCGGACGAGGAAAATAGTGTTAGCTCCAGGCTCTTTTCAGTTTATTCCTGGCTCATGAGGAGGAAATATTGAGGTAACACTCTGGGTGAACTGATGATTATATATATATATATATATATATATATATATATATATATATATATATATATATACACACGCACACACATAAAGGGATTCAATATTCACACGGGTGAACATCAAATAGAAATTGCACAAAGATCGAATCATGTCTGTTGTTATACATACTGATTCCTTATAGTTAAAAATGCTCCTAGGACAAACTACACAAGTGAGCCTCGTTTCAAAAATATGTAGTATGAAATAATAATAGTATCAATATACAATACGTATAAAACTTTATATAAAGTGACGAACTACCTATTCGGCAAAAACTATGATATAAGGAAGTGATGTTTGATCAACACTGCAGGGGTGCTATGTTAATATAACTGCTTTGTTTTTTTTAATCCTCGAATCAGTTTCATGTTAAATAACTGATGATACTAACAAGAGATAATTTATACATTGTACAATGATAACGAAGTAACGGGGGAAAAAAAGGAAAAAAAAACACTTTTGAAGACAACATAAATTGCATTGACAGATATTAGGAAATGAGTGATTGGAATGATACAAAAATATATTGAATTTTTTTTTAATGTTCAGAGTAAAGCTTTTAGACTATATATAGTGAACAATGATACCTATACAAGCGCATGTATATGCATTGAATAGATCTTCATGCAAAATGGAGGTTGATTTCCTCAGTAGAGCGGTTATAACATAAGTAAAAATTTATTCCATTGGTTCATTAGAGAGAGTACATTCTTATTCATTTCGACAATATTCTTTAAGGAATGTACTTTACGTAATGAAACATTTGAAAAATCATCACTCTTGTTATGTGTGTATGTTTATACAATTGCATAAAGAAAGCTGAATATATATTTGTATGTATAAGTAATTCCCTTGGATATATACATACGCCTCTATCAAATTCAAAACCCAAAAGCATGAGAATATAGAGTTAAATTAGAAATGAATGCAATGAATTCTGCTCCCAGTATTTTACTTCTGAAAACAAAATATAGACTCCGATGAAAAAGCTTCTGCTTCATCTTTGATTGTGTGATCAAGAAACGAAATTTAGTTTTCAACCTAAATATTTTTTTTCATTCTCTTAAAGAATCAGACGAAATATGGAATAAATGCAATTGGTCACGTCCCTATCAAAGGACTGAATAAGAAACAAAGAAAACAGAAACAAAATGGATAGACATTTTGCAGTTACAATATAGGCCATGCTCGTGTTGTCTAATGTGGTATAATACAAGTCCCGATTCTATTCTCCCAATATGACTAATGTTTTCTTACATATTTTCACAGTAATAATCTTATGACCAGATCCCATTAAATTCATCGATTTTAGTGTAGTCACCGAAGTTCAGCAACGTCGAACCTGGCCAAAAAAAAAAAAAGAGTCTGAATTAAAGAGAGAGAGAGAGAGAGAGAGAGAGAGAGAGAGAGAGAGAGAGAGAGAGAGAGAGAGAGAGAGGTGTGAATATTGTTGGAGGGTCAAATCAAATTTAAACTTACATTGGAAATTGACTCCGTCCACAAAAGAAAAGCAAAACTTTCTTAGGGAGCTAATCTAAATAGGATGAAGGGGATATTTTTACGTTTATATCTCCCTTTGCGTTGCCTGTACGCAGAATGCATACAGAGCTAGCCAGACCCTCTTAACAAATGGAAGAAACCTATGTTGACACTTTCCGATAATGTACAGTACAATTTTTTTCATTTTTATTTCCATGACAATGGACACTTCCACTTAAACATAATTTTCCTGATGATAATAGTTCTAATGGACCATTTGGAACCATTGAATCTATCGTTGAAAAGATCTAAGCAGTTTCTTTCTTAAAAGAATTTAATATCGTAGAAATTCAAATGTGTCACAATGTATTACAATCTTGACCAAGTATGCACTCGAGTTGAAAGTATTCATGACCATTAACAGATTTTGTTCGATATGAATTTTCTTTCTTTCAGATCGAGAAAAGATAGTTAAGTCTTTTTTAACCATTATCTTTTTCAGGGTTACATTATAGTTATATATTGGTGAATTTCATTCCCGAGGAATGACTAGTTCATAAGAAGTTAGTGAGATTGTGTATGTATGTGCATATGTTGCAGGTTTGTGCAGGGTTTTGCAAGTACTGAAATAGACTGTCATGGTTTTTTTGGTGAGGAAAAAAAAGCATCTCAAAATATCGATACCTGCCATCCAACCTGATTAATAAAATCAATATTCGTTCCAAGATAGGGAGGACGTCCATTCTAGCATGAATGCTTTTAAGAACAATCAAATAAATTTTGGGAGAGAAGAAAAATTAGTTGTCTTCCGAAGAGAATTTTTTTCTTTCTAATCGATAATCACATGATGTAGCTGAGAAGGTGAGGGGGCAATTTCGAAATGCCCCCAAGGCCCCCTATGGAGAGGACCGAATGATTTATAAATAGATCTTCTACTGCATTTCTACTAACATTATACAATAACAAGGATAAACTTGTAGATAAATGAAATGCATAAGTAATAGATATTCAGTCTTTTAAATTGGGCATACCTATAAGCGGCCAATTTTCCATTTTCATCACAATAAATTCAGGCATGGACTCCTCAGGGAGCAACCCCCTGCTCCTCCAGTTGAGTAACCGTAGCCCCATAAATGGCGCTACTAACCAACCAACTTGGCCACAGACTCTTCCCTCTTCGAGTGTGTGAATCTCCAGTCTCTCCTGGTTACATTTCTTTGGCTGCAACCTCGAACACTTGCATGAACACAACACGAGGCACCATTTGATGACAATTTTTATTTAAGTGCTTTTTTCTTTCTATATGCTCATTTTGTGACCAACAGTATTCTAAAGAAAATCTTATGTAAAAGATTTTGCTTTTAAAGTGAATAATATATGTGTACTGTAGAGAGTGAGACGGACTCGGGAGTGAGGTGTTTGGAGGTAAGGTTTATTAATCCTTATAAGTAAATTATCCATACATGTTTCGGGATTCTTCCCATCATCAGTGGTGTGTGCTGTGTGTAAATATATATATATATATATATATATATATATATATATATATATATATATATATATATATATATATATCTTTTAGCTACGCCACTGTTTCCAAAAGTGAAGAAAAAAATGCTTCTAACCGGCATTCATGCGAAATCTACGATGTGAGAGGAAGTTCTTGAATTTAATGATACCAGAAATGTGAGCAGGGCTGTCTTAAAAAAGGTTGAGCCCCCAGGGAAAAAATGTACTGGGGTCCCTAATTTCCCCACCTTCAACACATTAGGATTGGATTTTTCAACTATAAAATTTGCGACATTCCATTGCTGGTAATGTTGGATAAGAGAAGGTTCTCTGCTCGGTATTCTATGGCATGGATGGCTTTTTTCAAATAGGGTTTCTAGAATAGCAAAGCCTTCTGGCAACTTACCAAGTGTACCCATGCTATGAGACTTGCCTGAATGTGAGGCATTTTCTTAAGATAAATAGACCAATAAACTCTCCTGTGACACTTGTATCTGTAATATCTGAAATATACATTGGATACTGAACAGAACAATGCATAAAAGGGGAAAAGAAGTCCTGATCCTTCGACGCCTTACGATTCCTCAAATGTTAAGCATAACACTCATAAAAAAATTAATATTATATGCCTCTTAACGCAAGATTACAAGACTCTCTCTTCATCAATAACAATATTTGTAGCATAGTAATGAGTATATATTATTATGTTTCTCATTTCAGCATACTATTTCATTGAATTTCTGATTGGTGATATTTTGGGACTGTTAGAACGTTATTTTCAAACTGAATTAGGAACGTTACAAATTTTCTAAAGAGGTGTTTAGTCATTTTCATGGCGCAATCGTGAATCGGGATGACAGGACTTTGGTGATGTCACAATTTTGGACTCTGCTCATGAGAGGAATTAGAAACAATTGAGTTTCGAGAAAGTTCTTAACAAGAAATTTTAAAAACATTCACCGAGTAGAGAATCAAAAATATATTCTTACTCTACTACTCTTTCCCTCACTCTCTACTTCTCGTTCCCTCCTTTTTTCACACTCTTTTTCTTGTATACCCTCTTTCTCATCCCCCCTCCCACTCTCTTATTTTTTCTCTCTCTCATTTTTCACTCTACCTTTCTCCCACTCACTCTTTCTCACACTGTCATTCCCTCTAACCTTCCTCCCTAATTTTTTTCCTTTACCTCTTCCATTCCTTTTTTCTCGTTCTCCCTATCTTACTCCCCCCAATCTCTTTTTCACTTGGTTGCTCCCTCACTCCTTCCTTTCTTTTTTCTGTTTCCCTCTCTATCCTTACCCCTCTTTCTCTCTTCTTATCGCAATCCATCTATCTCCCTTGGTATATATTTCTTTCCCTTTACGCGTCTATCTTCCGCCTTTCGCTACCAATTTCTTTCTCTCTCTCTCTCTCCATCTGTCTATCTATCGGTCTATCTATATATCTGTCTGTCCGTCTATCTATCTATCTATCTATCTATCTATCTATATATATATATATATATATATATATATATATATATATATATAATTTGTCTGTTTGATTGTGTACATGCAATAGGTGTACTTGGGAAAAATCGACATCATCATCACTATCATCACCCTTTCTGCGTTTGTCATTTGACATAAATCTCTGGGAAGATTCTCTTGACTTCCTTATCTTGGGTGTAGCTGAGCCAATACTTTCAGAATATGCCTTGTTTGTCATGCCGCCTAATTTTTTCCATGTTTGCATATGTTTTCCAAGGATCCACTTTATGACCCTTAATTTTGACTATTACAAATAGAGAAATGAGTAAAGATTCATATCTAAATTATTTGACTATCTGTATCTTTTAAAATCATTCTTATTAAGGAGATTCGATGTGTCATTGTCTCAACAAAAGCTGTTTTCAGTTGTTTACTGATTGAAAATCAATAGTCAAAATTTCAGGCGCTATACATTTGTTTGATAAAGAATTATCTGTTTGGCCTAGTTGTCGTATACTATGGCATCATAGAATTTATTAGAAAACTCAAATGGCAATGGGCTGTTCATGTTGCAAGAATGAATGACAACCAATAGACATAACGACTCACAACATGGATCCCCAGAGACCACATGCAAAAAAAAGCCAAAATGAAAGGATGAACTAGACAAACTCAGAAAATACTGGCTCAGTGACGCTCTATGATAGAGAAATGTGGAAGATCTTGGAGAAGGTTTATGTCCAACGACGAACGTTGAAAGACTGATGATGTTGAAAGGGCAGGACACTTTGGTATGTGGAGCAGCCAGCGAAAATTTTCATGCAAAATAATTTCTTGCCCCTCGTAGGAATTCATGTACATGAATTCAGTTTGTTGTTTAAGTTTTGCCAATTTATATGCTTTATATCTAAACTTAGATCTAAAAATCTATAATATGTAATTTCTTTTATTTGCTTGTATTAGGTTTCTCAACAATCGCTACTTTGTATAGAATGTTCACTAAACTTTGCGAGGTAACCATTTGTTGAATAATAGTGGGTCATTAGATTTCTTGAGAACTTCTGATCTAAACAACTTCAAAATCGATCGTATAGTACCGGGTGCTTTGACTTATATATTATACGGTGAATACCAACTATATACGAGGAAAGTCGTCGAGTTATCTCTGAGCATACATCCATACCTAGAGAAACTTCTTTAATCTATATCTGATATACTGTCGAAGCATATACATCCGTATTTACTAGCTTCCTCATGGGACCAATACGTTGTTCCAGTTACGGGAAAACTGAAAAATTAACTCCAATCCCAGCAACTGGTGACACAAAGGGGTCAGGATAAGCCCGACCTATCCCTTTCAGTACGACTGCAAGGTGCTGCCCTGGGGCGTATTGCTTCCCCCGAGACTGGGACAAGTTATTTTTATTTTTTTTTTTTTAGGCCACTGGATGAAACCTAGGCCTCATGCACTCAGCAAAGCCAAGCCTCAGTAACCCATCATGGGTCACGACATTGCCCCGGCGCAGAGCTACCAAAGCGTGTACCAGGGCATTATATAACCGAAATCATGTAGACAACATTTTGCCAAGTATTGTTTATTTGCATACATTGCATATAAAACGATAATAAAATACAGTTTTAAGAAACATCACCAGACAACGTGATTTATCATATAGTCGATTACTATCTACAACCCGTTATCAATTGAGCGAATTAATAAAATATTGTCAAGGAATTTCATTATGCGTACGTAATGATCATTATAAAGTGGATAGTTCATTATATATTGATATCATCAACTGATATGAGGCGTTGGATCTTCATTGAGTAGTGAACGCTTCTTTTTTTCTTTTTTTTTTCTCTGCGACCGAAACGTTGCCAAAGTAACTCCTATAAAAATATGTTGGCCAAAGATCTGAAGGCCATCAGCGATAGAGAGTAAGCAGTTTTCAGCATTTATTGATATGTTTAGAATTTTTTTTTAGATTAAAAAACGACCTGATCAAGCCAGTCTGCTAAGCTTCTTTTTGTTTAATAACTCAGAAAACAGTTGACACCGTATTACTCCATTATTTATTGGGTATGCGACAAGTGGTGTTTTTTATGGTAGTTTAGAAATTGTGGTTGTAGTTTTCTTTTTTCTGAACCAAATCATTGTTCTTTTGTTATTATTATTATTATTATTATTATTATTATTCAGATATAAAATACGGTAACTAAAAACATTATTTTACATTTTCGTGCATGTCTTAAACAGATGAAAATTTTCTGAATATGATAGAATGTCAGCAACATCCATTGCTTAAGTGAGAAAGCATTGTGTCCTCACTTTTAGTAGTGATGATATTCCACGAACCGTTTCAAATGAAGAAATTAATGGCTCATAATATTGACTGAGCCTGCTCGAGCAATCTGATACCTGCAAGTTTCAAGGAAAGGACTATCACTTAGGTCTAATATCAAATTCTGATTAGAGGCTCTTATGGCCGTACATTCACCAAAATGATAGACAATTTCGTATCAAACCAGAATAAATTTCTCCCATAACGATACTGAAAGTCTTTGATATTCACTTCCAATATGCAGCGTCAGGTGAGATTTTCAACTTTTATTCTCCGCAAAGTCTAAACTGCACGACTGACAAAACACCACCTGAGTAATCAAATGTCATTAAAAATGCTTTATTTCAATATAATTCACCAAATGTCTACGTGTCCGCGCATTACTCAAAGACCGCTAGAGCTATGACCTCAAGATTTTCAATGATTACTAATGGGACCCTGGTTTTATATTTTAGCCGTTTAGCTTTTAAATAATTTCCTCGAGACCCTTTACATTTTTATCCCTATCAGATATATAGATTATATGTGATCAAAGAATTCATGCTGGTGATGATGTTTTAAATAAGGTATGATTCAATTAATACGTACTGAAAATTCATGATATCTAATATGGTTCAATGGACCATTCAGTCCTTTAACAAGAATTAGCTGAAAATCCCGCCCGTAGAGCGGATCTTCGGCTAGTTAATCAAATTCTAATGAGTAGCTTCTGATTAATTGCCTGTATATTATGTATCCCACTGGGAAACAAGAGTTGACAGCAATGTTTAGAAATAGCAATCGTACAATATTTTATTTTCCTGGATAATTCTAGTATTTTCACGATATTGAAGATTTACTGGCATTTTTTATGATAGCCTTATTGTGCAAATCCCAATCCAATTAATCTTTTTAATTGATCAGTCCCATTTGGGTTCCCGATTTCATTAAAATAATCAATTCCTGCGGATCTGATCGATAAAAGGAAACTGAAGACAAAAAGCTCAAAATAGATAACGAGCAATCGTAGCCAATGAATGTTCTCTTTTCAAACTAACAAACAATTTAATTATTTTTATTAGGCAAACTCGACAAATGAAACAGCCCGAAAGAGAGAAATGCATTGGTTCAAATACATTAAACCTTAGTGGTGGAAATAAGTTTGGCGAACTAGGTATACAATTAAGTTGAGTTTTCGGGAATTAGGGATACAGTTGCGCCTCTATCAGTTGATAGAATGGAAGTAGCTATACGCTGTGCCAACGCGCACTTCCCAATTTCAACCACAAATTAAACTCTTATTTCAAGTTGATGACGGCGCTCAAATCATCAGCAATGGCAGCCAATGTAAAAGGTACGATTTCCGAATATGAATCCTTTAAAAAAATGAAAGTGTTAAATAGAATCTCGCAATATGACGAAAAAGAGATCATCTAAAGAAGATTTATCTGCCATTGGAGATTCATTCGTAATGAAAGCAAAAACTTGCTTTTTATGCTTCGTTCAGTTCTTTTAGTCGCCAGTTGTTTGATATGTGGAGAAACTTGTAATAAGCTGTCTTCGATGTGAACTAGACGCCATTTGTTTCAAGTGAACGTATTTGTATTTGACCGATAAAGAAACAAAACTGATTTTGTTTACCTGGACTTGTAACACCTGACTTGTACGATGTGTATTCACAACAACTTGGATCTGATTCCCTCGATTTCTAACCATTGATACTCTCTGACCATATGCTAGAAAAGTGTTATAGGTGATGATATAACAGTACCAATTAGAATAGTCTTTTTCGGTGATTCAACATTATATATTTACTCAATTTAAACACTGAGTACTGGAGAAAGTAGAACACTACATCTACCTAGGACAAAGAATCTCCATGAAATCTACAAAGGAAGAAATCAAGCGAAGAATCACTTAAAGATGGCAAAGATTTGACAGGGCACGCTCACCCATCAAGGATAAAAAAATCTGCTAGTAGTAAAATCTAATGCATTCTCACCATAGTCACCTATGGAGCTGAAACACAAAACCCAATCAAGACTAACCTGTAAACCGAGAACCATGCAACAGGCACTGAGAGAATTATGCTCTACAATACATTGAGAGATCACAAGACGGCACAGTTTATCAGTGAAAAGACAGGAGTCCACGATATCAGAGAATCCACAATGAAACTCAATTGGCAATGGGCTGGTCATGTTGCAAGAATGACAGACAACTGATGGACATTGCGACTCACAAAGTGGATCCTGAGAGATCACATGCGAAACAGTATCCGACAAAATATCAAATTGCGTGACCAAATAGATTGGTTCAGAAAATACTGGCCCCGTGACGCCAACGATAGATAGGTTGGGCAAATCTTGGGGAAGGTCTATGTCCAACGACGGACGCTGAGAGGATGGAGATTTATGAAAAAAAAAAAGAAATTAAGTTGGAATTTTCGAGCTGTGTTTCATCCCTTTTAGTGTCAAAGATACTACCCGATACCCTGGAACCGATATATACCTCATTTGTACTGTCTTTAATAATATCCACCATCGTCACATCATTGTGAATGCACGTACATGCATGCACATGATTGTATATGGTTTTTATCATCTAGATAAATTTAAAGTAGTCACCAGCTATTTTTTAAACAGCCAAGTGTATATTAAAAGATATATTGATGCAACTTCTACATTATAAAAAAGTAAAATAAAGATTATATCTTTATTTCAGTCATGAATCATCACTTTGAAGGCTCTAAAACTCAGTATTGAAATTTCAATATACGCAGAGACATTTTGATTTAATTTGTATTCTTCTCAGTGCAAAAACAGATTTATACTCTCCCATTATTTTTCACGAAGTAACAACACTATTTTCAAATGTCCCTCTAATTGCAAAATATCTGTCTTATTTCATTCCATATCTATGTTTAGCATCTGGAGACACTGATAGGGATAATTGTGTCCTTAGTAAAATTTTCTACCGTTATTTTCTATTTTGAAATTGAATCAGACAGGAGACAATTAGTTTTAAAATCCGTTTTTCTTTTTCTTTTCTTTTTTTTGTTGTTTGCAATAAGAAAATATGACAGCAGTTATCAGCTTACGTGTATAGATGTTCAGGTATGTGTGATTTTAAAGTCACCGTACATTGGTTGTGACGCCATACAGAAAAGACGTAATTTGATCAACAATGACGTTTTTTTTCTCGAATTCAATCAGATATGTAAATATTTGATTCTTAAATTCCGCTTTCTTCTTCCATTATGTATCAATTAGTATGACAAGATTAGATAGATTTATTACACCTTACAAAAGCGTCGTTCCCATACAGTTCTGGATCAATATACGTTGGTTGTTTCAAAAAGCCAATTATAAAAAAATGATTCCAAGTTATCTGTTTTGTAGTGAGCATAACTCTCAAACCAATAACAATTCTCAAAGATATGCAGGCCGCAACTTATATTTGCAAAGGCATATACTCTACAAAATGATCAACATGAAATCATCTTAGGACATGCTTAAAGCATATCCTAACCAACAAAATGAAGCCCAGCTCTTTAGTTTCGACAGAATCGTCTTCTCACGAACCCTATCGAAACGATAGCCGTCAGTTTCTCCAGGTCTGCCCCAATCTCCAGCTGGGAAGGACCCTCAATCCAAAAAAAAAGAATTCACTGAAAGTACGTTTTTCCAATATGGAAAATCATGTATCCACCATATGCAGTTATTTCTCTTCTTTTGTATTTTCAACTACACGAGATAAGTTCCACTTTCGAGGTGTTAAGTGCTTTTTGCCAAGAAAGTGTTTTTCGAAATAACTCTTGATGAAATATGATTGGAAATAAAAAGAAAAATGGTCTTGGCAATAGAAACTGATGCACGTCAGACATCTTTCTCGCCCATAGAAAACCAGACTTTTGGCCAAAGGGTGCTAGTGTGGAGTTGAACATATCCTTAGGGGATTATGTCGAGTTGGTCGACGGGACTGAAAAAAAAATCTTTGTTAATTCAATATAAAGGGACTCACTCTCTCTCAAAAAGTACAAAATCCTCTAATACTGAATACAGAGACTAAAAAATACATAAGGATAGGGAAAGGTTCATGACAGTGAATGACATAGTGAGATCAGACTACTTCAATCAACATCCTGACCCTACTGGTACTGGACCCTTTAGTTACACAAAAAAAATATCACGAATTCGAATAATGACCGTATAGAGAAAGATTTCCACTTCTATTCATTTTAAAGTTTATAGTAATGCTATTTGAGTGAGAAAAATAACGTCTCACATAACGTTGATGATGAGTTTGACTAAGAATATTTGTTTCTGGCTTGAGTCGAGATTCAAGCTAATAAAATGGCTTTATCAAGGTTTCATACATATTTTTTGTGTGTGCAGTAACTTTTTTTGAATAACTATGTACTCACTATCAATTACTAATACCTTATTTTGCCTTACAAGTCTACATCGCAGATCTATATAAATAGCCATCTATTTCTTTATAATTGAGAGGGAAATAATACTACTTATATATATATATATATATATATATATATATATATATATATATATATAACTACATTTTTCCATCTGAGTATACACTGAAACTTTTTACATGGATAGACTTGAAAAAATACTTATTTGTTTGTTTCAATGTGTTTACTCGTTCGTCGAGTAAATATACTTTGAGACAAACTAATCAATTTAGGTGTAACAAATTAGAGTAGTTTTTGAAATTTATTTATGTAACATTCTTTTCAGTAGATGCATGGATATTTCATATAGTAATTTGTTGAGTGAGAATATATATATATATATATATATATATATATATATATATATATATATATATTCACACACACACATGCATGCACGAATACCAAAATGTTCAGTGTCTATGTAT
Organism: Thysanoteuthis rhombus; assembly: GCA_963457665.1. NCBI lineage: Eukaryota > Metazoa > Mollusca > Cephalopoda > Oegopsida > Thysanoteuthidae > Thysanoteuthis > Thysanoteuthis major. The sequence continues at coordinate 45,743,055 of OY735213.1, forward strand.
GTATAATGACATTTGGGAAAACTCTTTCGACATGTTCCAGCTCCATCAGAAATAATGTTGAAAAAACAAAAGTTCAAGAAATAGTGTTCAGCTTTCATGCCGTTGTGGAGAAAGCATATTTTATCTAGGCACCGTCACATTGAATATTTTTATATATAATAAATGGACAAATTGACTGAATGAATTATAAATTTCGTTATATACAGAATCTTATTTGAAATGATCTCCAACTGCGACAAGAATGATTATATCCCTCAAATTGAACAACGTAAATAGAATAGATAATTTAAGAATATGATGCTGCTGCTGGAATCAAACCTGTCTATTAGTTTCTTTCAAGGCAACGGTTTTTGTATTATAGAAACTTACCAAATAGGTCCATATTTCAGATACATAGCTGTTTCGTTGAAAGAGATTTGACCTTCACATTACCGGTGGTTGCTTAGTTCAATAGTAAGAATATCACCAAGTTTATACAGCTATGCAATCGGTGGTAGGTTCGATCCCTGCAGGAGCCCCATTTCCTTTCAACTTTTTATCATATTTACATTGTGTAAATTGAGTGATATATCAACCGAGTAACAACGGGAAATCATTACAGATAAGTTTCTACATGATATAACCTATCTATCTATCTATCTATCTATCTATCTATATATATATATATATATATATATATATATATATTTATATATATATATATATATATATATAGTTCTGATCACGATTATTTGCACCTTTTTCGCATATATTTGTATGATCTGTAACTGTGCGTTATCTTCCAAAAAAAAAGTTCACTAACAATTAGTTTATAAGCGACAAAGATGGAGCTGTTCTTCTTATAAACCTATCCAGAGCTCTGAAAAACAGAAAGCAACTTGCTACTCTAAATGTGCCAAAACCTTGAGTCTGTTTTGAGAGAACACAAAGAAAAACATAAAGAGATTGCTTGAACAGAAATAGTTCACTGTCATGAACTGAGATTACTCAAAGGGTAAACAATACAGTATCTTCAATTTCCATGATAGAATCTATTAAATTATTGCCAAATTACACCCTTTATTACTTCAGGGTAACGGAGAATTACCCAGGGCTTTGAAAATAACATTTGCTAGAATAAGAAGAATCGTGTTGGGATGAAAAGACACACTGCTCTAAAACAGGGTCCACAAAAAAAAAACAAAAACACTCGAAATAGTTAAAGACGTGAACGAAATGGCATTGGGGAGGATAAAATTAGGAATCGCAAAAGAAAGTGATAGGGGTGATTGGAAACACTATTTAAGATATAACAAGATAAATGATCATGGCTTGGCTTTGCGAACGAACATTTTAGAGGGTTTTCCACGTTTTTTGCAGGCCTTGGTGTGCGTAGCAAGGCCTACGTAGGAGAGGCAGTTTCTTCAGCAACTAAATGAATAACATATTATAGATAACTGCAACTATACTGAGCAGCAACGGCAGAAACAATAATAAGAGCAGATTAGGAACATCAGCAACCGTAATAGCAACAACAAAAATTGAAATACAGGTGGCCCTTGGAATCTGACAGAAGAATGTTTCCATAAGTACCTTTCATAAGCCTAAATTCTGAAACAAATCACCAAGATTCTTCAGAAATATATAAGTGAAATCCAAGAAATGTATTATATATTAATAATGAATTGAATATAACTTCAATCGTCAATACGTATTTTATTGAAATATCACCTATTCGATGAAAAAAATACCTAATTCATTACCATAAATAGAACATGAATATCGACTTTTTTTAAATAAAAGAACATTGATATAGTAATTTTGATAGGTAGACGTAACTCTGCAGTAACAGAATTGGCAACACTGAACAGGGAATGTAACTAACATTTCGGTACGTCCGTCAGTGACGCCAGTCAATGCTAGTGTATGTGAGAAAAATGACGAAAGAAATTCAACGGCTGGGCAAAGAGAGGTGAACATACGGCTCTTCTTGGACCAGAGCCATTTTGTAGCAAGCTCAATGGTAGGCGTAGATGCATGAAAAGTACTCATCTTACTGTACATGTAGGAATCATCTTGCCTATCACCCCTTCCTCTTCTCTCTCATTAAACCTCAGTTGTCATTTTTCAGCAACGGTGAGGATAATAACACTGTTATGATTTGATAAGCCTGTGATCGAGTTAACAAGGACCTTACCACCCAGTAAAAGGTCAGAGCCCTGGTTTAGGGTTATACAGTTCCACCGAAAGACGAACATTTCATAACTTCCTCATTCCCGAGGAAGAGTGTATTCATAGCAGCCTCTCCGAACTGCACTTCGATCTTAAAAATCTAAAGCAGGAAAATATTAAAGTGATTATGTTGGAACTTTCAATAAACGGTATACTCATTTTTTTCCTTTCACTGTAAGGCACGGGGAGAATTGTATAGAAAAATAGAACCGGAAACACAAGTAAGAAACATTGCCTCTGGTCTACCTACCTCATCTCGTTCACCTCCTCTCCCACGAGGAATATAACAAATCTAATTTCCGGATTTTGATTATTCCTATATCTCGGCTGCCATTTCATCTGTAGATATGGGGCGAGATTCTGTTCCGAGGCCCGAATATCTTGTATTAGTGCCAGCTGGAACGCTCTGGCTAGGTTTCCGACATCTTCAAGGAATTTCTGCATCAACAAATTGCAAGAACAAAAAAAAAAAAAAAAAAAAAGCGATGTGCTCGGTCATTTTGGTATTGAGGAATAAGAGAAACGAATTTCACTGAAGCATTCAAGTTATTTCGCTATAATACAAATATCTATGTGAAGCGGTTGGCTCTTTTCGAAAAAAGTATTGCTTTATACTGTATTGAATACGTTACAACATACGTGAAACCGCTTTGTTCAAGGTTGTATTTTAATTTTTCTGCCGATACTAAGTTTGTCTGTATTGCAGCATTGAAAGCAAACCATTCAAGTTATTACCATAGTTGCAGATTAAATTTCAATAAGTAACCAAGTGAATAGTTAATGATTCGTTTTTTGAATATCGAGGTTCGAGCAAAAATATTTTCTTTCAATTGTTGGTACTTCCAATGAAGTAAACCTCAAAAACATTAAAAATATATTTCTCTACAATCTAACAATTTTCTTGAATGGTTTGATGTTTTTTCTGTGCCCACAGATATTTTTTCAGGTCAATTAAGATGATTTATGTGCTCACCATCGGCCTTACTAGTTTACATGTCAGAAAGGAACATTGGATTTAAATAATGTCTATGTTCCATCATCGTTTTCGGGCTAAGGTGTTTGTTCAAAGACCAGCATGCTTTACTCGCTGGTAACAGTCAGTTTTCTTTTGGGAAAAAAATACTGCAAAACTGAAAAAAATCCATGAGAGAACAAATTCACATTTGCAGATTTCCTACGAGGATCAGAGAAAACAAATCCTGTTTGGCATTATATTTACATTACAAATAGAACCCTAACAAAAACCTTTCGATGTTTTTTCCCCCAAAACTAACAATCTATCAGAATGCTTGAAGGTCGAATAGATAGAGATCACATAAAATTAAGACTAAATTTATTCAGTTGGCTCAAACCACAGGATCATTATTGCTACCAAAGATCGATAATTGAATAACTGCTGTGTCGTAATTTGATGTCATTTTCATGGAGAAAAAATCCATCAAAGAGTAAGTAATGTAAGAATAAATTCTATTCGTGACAATACTGACGTTTTCCATCGGAAAACATGTAAAAGGATTAAAAAAATCTTGAGGTTTATCATCAAACTTATCAGAATAGGGCCAGAGGGATGCAACAAAAGTTTTTATCTTTCAAAAATCAAAAGAAAACTTTCTTAGAAAGGGTTTAGCGGGGTACTGATTCTGGAGACAAATCTGTACAGCATAGAATGCTGGAAGACACCAACTTAAAAAAAAAATTGAAAATCGGACAGGAAATAAGTTTTGACACACCTGTAGACACTTTAAAATTCAGTGCCACCTATCCTTTATCGAGCTTTGGTCAAGTTACCCGTCTAAACAAATTTGCAACCCATAGGGTGCAGCTGTTCAGCAGCCTATAAAACACGAGTAATATATGAAAAAAAATTGTCAGTTTTATTGTATTATATACACACATAACACCAAATGTATTCATATATATATATATATATATATATATATATATATATATATATATATATATGTGTGTGTGTGTATGTTTGTCTAGAAAGCTTCTGCAGTATCTGTTAGTGTAATTTATGTCAATTTTATTCTGGAATTTTTTGTTTCACACCAATTTTCATCTTATGGTACTATGTGCAAATTCAAATATATTAGCATGGTTCCTCAGTCGTGTTGATTAAACACCATCTCACCATGATTTTAATATATGGCTTATGTCATACTACATGTAGTCTATTTTTCTATATAGGATATTATCCTAATGTTTTGTATAAGGATGTAATTCTATACTACACATCATTTATTCATATTTTTGGAACACAGGTCTTAATCACGTAGGTTATTCAAAAACGTATTTGACAACAAAGGATCAATAAGTAAAACAACAAATGGGAATCGTTTTTCGTGCCACTTCCATTGAGTGTTCCCAAATGTGAATATTAAATACGTTGTGTTGCTTTTAATCTCTGACTGCATGCAACCAAACTTATATATCATAACAAACTAACTATATTTATCCGATCAATAGTTCTCAAAATTGACCTGTGTCGTTCTCAGTGACCCAAGTAATCTCGTTAATGTGATTCACCTCAATTTATTTTTATCATTATTTCTTATTTATCTATCAGAATGTGTCGAACAGAAGTTTGCTTTTAACCGAAGTGCATGATAGTTTCGGCACCAGAAATAACATTCATCGATTCTGCCGGCAAGGAAATAATGCAGGCATGTGTATTTGCAGAGGTTTGCATGGCAAGTACTGATCCTACCCATGTAGCGAGTTATGTAAACGAGATTGGGCCAAACAGTGTTGGAAAAAAAAACGGTTCTAGAAAGTTCACAGAAAAGAAGTAACCTCTAACCTAGTCAGTACTCAGATGGGTGACTTATGGGGAATACCAGGTGCATACGCACAAGAAATTCAAATACTTGTATAATATTTTTAGAACACCTACCTGTATATATCAGAAAAAAGCTTTTAAAATATGTCTTACAGATTTCAAAGCTTATGTTGTCTGTTCGTGGAATTTGCAGATACTCAGACTATGAACTTGAATAGAATTTTAATTTTTTTTTCTGGAAAATGTTTGAATTTACTTTTTTGTTAATTCACCTTCAATTTAATCATCGAAAGAATACAGCATTTTTCTATCTAGAGCATAATTTTGAAAAATAAATGAAACTTCAAATTAGATTATTTATAATATGAAGAGAAAATACAAGATCATTATTATTTTTTTTTTTGCAATATGAATCGACTGCTCTGAAAATAGGACCAATAAGAAGTTTTCTGAGAAATTTCAACTGCTGTAATTGAGATTAAAATGATGTATTTATGTATTATTCAGAACAATTAAAACTTGGTCAGCCTTGAAAAACAAGACGATCTCAATAATCCTAAAAAGAAGAGTAAACAACCAATGCATCCTCCCGATAGTCACTTTTGGTGCCGAAACATGGAACCTAACCAAGAGAGAATCATGTTCAACCTCACATGGAGAGATCACAAGACAGCACAATATATCAGAAAGGAAACAGAGTCAGAAACATCATAGAATCCAGTAGAAAACTCAAATGGCCATGGGCTTGTCATGTTGCGAGAATGACAGACAACGGATGCACATCACGATTCACAACATGGAGCCCCAGAGATCACATGCGAAACCGAGGCCGACAGAATACAAGATGGAGAGATGAATTAGATAAATTCAGAAAATACTGGCTCTACGACACCCATGATAGAGAAATGTGGCGGATCCTATGTCCAACGAGGGACGTTAAAAGACTGACGATGATGATGAAACGAAAAACATTTCTGGCCACAGAAAAACACTCTGTGTTGACTCGAGTATTAGCAGCCAGCCATAACAAGACAACATCAAAAGGTTCCGAATTAGCATTATCCAGAAGTGTTGATGATCCGAATTTGCATTGTCCAGAACTGTTAATAACTTCTATAATGTCCGTGTGTGCCACACATTTGATCTCTTGCTATAATTGGACCACTACTCGAACTCTATTGGGATATGGACGAAAGTGAAGAGATTATAATTTGAGTAACAAAAGGTAACACAGCATTGCAGCCAATCATGATAACTATTTGCACTAATATTGATAATTGCACAAAAGTAATGACTTCTCTTAACGTTCGTTCCAGGGCAGACGCAAAATACAGTAAAATGAGAAAGTGAATAGGCCAGGTTGGTTACCCAATAGAAACCGTCACGTGACAAACACCTTTTGGCAGCATGCTGCATTGGGGATGATGAACGAATGTTACTATTCTTGCCTTGTATCGGGCAGTGACCCCCCCCCGTCAGAATTTTCAAAAGAAATAGGCAAACAAAAACTGATTGATCAATTTTAACATGCACGTACATGACATATCGAACCCTGATAAAAGCCTGAAGGATCAATATATATATATATATATATATATATATATATATACTTTGAGCATAATGAGGTTGTTGATATTAAACGTTTAGATTTTCAGCCTTCTAGGTTCAGTACGGTGTCCTGAACGCACGATACATATACATACATATATATCTACCTTGCCAAACTCAAAAACTGAAAAAAAAATTGTGTTGACAATTTTAGTTGATGGGTTCTAACATAAGTTACTGACATCATTGAAAACTGATAAAAATATTTAATATTTTAGCTTTTCTTTCTATAGCGTCTGGCGTAAACGTTATATATATATATATACACATATATATACATACATATATATATAGTGCTGGTGCGTTCATATCTTTATGAAGCTACAAAACAAAAAATTACGTGATAGGAGGGACAATCTGAAGTTCCATATTATCATAAAGAAAATGATAAATAAATAATAAAAAAACACCTCGTGCAAAATGATGATGATGTACCTGAGTAGTATTTGTGATTACACACATGTATATAAAATATATATATATGAGAGAGAGAGAGAGAGAGAGAGAGAGAGAGAGAGAGTTTGTGTATTTATACGTATAGCCATACCAATTAATGGAGCATACAGAAATGTCTGCATACTCTCCGAAATTATAAACATACCATTACAGGAAAACCGTGTACAGATCCTGTGATTAGTCAGCTCTTGTCAAATATATTTGAGTCTTGTTATCGAGGTCAACAGAAAGTTTTTTTTTTCTCATTTGCCATGATGGTGACATTGTTCTTTTTTTTTTGCTGTTATAGATGAAATTTGACTTATTTTGGTATTTGCATGTACATAATTTGTCTGAATCAATCTAGGAACCTTCTACAATGTATTGAGAGAGTCTTACAACGTAAAGTAGCCTGTATAATATTTACAAACATTGAATACTAATGGTTATAGGGAGATACTTCTTTTCTAACACAAACAAGATTAGATAATTAAATATACCTTTTTATAACTCAAAATCTTCCGAATTTTATTCATATTTTCCTGTAATTCCGATGCTCACTCGGGAGCACATTCCAGGTTTTCAAGCAATTCACAATATATCTTAAATTTAATGAAAAAAAAATGCAACTATTTTTGAAGGTGGTTGAAGACTTTTTTCCCAACTGTACGCAGAAAACATTTATACATTTACGTTAATAACAGAACATAATATATAGGTTAGAACATAATATATGGTTTAGTCTATTAATAAAAACTGTCATATGACCAATTTTTTCGGCAGTTTGTTGTGTTTGGGGTGATCAATTGAAAGAAATGGGGTAATCAATGAATACGTTACTTCTCTTGTATCTTGATGGATCACTAAAACGTTCGAATTTTAAATGAACCAACGTGAGCACTTCTGGATACAAAATAGGAAAACGATTGAAGTTGAATTTTTACATGGTAAATTGAACCCTCTCCAAAAAAAAAACTTGTTTTTTTTTGGGGGGGGGGGTACCTAGACATAACAAATAGTAACTTTTATAATTTTTGGCACTCAAGCTCCATTGGTGAGGTTTATACACGAGACACACACAGACAGACATGACACTGTAGGCAGGCAGAATCATTTAAAAACTGAAGCAACCTATGTTGTCTACGTTGACAGTTACGGTTGATGGTTTTTGATATTCTTCCCATACAGGAGAAATTTCAGATACACTCTAGAGAGTCTGTGCATTTTGTAATTGTGATATCGTTTCTGGATGAAATATAGGAGGATCATGATGTTTGGCCGCGTGCGTTCACCGAAATGAAATTGGTCTCATCGAAAACGGAATCAGGGTAAGGTAAAATATACTCCTGAATCTTCAATTCACATAGGCGAAAGAGATATTACATGAATAATACTGTCTGCAAGAACATACTGACCTCATGATTCCGATTTCAATGCAAAACAGTCCCAGAATCACGAATATGCGTTTGAAATGCGAATGGTATATCGATCGATAGAGGGGGAGGAAAAACCAACATACAGAGAGAAATAATATTTATATACAATTTATGGATTGTACAGGTTTTGTAGTTGTGTTTTCTCGTGCATGTTTATACAAAAAAGATGAACAGGCATACCATTACTAGAAAACACATTCATCTATGCTGAGAATAGGCAGACTAAGTTGCTTGCATTCCACAAGAGATATACTGCTGACTAGAGGTTTTCAAGATATTTCCATAGCCACGAGTTATATGAATTAACTTTTAAAGTATAGCCTTCTAGGCTTCTTCTTTTTATTACAATGAAAAAAATCCAATATTTGGACATCAGGTTCTCAGCATAATTCAAACAGTGTCATCATCATTATCATTATAATTATTATCATTATCATTAGTAGTAGTATAATCATTCAATCCTCGTAAGATTTTTGAAATCGGATTCATTCAAAACTAATTACTCTACCGTTAATCCCCTCTAAAACATACATAATATTAAGTACGTAAATGTAGAAAAAGTCATTTTCTTTTTATCACCGTCAAAGACCCAACATATTAGGTCTAATTCGTTTCTTCCCCGGAATATAACATTTAATCGAGTTCATGACTCTCAATCTGAAGGAAGCATGCAAAATAAAGTTACAGTATCGTTCGCCACCAGCTGTGAAAAATTTGTTCCGAAAAAAATCCCCATAATGTTATGCCCAATACTAGTAATTCTTTGAAACTTAATTTCAAACGTTTGACAGCATTAGCTTTTAGCCAAAGCTGACTAATTGACATCAAGAACACAGCTTGAAATCGACTTCACGAAACACGTGCAAACCTGCCTGCAGCAAGTTGGGGGAGATTAAATATTAGGATCAAATGAAAAATCCAGACATTGATTTAAGTGGAAGCGCAACTTTTCAGGTAACATCGAATTCAAATTTTGAACATGTTCGATCAAAATAAGGATGAAATATAGGATTCATATCCCTTCAACAATATAAGGGTATTGTGAAGAAATAGTATGTCAAATTTTGAAAAATACATTTTAATTAAATTTTGATGATGGTATTATCTAAAAACTTGCGCTTTCAACTTGAATCAATTAATGTATCATTAATCCGGATATTTTTTTCACAAATAGGCGTCACTGGCAGAAATATCAGGATATTTGATCGACTCAACCATATCACAACAAAGTCCGCTCGACTATTGGCTAAAAATATAATCAATATACCTCCAAGGTTGTTTCTTTGTCGTCTGTAAAATCGTTTTGTAAGGGAAAGAACATGTGACGTTTAACATTTCCTAACTCAATTTTGTAGTTGGGCTCATTTTTTTTCTCTCATTGCGACGAGAATGACTTTCCAAATGGATAAAATTTGTTGCTTCAAACCGTAAAATATTCACTATGAAGTTCGATCTAATAAATGAAAAAAAAAGGTCTTTGAAGAGACCGTATTTTTGTTCTTTTCATTTTTTGGTTATAGTAGGTAATATGACAAAGTCTTCTGCTATATAGTGGTTCATACTAATTTCCAAATGAAGTTTAAACCACTCACATTTTCAAGAAATTTTTGTTTGCAATCCATTCTTGTTTCATATCTCGGTTGGTTGGCTTGTAATAGTTGAATGGAAACGAATTAATACCGTTTTTTGGTTGAATAGATAATGGTAAAAGGTCAGAATCTATAGTAATAGTTCACACTATTTTTCAAACGTATACAAAAACAGCATTTAAACCAAGATTTTTATTTCAGTTCATTGCTTCTAGTTGTTGAGTTAAGATAGAACTTTGTACTTATAAATGAAAAAACACGCTTGTCGTTTAATCTAGAAGAAATAATGATAAGAAAACAGTTATATGAGTGTGTACGCTAAATACGGGACTGCATTCTTATTAGCAGCCGTAAGTTATGTCCTAAATTCTTGATAATCATCCGGCTTCTGGCCCTCCATAATCATTTGCTGGATCCAAACTAAACAATTTAATTATCATCATCATCAGTCTTTTAATGTCCGTCGTTGAACATGGAGCTTCCCCAGGATTCGCCACACTGTTCTATCATGGGCATCGCGGAGCCAGTAATTTCTGAATTTGTCTTGCTCATCTTTCCATCTAATATTCTGCCAGCCTAAGTTGTACATGTGATTTCGGAGGATCCATGTTGTGAGTTGTCCGCCATTCTTGCAACATGGCCGCCATTCGAGATTTTTAATGGATTCTATGATGTCCCGGATGTACTGTGCTGTCTTATGGTCTCTCCATGTGAGGCCCAGCATAATTTTTTCATGTGCACGTTGAATCTTAATTGCACAAATTCACCCAATTATCTCCACAACGGACATTTTGGAAGTAATTTTTAATATCTTTTTTTTTCTTTCCTGCAAGCATACACTAGGGAGGATGCTGGAAACTTTTTTGTTTCTTTTATTGTTATAAAAAGTTTTGCAATCTTTTTTTTGAGAATTCAAGACATGCATAGTAATTTTTTGCATTAGTATATTCACTGATAACTGTTACCCAAACAATGTTCAATAAAGAAATAGGTCTGCTGCAGGAATCGAACCTGCGACTGAAAAGATAGCGTTGGTCTTATCTTCGGGCTAAACAGCCGTCGGTAATGCAGCATTCTTTGTTTATTCTTGATTGGTAATCTATTCACGCTGTCTAAGCTAAATGATACATTCACTGCATCATAAGTGGACATCGTTCCAAATAGGTTCAAAGTAAAATAACACGTATATATTATATACTATGTTTATCCTGTTCATCTTTCATAATCAGAAAGAGAGAGCTATAGCTTCAGTTCTGAAAGTTGCAACTGCACTGCAGGGTCTGACTTTGGATTTAAGTGCGGGAAAGTTTGGGAAGTTGTCTGTTGCACTCGTGTGTCCTGGTATGCCTGGATCAAAAGGTAAAATACACCCAGGGCAACATGAGACAACGGACCGGAGGGCAATGAATGACCTGGGTGCTCAACATTTCATTTGCATAAGCTTTTTGTTCTGAGGATTTCTTTCCCTTCTTCCTAAAACTTTGGACCAAAATAGTCAACATTTTTTAAAAATAATTCAACATTAATCATATAATGTGTTAGTTATCTTTCTCTCTGTAGGACCGACAGTCCTTTTTATCCACACACTCCACCGATTCCATTTAAGGTTTAGACATTACCAGTTCAAATTCAGAGCTTTCATTCTCCTAAATTGGTCGCCAACAAAGTTGGAGAGCCCAGTTTCCTATGCTATTCACCGATAGGTCGTGGGATGGATTCATGTCTTCCCTAAGGCCATTACTACAAATTTGAAGCAAACTATCGCAACCAGAGTTTGAACTCGATTCGCTGATTCCATTTCCCATGCCGCCTATCGCTTGGCAACCGAAATTTATGTATTGCACATGTAAAGTCTGAATTTGAAATATAAGTAGTGTAGACAAAAATAAAGTCAAAACTTCTAAATCCAAGAAATGTGCGCTTATCTAAGTGTCCATGATAAAGTATGTAGACGGTAAAATAAGGTGCTTAACCACAGTATCTATTATCTACATAAATTACAGAATTTGGACACGTCAAGTCCTAGACGCTAAAGTTATTATCCCTAGTGGGCGACGGTGATTGTTTATGGGTCGGAAATAACGGCAGTTCGAAACATGGCGACCATTCTATTAATGTTCGTATAATCTTCTACATCAGTTGCAGATACGAGATGGGGACATTATGCAGGTTTTAGCTCTGGGTACAAATATCCTTGTGATTAATTCTAGTTGTACACGCTATAAAAGTATTTATATTGTTTAGGAAGAAATAAAACATATAAATAAAGGGATCATTAAAGGAAGACAGACAAGCCTGATTGCTGCATAGTTAAACTACCCCTCCAGTTCAATTCTGACTGCAGATGATTATTGCAACTTTCATATTGTATATATGATAAATAAAAATTATATTTATATATATATGATATATGTACATATTTTTTTCTTCCAATATAGATATACCAATTCATTAGGATAAATAAACTCTTGAGATTTTTGAAGATCTGTCATCTTTCCAGTTCGGCCCAGTTGGTGAGAGAGTCACCTATCAATCGCGTCGTCGTGATTTTGAATCATATTGTGGGCATTTAATTTCATTTTTCAGTTTGGTTCAACGTTATACGACTGACAAACAGTGAAGAGTTTACTCCCTTCAATTAGTAGATTGTTTTTGCTGTAGTAGAAAGATGAAAATCTTAATCAACCCTAGACTTGGACAGGAGCTCGACAAAAGTTGTACACGGTCATAATCTTCCATATGTGTTAATGTGTACGACTTTATATTCAACTTATTCTTCCTTACTTTTCTTGTGTGTCCGTGGTAAAGTTCCTGTCTTTGAGAATGCTGTCTATTTGGGAAAATTAGATAACGTCGGGTACGATGGGCTCTCATATCCTCACCGAAATCTAGCAATGTCGAGCTAGGTCAATATCTTGATAGATGACCTCTTGAATGCTGCAGGCGAATCGAAGTTAGTGACGTCTCTTCTGATACTTGGGTATACCCAGTAAAGATGGCTGGTCCTGTAATCAACGTAAATGACACTAACAAATGAGACCCTTTCCCCGTGCGCAAAATGTGTTTAGAATAACAATGCGTTTGAGCAACAGTAACAACACAAAACGTTGTCAAAATTGATTTATGCTAAAAAGAGAAAGCTGAAATGTTACCAATTTAGGAATGTTAAAACATAATTGCCGTCTTTCCACCATTGGCAATGTTTTGTATTTTTTATATATTTCTTTACCTTTGAATAAAGTAGACCTATTTTGGGTTTTTGGTTGATATTTTTTTTCTTTTATTGTAATTACGAACTGGAAAAATCAGTAAATATAGTTCTAAAAAATATCAGCAGTGGATATGATTCATCATAGAGTCGATTATTATCAACTATTTTTTTTCAAAAATCTGTCAATACACGATCGAATTAATCAAATAATGTCCACGATGAAAATTCTATTTGTTAACCTACAATGCAGCACTGACATACAAAGGGAGATAATTGATCAGACATTACATATCAGCGGCAGTTTTGGTTACGCTTAGGTTAGAATTAATTTAAAGAGTAAGGGTGGATCCAGCTGACAGGAACGCCTCTAATAAGGCAAATTCATTCAGTTAGTTCTATATAAAAAGCAGAATGATTGAATGCAGTCCTCCGAAACATCGGGACTAAACATGTTATACCATGTAGTCGATTATTATGAAATATTTCAACCTACAATCTGCTAATAGTTGGATGAATAAATCGACTATTAATCATATGCCTACAGCTCACTGTAGATAAAAAAGGGAGATAATTGAGAAAGCATCAATATATCAGCAGCTGTTTTTGGTTAGAAATCTTTTTGCAAATCTCAGAGGATTCATATTGAAAGTTCTCAACAATGTGCCTTTATATTCAAAGAATTTAAATCAGTTTATATGTGTTCGTGATCTGTTTTCGTAATTAAATGAATAAATTCATTAGTGACATCAAAATGGTTCAATGAATAATGTTGAAAAAATGAAAATTGACAAATCTTCCCGATAAAGGTCAGTGAAGAATTAGAGAAAAAGAAATAAAAGGTGATTTAGCCATTTTGGTGTCAATATCTGTGATGATGTCATGTAATCATTTTTTTTTCTCACGATACGTTAGTCTCAGAGTATTCGCAATGTTTCGCCATTGACTTTGAAGCTACATCTCTCGGCCTAAAATAGAAGTTATCAGTCGAAATGAAAAGATATTCAAAACTTATACACAGATCAATTTGTTCATGGAACATAGACTTTGGAGATGGGTCCCTGGAACTGATGAATTCTTCAAAAGCGTTTTGGCTGCTGTGTGGTTGCAAGAAGTGGTCGAAATACTTTTAAAAGTGGTGGTCAGTTGAAAAGAGGTCTGGTGAGCGGGAGGAATGTGGTCAACATCCATAATCTGCTCCGTTCAGATTCTGCGGGATCATTGGTGCAACGGGCGAGATTTTTTAGATTCTACTTGAGGGTCATTCGCACGACGCACCTACTTTTTGGGTGGGGACAAATGTCGAACAAGTGTTGAATGATTGGTGATTAGTTCCTCTAGGGATGATTAGTGTGGGTCTGCTTAAAAAATGGCCGTCATTTAGATGTCATCAACCACAGAAGGACATCAACGTCTTCAAAGCATTCGGCGTTGTTTAGAAATGTTTGGAACCAATGTTAGACTTTACGTTCGTTAACTGTTCCCTGGTCGAATACTTAATTGATAGTACGAGCTATTTCCGTTAGTTTGCGTCCAATTTTGAAATTGCACAACAAACTTGCTAGATTTTGCTTTTTCTCCAAACCCCAATTTGAAAGCCTCAAATAGACCAGAATAGTCAAAAGAAAACGTTTTGCCCTGATAATCAGTTCGAAAATCACTTTAAAATGGTATTTTACATGAATATATTCGAATAACTTCATTCATGAATAAGAATCAAAGTTAAAAATAACAAAAATGCAATTATGTGTTGTATACGGAAGGAGACAAAATTTGTCAGTCAGTTGTCTGCAATACCTTCAAAATAGTTTCTAGGCTATTTGGTTTTCAAATTTAAGCAATTATTTCTCTGGTTATTTGAAAATCAATTAAGTATTTTTGTCCAAAATTCGAGGAAAAAAAAGAATTGTCAAAACGGAGAGCAGATGATTATCTTGCAATAATCAAATGACCAGCCAAAAAAGAAAAAAAATGTGGAAGACTGTAATCACATCAGTCCTTGATAAAATATTGTTGACGAAGTGGTTTTGATTAGATTAAGGACATTAATTTTTTCATAATGACAGTGTTGAAACATTTTGAGAGAGTTCATTAGACGGAGTAATTTACGTAGTATTTAACAGGAACGCATTTTTTGAGTGAATATTACCTGGTCATCTGTTAAGTTTGGGTTTATGATTCACACGATGTGGGAGCAACTGAGTCTGACACATGGGGCAGTGAAAGCGCTGTGTACCAGTCTGGTGATGTCTCCCAAGATTCTGTTGACCAATCTCAAGTCCCTCTCTGCGATTTGTATTTGGTCTATTGTCGGCTTCATTTGTAGGTTTTGTTGCAAGGAACCTGAAGGTCAGTCCCTAACAGCAAAGGCGCCGTCTGCGAATGGTGGTTGATACAGGAAGTTGTAATCTTTCCCAGACCTCCTTGATACACGTTCTTTCCATGTTATGCCCATATAGTATCAAAAACATCTACTTCTCAGAGGTGGTCTCAAGTTGCCAGGTTTTACAGCCGTAGCTCATCGTGGACATCACAATTCAATCATCGAACCTCAGTTTATGGAGTTCATGAGCACTTTTTATGGACAAAATGTAAACTTATGATCATAAAACAAACACTTTTAATGGACGAAATGATTTTAAAAAGTTAATACTCATGCCAAAAATTAGAAACTTTGAATATACTCAAAGATAAGTACCATAGTACTGCAGCTGTCAATTTTCTTTTAATAGTGACGTTGGTATGGATACAAATGTCGTTTTAGTGGAATCAGATAAAACTGTCATTCATATCATAAATGAAAGTAGCAAATTGAGTCCAGAAAGAACGGGAACGATTATTCACTTGGAACTGTGCAAGTGGCTGGGATTCATTATCGGAAATGCTAGTAAATAGAATCGGAGAACCGTGCTATTTTTTCTGTTTGTTTTGGGGTTTTTTTGCACTTTATTGGAAGGATCTCATTGATTTATTACGTTCCTATTGTGACAGAAATATAAGTTAAGTCAGAAGAACTCTTGAGGTGTCTTTTCTAATCATCACACATTAAAACAGTTTGGGATGAGCTGAGAAATCTTGAAATTAGGATCCTTGAAAAGAAAATTACCCAATAAAATATGTTCAGGCTCCTTGGTATCGATCTATACATGAATAACCCCGGCATTTCTGGCGGGTATATTCTTGTAATAATAGTAAGATAATAATAATAATGAAAATGATAATAATGATAAATGTTCTAAAATCCCATTCAATGCTACTAATGTTAACTTGATATTCATTTCATAAATAAATTTATTTAAATCCCGATTCACACCTGGATCCTTATCTTGGAAATCTGAATAGAACCATGAACAATGCCCTAAAAATAAAACAACCAACTAGTCATCGACTCGATGAAAATAGCAATCCATCGTAAACCCTACCCATAACCAAAACTGAGCAACGACCAAACAAAACTCTGACCCCAGACTAAACTCATGCTGAGGAACAGAAAGGAAAAAATTAATAAAACAAAAAAAAATATCCAATCAAGACTCTAGAGTCGTAAATAAAGACAAAAAAAAAAAAACAAACAAAAAAACATGCTTGTGGCGACCTGAAATTCATCTGTAATAATAAAATTGCGAATATCCAATCATCCATATATATGTATATATATATATATATATATATATATATATATATATATATATATATATATATATATATATATGTATGTATGTATGTATGTATATATGTATGTATGTATGTATATAATATATATATTTTTTTTTCTCATGAAACAGACATAAATTTGTAATTGGGTTTATTTATATATATAAGTGTGTGCGTGTTTCCTGGTGAGCTTTGTCAAATGATCGCGTAAATCGCAAACTACAATTTGATTCCAGGTTTGCTGATTTCAACCTTTGAAGAGAAAATATCTAAATAACATGGTGATCCTAATCTGGGAATGAGCAGCGGTCAATCAAGATAAAACAACCGTTGATCTTATTGGAAAATATCCTGAAGTTATTCATAGAAATTATAATATAGGCTTAATACATTCTCAAATATATTTTCGGAACAAAGGTTGATCATTGATTTTTGACAGAAGAGGCATAATGATAAAAACTGAGGATATTTAATCCAAAGCAAATCAAGAAAGCCATGCATGTGCGTTTTTGTGTAAAGTTTGAACGAAAATGTGAATATTTGACGACCCAGAGCAATTTTTCTATGTATAAGGACATGCGTAGTTAGAATATTACGAGTGAGGTTCTCATTACAGAGATGTATGTTCGGAAAAAAAACCCTACATTTTTGCTCTATGTCATGACGGTCGGGGAAAATAATAATTCAGTATGTATTGTAATGATCAAAATTCAAGGGAGATAATTCGAGAAACAATGAAAAGGGATCAGTAATATCTGATTCTCTCTTTATTTTTTTATTAGATTTCTCAAACTGCTGATCAAAGTAGCTTCGAAGCAGACACTGCACTGCCTTGTTAACAAACTATAATATTCGTACAATGACCACATATCGAATAATCGTAATGGATGTACACTGATATTTTTTAAAATCTATACTTAGATATAAATGAAGAAAATTACAAAAATAATCTCAAACGTTTTTATGGAACTGAGCACCTCCGTGTTATAATGTACACATCATTTAGAGAATTCAAATACCTGTATATGAGTACATATGCACATATGCATGACACTGTACGTCTATGTACACATGCATACATGTATGTACGTACATACGTAAGTACATATTTGAAATAAAAGTACAGGTTTGGTTATTCACTCAATTGAAACCAACATGCAAGCAACATCTCTCGGCAGCATGCCGTTTTGGCGGGGTAATCAATCAGATATTGGAAAAAAAGGGGTCAGTGAATAACTTTTCTCGTCTTCTGTTGGACAGTGATCACTAAAAATAAAGAAATGGAAACAATTGGGCACAAACTCATGGATCAATTTAGCATAAATTTACTTTTTTCCTCTGGGGGAGTTCAGTTTAGGTATTAATTGTTGGGGTTGGAGCAGAAAAAAATTTAAAAACTTTTCTTCCTTGACATTATAAAGAGTAAACGTTTAATCGTTCATTACTCTAGCTCCTTCGGTGTGACTGGTACGCATGAGCGCATTTTTCTCTGATCGTTTATTCTGTTTTTGCTGTCTTGGCCAGATGACACCTTCACCGTGTAATAACGAGGGTCATTTCAAATAGTTTTAAATAATATAACGCGTTTATGATTATTCCTGTCGGATTATATATCCATTTACCAATAATACATTTATACCCGGATGCCCCAGCCGGACCATTAAAAAAACCGTAAGAAACTCATGACACATATAGTTTATAATCTTTAATATTCATATGCATAATCATTCGCTTAAATGTAAATGCTGATGGGTATGTGTTTGTAAATCGAAGAAATTATTTTCTTATCCCGAATCTTATCAATCATCAAATGCTTTTGCCTTCCTACGTACAGGTGCCCCCCTCCCCGTAGAGCTGTTAGGTGATTGAAAAAAAATGTCTATAGGTGGGTACTGACAGGTCCTCTTGGGACTTGCTGCAGTTTAGTTTGTATCCAAGTGTTTATCTATCTGTGTTCCTTATAATCCAATGCTTACAATATGAGTATGTTAGAAAACGTCTCAATACCCTAAATTACGAACACTTCCTAACGTTGCTTTTTTCATTTTGAGAATTGATTTGAAGAAAGAATGATATGAGGTCTTGTGACTTGAAAAAAATATCCTTCCTTTTTCGTCCACTATCTCTTCCTTTTTTATCCTGAACACTTTCAAACTTTTCTCAGTTCGCTCTGAAAGGAAGTGATTTCGGCTTCTAGACCTGTCAACTTTTTTTCCATAAAAAAACACTTATGATCTCAGCAGCCTTGGAATCTATTAAAAGTCAGATTAGGCATTTATATCCTGACATACGAAGCTAAAACAATACGTTTATTGAATGAAGAGGTGAGGCTTCTATCAAAAGAGGTATTTTCTATCATTCAGCCCACGCCGATCAGCTCAAATACAAAACATGTTTTAGTAAAGCGTTTGAATGGAGCCTTTATTGTGTAATTTTCTTCTGCATAAATGAGTATTCCAAACACCAATTTGCAATATTAACAAAGATTTAAAAAGGTCTACAATGAGTGAAAAAAAGTATCCGGCCTGACCGCATACCCTTTTCCCCCTGGGGCCAGCCTAAGCGCATACCTAGTTCCCCCTGGGGCCAGCCCAACCGCACACCTAGTTCCCCCGAGGCCAGCCCAACCGCATACCTAGTTCCCCCGAGGCCAGCCCAACCACATACCTAGTTCCCCCGAGGCCAGCCCAACCGCATACCTAGTTCCCCCGAGGCCAGCCCAACCGCATACCTAGTTCCCCCGAGGCCAGCCCAACCGCATACCTAGTTCCCCCGAGGCCAGCCCAACCGCATACCTAGTTCCCCCGAGGCCAGCCCAACCGCATACCTAGTTCCCCCGAGGCCAGCCCAACCGCATACCTAGTTCCCCCGAGGCCAGCTCAACTGCATACCTAGTTCCCCCGAGGCCAGCCCAACCGCATACCTAGTTCCGCCGAGGCCAGCCCAACCGCATACCTAGTTCCCCCGAGGCCAGCCCAACCGCATACCTAGTTCCCCCGAGGCCAGCCCAACCGCATACCTAGTTCCTCGAGGCCAGCCCAACTGCATACCTAGTTCCCCCGAGGCCAGCCCAACCGCATACCTAAATTCCATAACCTAATCTCACCGTATATCTTGATCGCAAACCCAAACTCAACCGTATACAAACTGCCTTGTGCCTTACTAAGCTTGATCTCTATAAAGTATTAATTAACGAATATATTGCCAAGGTAATAGTGTTTTTTATTGTTATAACAGAGAAGAGAAAATAGCATAGTTCGAGAGAAATACTGCGAATATTCAAAAAGCCAAACATCCTGTGCTGCTGCATTTAATATTGACTGCTTTATTATCAAATTGACATCCAAAATTGAGTCAAAACACATCTAAAAACATCTACATTTTTCGGATATATACCTAAAATCATAGTTAAGTCTAGTCCTAATTTAGAAATAAATTCTGATAGAAGACACATTGAGGTAGTACGTTTTTTTCAACTGAGCTCCTGTTGCATTTTTTTTTCCTAACAGGCTGCTGTCCTTATTGGAGTCTATACACTTCAGTCAAAAATCTGAGAAATATATTGAATTAAATGTGATTCTAATCGTCCAAAGTTTACTCTATTGGAATATAACATTCTCATTTTTTTCAAATTACTCATTTTATCAAAGTAAAATAAATGCAAGTATTAATTCTTTCACAGAAAAATGATCTCAACATCAATTTCTGACACAACCAAAAATATTTAGATCTAGATGAAAAAGTATCTGAATTGACAACAGTGGCTGCAACACACAGACCTGCTTCATCCACTCACTTACAAACCGGATCGATAACACTTTTTTCCAAAACAGAGTTAGCTCCCTTTACCTGTTTCAAAACAAGAATCAAGCGGATATTGAGTTTCTTTGCGTTGCTTATTCGTTAGAAACGGTCAACAAAAAATGTCTGCATAAGTTTCGTCAGTTTTTAAGCGATGCTGGCTGTCTATGTGTCTTCCGCACAGGCGGTACCTATAGATGTCGATTGCTGGGAAATTTTAAACATTTACTCCTTATGTTGGAGAAAGAAAAATTTTTCTTTTCAAATCCTCTCAAACGTTGTAGGGGTGACTTCAATTCATAATGTAAATTTATGCGAAATAGGTCCTTTAGTTTGGGTTATTATTTTTTTTTTTAAAGAAAGACTTTTTTAGAGATCCAACAGAAGGTTTTTTTTCTATTTTTTTATTGATCATCCCCAACATAGCATGCAGCTAAAAGATGTAAATTATTCCACAGTTACTCCTGAATGATTAAACAGACTAAACAGCTTTCCTTTAATACTTTTTTTCGTTCACAGATAACAGTTACGGCACTGAAATCGTTAGTTCTACAAATTGCCAAATACTCTGAAAGCATGGAATCTATTTTTGCTTCTTTCCAAAAAGAAAATTACGAATTTGATGGACTACCGGAATCTCTTTATGCTAATTGCTTTGATTAGCGATTCTTTTTTATCTTATACTGAACGGTTAGAAATTTATTACAACCTGAACTTTCATTACTTCCTTCAAAAATACGCGGAAATTTGGATGGTCTATGGTAAATTAAATCCAGGCTTAAACTTAGGTTAAAGCAATGCGATTCTTTGATCGACTTAAAATCGAAGAAAATATTGCAGAGAATTATTCTGTGTATGAGGAACTAGAATAAACGTTTTCGAATGTAACTCCTCCAGCAGTGAGGAGAGCGGGAGCTATTGTTTTTGTCAAAGATATGTAAAAAAAACTATCACTGAGAGGTGTAACGCAGTTTGTCAATCTGTCTCACACTATAGAAACCACCGAACCTTTTTCATAGTGATTTAATAAATTAATAAACTGAACCATGAAGATTATCTGCTATTTATATCACTGGTAGATATTTGATCAAATAACATCCTAATTTGATATCTATATTATATAATCTATCGGTATCTAGATGTATAGTAAAGAACAATGCGAAATAAGTAGAAAGATTCGTGCATTTTATATTTACATGTATGTATGTATTCTTATACTATGTTTAGACAATATGACTACTGTATTTACACATGTATAATGCATGAAATTCCATATAAAATCAGGCTTAGAACCAATTTAATATTTGCAACGATAATTACTAATGTAACTTTACAAGTCTGTAAGCAAAAACGCTGGAACACACAAATACAATCGCATTAGGAAAGGATAGAAATCTTTGCTATCCATGGTTGTTCATATCAACAAAAGGATGGGTTGGTTTATATCCAAGGTTATATCAAGCTGGAGTAACTATAGTGTGTAATTTTTCGAAGCTGAATTTCAAAGCTATTAAGTCATTTTTGTATACATAAAATAAAAAGGAATGATTCTTATGATTGATAATCTGTTCTCGAGTTATTCTTCTTCGTGTTTCTCAATCTGTACTATGGACTCTTCCACGAAAAAATATCAATCAGGCTTATAACTATAATTCATACCGAACATTTGAATGAGTAGACTTTTCCACTATAACAATTTCTATTACTTTTTCTTTATTCCCCCTCCCCACCGATGAAACTGATCAAATGTAAACAGGTAGATATTTTAACCTATTCATTACTTCTTTCCCCCATTTCCCCCATTCATATATGTACATGAGAAATGAGTATTTTGACACTTGTGAAATATTCATTTGGATATTTGAGAGAAGTATTTTTTTTTATTCTTACATCAAAATATATTACCTGTATAAATTTGAAGTAAATATAAGTATTTGAAGTTTATAAGATATTCATAATTTTACCATCATGCAGATAATTCTCACCTAAATATATATCTCTCTCCATTTCCCTCTCTCTCTCCATTTCCCCCTCCCTCTTTCTCTCTCTCCATTTTTTCTCTCTCTCCCTCCCTCTCCTCCTCTCTCCCCCTCTCTCTTTCCCTTTCCCTCTCGCCCTCTAGCTCGCTCTCTCTCTCTCTACATATATATATATATAGAGAGAGAAAAAGTTTTGATCTTTTAATTACGACAGTAGGAACAATAATTTCCGATGAGTGTGTTAGGCACGAACTGTTGACATTTACCGGGAATATATCCTTGTAATTCCTACTTCTATGTATCAATAACTCTATTGTGATAAATATTGATCATCGTGTTCAAATGTCATCAACAACGACAAAAATCCGTTTATCCCTCCCTTTTTGTATTCTTATAAATTGAAAGAAAAGATAACCATATATATATATATATATATATATATACATATATGGTTGCTTTTCTAAAGACAAAAACAAAACAACAACCAAAAACTGTTTAATAGAAAGTCAAATATATCCTTGAAAATGTTTCCTCAGAAGAACAACTAGTCATAATTATATATATGCACACAGCATCACCATCTACGACTGAAGTAACGCGACTCCCATTTACATTCAGAAATAAAAATGATAGCGGTCTAATACTGTTTGTGTGTTTCTCATTAATCAGCGACCAAGTGCACTCGTGGAATCTTGATTCTTGAATGCTCTACGTCAATTAGCCAGACTTTTAGAACCTGGCATTTTGATTTCAATGCTACCAAAGCTGCTGCTGCTGTTCCTGCTCCTGCTGATGCTGCTGCTGCTGCTGCTGCTGCTGCCACCTCTTGTCATTTCGCCTATTTATTACCATTGCGACGTGTTCAGCCACAACAAATCGATCAAAATGCTAATTTTACATCCTACCATTTCAGTTATTTCACACAAACTGAACGTTCCCTGCTTCTTCTTTCTTTCACTCTCCTTCTCTTTCCTTCAGCCGGATTTTTCCTGTTCACTTTCATCCTGAACTCTTTCAATCAATTTTTTAAAATTTGTACTCGTCTTTCTTGTCTGCCACCTATTGTCTTTTCAGTGACCCACTCAGTTGTGGGCCCCTTTCCTCATCAAGTGTTTAACATTGTAGCTTACTGTATTTCTGTTTGCTAAATAACCGTAATCAACCCTCAACAAAAACATTTATTTTTATCATTATTACCCTAGCCATAAACACATGAAATATTTTCTTTCAAATGAACAGGACAGGTTAGTCACCCAGCAAAAACAGCTACACGACCACTATATTTCGGAAGTTTTTAGAGGTGATCAAATATAATACTGGTAAGAGGGGTGATCAATGAATAAGCAATTTTTCATGCAGTTTTATTCGTTAACTCGTAACTGACAAAAGCATTTCCTAATGCAGAAACAACTGATTTAAATAAATATGACATACTTTCTTGGACGTTTTTTTCTTATTGAGAAAAAATCCACTTTTTTCACGTGGAGTGGGTATCAAGTGGGTGATCGATTTGCAGTGTACTTTAATGAAAACTGGATTATAACCTTGTGGCCATTTTTGCGATACGATGTTCAGTTTTCATTATAAATATCTTCTCAACGGGACCATGACCTTCTGAATGCTATTTCAAAATAAGTTTATAGTTTGGATGCAATGTCACATCTACAGCTCTGTTCTACACGTATATCTTTTAATTCCAGTGGTGACAGTGATTTTGTACTTAGTCATGTAACTGAAATATGAAACCCCTATAAATAACCCTGAAAAATCAACTGAGTTTTTTGGAAGGAAAAAAAGCAGCCACGTTTAAAGACACTCAGAATCCAGTTCAAATACTTGTGAAGTAAACTGGACATCAGGTATCGGGAAAGGGGCCGCAAAAACAATGTCCAGTTTTACATCTTGCTTACATTGTGAATCGGTAAACCATTTTATGCCCACTTCACTCCCTAACGCTGATTTTTCTAAAAAACAAAAAATGTTTCCAAGAAAGTAGTCATATTCAGTAAGATCAGTTCATTTTGAACCAGGGAAATGTTTTCATAAAGATTCCATCAATTACGATTTAACGAATCTTGACTAATGAAAGAATCAATCTGATATTGAGCGATGCATGTTTTATCAAGAGGAACTGATATATTGATTCATGGCTATTATCTGTTAAAGTCAAGGTTTCCTGGAATTGATTGAAAGATACATATGATTAACTTGTGAGATAAGTTGCTTTCAGTTATCTGCATTTATTTATCTATATTCTGTATGCGTTGAATTTGCTCGATTTTTCTTGAAGCAGGGCATTTTTTAGAAATGCTCAAGCAATCGAACTTTGCATGCTCACTTCGAAATTCGGCCGTCGAAACTCGAGATTTTCTTGATTTTGACACTTATTGTCATCGACTAACTTCAATTCACTGCTGATACCTCAAGCAGAGTCAGTATAAGCAGATCGGTCGATAGTGAGAGACCGATTTCACCTGGAAAAAATTGACATTTCGTCAAGAAAATCGATAAATATGCAGTCGACTTCATCTTCTTTGACGTCATTTCGGTAATGCCTCAAGAAATCTACTTGAAACTTACATGAAATCTCCAAAAGAAAAATTTGACAAAAATGAAATGAGGACTGAACAGACATTGTTCAATTGATTTCATTCACACACAGATCGACGATTTTATTATCATCTTTAGAATATATTTATATAGTTGCATCTCGTTAATCCGGTAATTGCCGGACCAGTGGAAAAATTGAAAAATGAATGTTTCTGAAAGTGTGGAAAGTACAACGATGTATTAATATAATTTATATCGGGATGTTCGGGGAGTAACTGTGTGTTTTTGTGTTATATCTTTTCAAGCCCTGATCGCTGTTTTAGACCCTCATAAACCACAGCGAGCATTTACAAACCTTCACTGAATCAGGATACACAAATGTTTTTCATTGCCCGCGTTGCAGTACTACTCTTTTAAAAATCATATAATAAGTGAATGGTGAATACGTCGTTCTTCAGAGTCTCTATCCTCTTCGGGTCAAACTCTACTATACACTTTAAAAGACGCACTGCCGGATAGAATAGATGATTAACTAAACCCAGACGTCGTTTTGTACCATGTAATCTTGGTCTTCCCATAGTTGACTTATAACTTATAGCAGTGAAATACGTAATTGCTTTCCAAACACCTTAATATGATTTAAATCATATTATAATAAAGGAAAAGTTATTGAGTTCGCTAATGTTTTCCGATTGGTTATAACAAAATAATTTATCACATCCAGAGAAAAATGATAAATTCTTGTCTAATTTTATGCTAAAGTAATCAACTGAACTTGTCTGATTTAGAGTTCTCCGATTTGATATCAAACCATGGTAAGTGTTTTTACACATCCGTTTTACGGGCCGGTTTATAAGCCTCTAAATCACGTTCCAAACCCCGATTTGGAACCGAATTAAAGAACTCCGATAACAGAATCAAAAACTAATGTTGGCTGATTCAAAACGTGCTGGACTATGCAGGGTGTTGGGCCATAGAACGCCCGATTATAGTGGTACAACTTTTTTTATCTTCGCAATTACCTCCATACAACTAAAATTCAGGTTTTTCTTTTCTCTTTTTGATGATTCCGCTGACCATCCGTTTTTGTACGAATGTTATCCGTCCTGCATATAAATGGTGTGGTTCCGCCTCTCCTGTCGGCAGTCAGTGAATGAGAGGTCGAATGGGCATCGAAGTGTCGGCTAAGTATCAATAGGCCCTGGTAAATATTCAAACCATATGCCCCTTGGTCTGCGAGTGTTGCCTCTCTTAGCCGTTCCCTTAGAGATACACTCGATGCCTTTCATCAATCACTCTGCAGAATCAATTCACTGTCTGTAACGATTCAAAGAAATTTTACTCTCTTTCTTTCACACTTTTTTTTTTTTTTTTACTATTGTTATTCTTCCTCTTTCACGGTTTTCCCTCCTCCCGCACTTAAAAAAAGAAACATCCGAATATGTGCATACATAATTGTATGAGCGCAGACACATATCGTTTAGTGTTTTTGTTGTTTCTTTCCGCCATGGTTTTTATACCTTTTCTCACGATATTTTCAATCGCTGTCTTTTAAGAATAAAACGATATCTACTGGCTAGCTACTTACCTTTATCACTTTGGTATAAGACAAGCATTGTAAAATCGTATCTTCTATTAAATTTAATGTTTACCTTCTCAATTTTACTTTAAATCGTGTGAGATCAGTGGTCCTGTGACAACAATTAACATAGCCATTCGAAATATAAAGTCATAGAAACAGTGACCAGAATAGAAACTTGTGATATAAACAACTAAAATTGAGATAAAGGTAGAAGGTAGTAAAAATTTAAGGAAAGATATTTCGTTACAATGCCTCATCTTAGAATAATAATAAACTAGAATCACGAGTTCAATGCAGAAATTCCATTATAAAATTTGGACGCCATTATTACTAGATCACAAAAACCTGAGTAGAACTTTATTCAATAAGACGCATCTAAGAAAGAACTTCCCTGAAATCAAATTTTAACTAGATCTGACTTGAAACAGCCCAGGGAATCGATTCCGAATCATGAACGTAGAAGGCCATTATTGCGCGATAACTGGACTCGAAGATTAGGATTTTTTCAAGATAGGATGCATCTCTTCGAAAAACAGCTTTCTACCAAGTTTCAAGTAAATCTGACATGAAACAGCTTAGATACAATACAGGTCGAACGATTGAGAGCCAAGGACGCTTCTAAATTTTATATGAAGTTATATATCATGTTATACTTGAATTAAGGTAAAAATATAATATTTTTAGATGACTATTATAATAATTTAGATAATTGATAAAAACGTCTTTAAAGTAAGTAATAAACTGAATCCATTTAGCTTCATTTATCACTTCAAATTGCCTTTCTTTTGTTGGTTTATTGCTTTAGCTTTTCCTCTTCCCTCGTGTAGCTGTGCTTTTCAGCTCCCTCTCTGTTTCCTTTCCAATTATATACATCAAATGGGATATGGCACGAATTTCGATACTATCAAATCTAATATAATCTCTTTGTCGGTATTTACACCTGCGAATCACGAACGTGGCTTCCTTGCCATCTACAGAGTTGATTGCTGTTATTTTTATCCTAATATTTATTTCTTATAACTTTAATAACATCCTTAGAAATAACTAGAATTCTATCAAATTTGTATCATTAGAATATTTCAATCAGTGCTCTAAGAAAAGAACATTATTTCCAACCTTACCTGGAGTAGTTTTAATAAAGATATAGAAATTATACCCAGGACAGTAATATTGGTACCTTTCTTGATATTTTGATAAATACTCTTTGACAATGATGACTGTCTCCACACGTTTCTTGAAACCATTGGAAGCTACTTCCAATTGGCAGCTCATTGTATCCCATAATTTTCTTCCTCAATTTATACAAGCTCTCGAAGGCTTGTAGGATTCCTGTGATGTATGGTACTGATTGAAACAATGTCTCGATATTTACACTTTCTACAAGAAATTTCAATTGGTTGAAGATTAAGACATTGTTGGCCGGATTAGAATAACCCATTTTCCATTTTCAACCATTCTTGTGAGCTTCTTGATGGATATTTTAGGTTTTAGGATTTTTTCTGGGTTTTCCTATAATTGTGACCAACAGTGTACTCTCTGATCGAGCCATTATCCATAACATTTATGAGCATTGTATGATTACATCTTGGTGAGTAGGACTCGCTCACACAGAGTTTTGGATTGATATCTTTTTTTTTTTAAATTTCTGTTATTCGAAATTAATAGATGTTTTTGAATGTACCCGTGTGTGAATATACATGAATATGTCTCTGTATAACATCACTGAAAGCATTCGAAAAAAGATAGATATAATTTTGAATGAGCTTGTCTCATAGAATTGGAATTCTCTATTTTTTCTGGTGGAACCTTTAGCACTCTTGAATAAGGGGATTTTGAAATACATATAATCCTTACTGTTTTAAGGGTCGCTTCATTTACAGAAACAGTGCTCAATATTTTAAAATAAGGTGTAGATATAGATATCATTTGGTTGTTACTAATCAGTTTCACTCAGGCTCTTAAAAGTTTGCCAACTCTACAAGTTCATGGACCCCCAGGGAAACCTTTGTGAACCCAAGATTTTGGAACAGCTGGCATACATTAATGGGCCAATTTTCGAGGTTTGCACGGATTGTTCAGGATCCCTGTCCTCTCCTGCGAGGCAGAACCAACAGATATTTAGAGCAACACTTCAATCCTTAGCAGGGTGCACAAATACTCCGATCCTAGCTACCAGTAAATAATCGTATCATTTTTTAGGATACAATATCTGTTCATCTTGGAGGTCTTGTACATTGAAACTGTCTATTCTCCATTCTCCGACTAACACATTTCCTTGACAACTGTCACTGATTGTTCCTCCTCTACATCAACCAAACGAATAACTAAATAGATTAGTAAGTGTCTATATCTCTACAGCTAACAGTAGTGATATGCATATGTGACTTTCTATTTGTTAAGCATTTGTGTACAATTATGAAATATAGCAAATATGGTCACTTTCACATAGATAACAAGCAGTGAATACACTCTCATATGTAATTTTATACTTTGTGCAAGACACTCCATAAGTTCATCTGTCTACTGTATAAATACTTACAAACGCATACACAATTTGTAATTATGTTAACTTATGCTGTGATATATTGTTACTGTGGTATGGTTTTATTGAAGTAACGAGAGATGATTCAGTCTGAGAGCATCAAAGGCAGTGCGTGAAACTCGTAACTTATTCTCTTTGTGCCATTCGTAGGAAATTTTTAATACGGGATATATGATATAACTCTAAGCCATTCCAATTCTTAAAATTGTAGTAAACAATAGTTGTTGATTTTATTTATATTCTTGGTATAGTTTTTATCCTTGCAATCATCATGATTAATATTATTATTTTAATATGGATTCTCTCACCAGTTTCATCTGTCTGCGTTCCCCGGAGATCAGATGAAAGCATTTCACTTGAATACATAAGCACTCTTTTTAGAATTCTTGTTGATTTTAGCAGCGTATCTTTCTCGAAGGTTTCAGTTCTTCGTCAAATTTCCCTGCCTTCTAATCTTCTTGTAAGATTCTTAATGATCTTTCAAAGGGATACAATACCCAGTTTTTCACTCTTTTATTTCCACCTCGTAGTGTCGGAACAGCCACATCGATTATCTCTTGTCTCTGTTTGTAATTTCTTGATTCGATCTCCTAGCCTGGATGGGGAGTGGAGGTGTTTGCAATTACTAAATTTGATCTCCTTGATAGGGTGATGTCTGCAATTTCTAGATTTGATCTCGTGGCCTGGATAGAGTGATGTTTGCAAATACCAGATTTGATCTCCTGGCCTAGATAGAGTGATGTTCGCAAACACTAGATTTGATTTCCTGGTCTGGATAGGACAGTTGGTTTGAATTTCAAAGCTCAAAAATATTTTCCTGCCTTAGACCCTCTACTTTGTGCTTATATATATTTTTCTGATCAAAACCAGACCCAATGCACAATTCTCATTGAATTGCTATTACTACCCACTCAGGTCTAGATTAGTACTTTTCTGAGCTGATTTTCAAAAATAACTTCTTATCGGGTTTAGTGCCATTATCTCATTCAACATTGAAATTTTGTCGTGTCTTATATATGCTGTTTTAGACATGATCCTTTCTCCTGTGCTTGTTATGGGAAGCTGATTTTACACATGTCTCCATTTACCTTTTCAAGTACCCTTTGTATAACCCTGTTCAATCATTTTGTGAGCCATACATTTCTATTGTCTCTTGAATTCCCCTCGGAGTTCTTTTTTCCCAATATTCTGAATCTAGGTTCAGAGGTTTCCCAAAGTTCCACTTGTTCTCTGGTCGGTTTTGCTGAGGTTTCAACTCGTCCGCAATGTTTGTGGCAAAACTTCTGCCCACACTGACAAGGAAAATTAATGCTAAACGATTTTTCTTCCCAGTCACTGAGTACGTGCACTATGAATGCTTGCGCAAATGTAAACTTGAAATCATTTCAAGATAGTTCTGGCACATGTTTTGATATAATACAATAATAATCATCTTGAGAATTAACCTATTTTATTCTATACTTTGAACTACTCCAATGAGTATATCATGTTTTAAGAGATGCGACGTCAAAATCGATTAATTACAGTAACAACCGTCACAAATGTGGTATTACAAAATCTAAGTGGTTAAAAAGATAAACTGAGATTATCTTCAGTAACTAAACTTATGAAATAGTATCATATCCATAATCATAAGCATAATCATTCATCAGAACATCATTTTATATCACAGAACTTTTTGCTCGCATTAATTTGCCCATCTGCACTGGTTGCAATGCCTGTTATGATTTTTTGTCTCTATTCCTCCCTGTGTAATCCAGTACTCTTTCAAGACTTGTGTCAAAATAGTTTTTGATGTTCATGAAAATACTCCCCCCAACATTCTTACGGCACGTAGAATCCATCGCGTCATTTGACAAAATATTCCGAAAGTTCTGTTAGAGATTTAGCAACTTTTAGAAATAAGACGTAATCTTCATATGGTTATTATAACATTCCAACGCTTGATAATTCACCATCTATTCTCGTCTCAAAATGATATACAAATGCGTTTAGATCATGTTTAGGCCTACAAATTACCCCTAGAAAATTGCTTTTCAGCGAAACATTATAACCCTTCAACTCTGCTGGGGGAAGAATGTAAATTCCAATTTATCTCCGAACAAAGTCTTTGAGAAATAATAGATTTTCCACAATCTTGCACCTGTTTGGCTTGTGCCAATATTGGCTTATTGGTTATTCCAGGGAAATTCTAAACAGCGGTAAAACATCATTCAACGGGTTGCCAAAACTAATATTCTTATCCATATTGTCCGGTATTTACTCAAGTTTAACACAATCTCAAATATAATGCAACCCTCATTTTTTTTAGCTGTGAGTAAATCATTTTTGGTTATTTCTTTCACAGCACAACCCCCGAATACAGTTATATTTACTTTGAATTTTTGATTAATAAAGTTGAAATTCATGGTAATTTAAAGGTATGGTAAAATAATAAAGTTTTCGTAATCATCTAAATAATGAAGATCTAAACCTAGTGTATTTGTTGGTTCCTGACCATAATTGAGCATATGTTATTGTTAACACTCGAATTTTATGCTAATCCTCTAAGTTTTGACCTTTATTTATCAAGTCTAATCTCTATTAAACCCTCCGAAGGAAAAAAATAATCGAGCAACGAATCACTGTAGGGTGGTAAACGTTCGGTAGAGCAACTTCAACCTTCAGGAACAAGAAAATTTTACCTGATATGGATATACAACCACTCTCTTGGTAGTTACCTATGGAGCAGAAACATAGACCCTAACCAAAAAATTGGTCCTCAAACTGAGATCCATGCAATATAGACCTAGTTCATGTTCAATATCACATGGAGAGATTCCAAAACAGTACAGTATAATTGAGAGAAAAACAGGAGTCAACGATATCATAGAAACCTCAGAAAACCCTAATGGTAATCAAGACAGTCGAACAACTTTTGGACATCATGAATAACAACGGGGGTTCCTAGGGATCATATATAAAATTGTGACTGGCAAAATATAAGATGGCATGACAAACTACAAGTTCAGGAAGTATTGGCTCTGCAACACCCATGATTAAGAAGTCTGGCGAATCCTTGGGATGGTCGTAATCCAAAACCAGACGCTAAAAGGCTGCTGCTGAAGAATATAGTGAGGAATTACGTTGAATAGGGATAATAACCAATTTCAAAATTTGAAAAATAGTTAAAATACCCCTTTTTACAATGTACAGTTGATTCCGGTTAACAGGTCCACATCAGAATCAACGAACCCAATAATTGACTGGCTCGATTAACCGAAGAGCTTTTTTTTCTCAGCCCACGAAACTCTGCACTTATATTCAGAGATAAGAACTTGCATAAAAGCTGCATCCACTTGAGTCCCTTTTACATTAACTTTTTTTGTTTCTGGAATTTCAAAATTTGAAAGATATCCTGTAATTCTCAAAATAGCTATATTCAACCAGATTCAAAAAATGTTGATGGGGTAACACTGTTGCTTGTTTCAAATAAATAGCACACGTTTTATAACAAACCAAGCAAAGTTGTGATAATTACCAACGTTTTAAGCAGATCTTACAAGATAGGTCGGTGGGCTGTAACAACCGTAGGTTATATAAACCGTAAACCATTGTATTTGTGAATTCTATAGAAATGAAACCAAATCATCGAGTTCTTGGAGCCTTGTCGAATTGTCCCTTCATCCTTTCTTTTTAGTTTCTATTGCAGGAATTTGATTGAGCGGCTCAACGGATGATAGTATGGATCTTTATTAAAATGAATAGCTTCAAAAAGAAACAGAAATGAACTCAAAGATAATTTTCACCAACATTTTCTTCCACAGGGATGACTCTTCATGTTTTTATTGTGCAACACCTTTAGATGCAGAAAATCCCCTTAAGATAAGTCAAAATATCATTTTCCTTCATTGACGTCAAGCATCATTCTGCTCTCAAGTCGAACCCAGTCCCCGTTTAGCTGTCAAGTCGAGCCCAGTCCCCGTTTAGCTGTCAAGTCGAGCCCAGGCCCCGAATCACATATATAGTTTGAAATTTTTTCAAAAAGCATACCAGCGATTTCATTTAGTGCTATTATTCACTCATCTAGTATTCAGTGCATCATTAAGAGGTCGCTTTCTCCGATTATCAAGTGGCAGCAAGTACTTTAGAATCTCCATCAGTCTCCTTATCATTATATCAGGATACAACTGTTGCCTTCATGTTTTTTGTTACTTTCACTTCCTTCACGAGATCTAAACATTTTTTACTTGTTATCATGTATTGAAGTGGCGTAAATTATGCTAGGCCTCACATGGAGAGACCACAAGACAACACAGTACATCCGAGAAAAGACAAGAGTCGGGGACATCATAGAATCCATTGAAAATCTCAAATAGCGGGTGGGCTGGCCATGTTGCATGAATGGCGTACAACCGATGGCTATCGCGATTCATGACATGGATCCCCAGAGATCACAAGCACAACCGAGCCCGGCAGAATATTAGATGGAGAGACAAGCAAAACAAATTCAGAAATTACTGGCTCTGCGACGCCCATGATAGAGAAGTGTACAAATCCTGGGGAAGGTCTATGTCCAACGACGGACGTTGAAAGATTGATGAAGAAACTCAACATTTCTGTATGAACAGCATTAACTTTTTTCAATGGTGAATCTATCATAATGAAAATGCCAGGTTTGCTGCTTTAATTTGTTCTGAAATTGACTTATATAGCCTTAACACTAAATCAAAACCAAGCCCTTACCCTGAACCTTACCATTAGCACAACCCCAAAAAACAAATCCAGTACACGAATCTTGATTTTCAAAAATTCAATATAATACTGCTCAAAATAATCGTGTTTTAGGCTTTTTTTTTCAATAATTGACTTACATGTTTATAGTTGAATTTAGTGTGATGTATGTATATGCGTTTTAATGTGAGAAAAAAAATATTGTACTTGCGGGAACATTTGATTCCTCTCTTTGAAAGATTTTCATCTCTTTGTTTACAATGATGAAATTTGCTCCTCAGACTAGCATTGCATGGTACTTTTAACCGCTGAAGTCCCAGAACATGTAATGTCATTCTATTTGCAATAACATATTCTGGTTTGCAAATTGACCATTGTGTTTTTTTTCGTTCTATGATGAAACCCCACTTGTTTGAATTGGTGGAAGCTTGATTCACCGTGAGCTATGTGTTTGTTGCTATAGATATGAGAGAATCAATGGATTCACCTCTAACAATCTAAGAAGCTGGTCACTTTTTGAACTAATTTTGTGTATTTCTTTTTTTTTTTTACCTCTGTTTTAATTTTTAGTTGTTTCTATCTTAACTTTGTCTCAGTCCACCAGTTTACGGTTAGGAACCAACAGCACAATAGAGGATTTAAAAGGAATCCTCAGTTGAGAATCAGACTCTTGTCCAATATTCCAGTGAGAAGTCAATTGTATGCCCAGTGTTTTTTCATGGCCACAGAAGTCAACTGTCGTTTTTGAAACTTCTTCATTCCGATTATAAGCACCATGCTGTTGTTTATGTTTTGAGATCTTGTAATATTATCTAAGCGATTTGTATTCTTTATTCGTCTTTTTAGGTAGAGAATTGTAACCAAATATTTTATCAATTTTGACTACGTTTTGCCTCCAATTCAATTTTAAATTGTTTTTATTTTTTTTATCACAGCTTCGTTGTTATCATTATTTTTATTCCCAAACATCATATTCCGTTAATTAGCAATCTTTTGACGTTGCAAGTCCTAATTGGTTGGCCTGACTCGTTCAACAGAAAACATCTCAAACCCAATCTGATATTGATTTTTTGACGATTTCAAACGCAGATTCAGTTGATCAATTTCAGTAATCAAGCCAGGACGACGGGAATATCATTTCATCCCGTACGACTGCTCTTTCTTTCTCAATAAGGAACTTTTTAGACCACCATCTATTAGATTTGGTTATGATTAAAAATCACATTATTTGATAGATTTTCTTCCTGAAATTCTAGCTACTTTTATGATGCATGCGATTATTTTCTTAGATTTCCGAAGATTTGATCTTTTACAGGATTTTTTTCATTAATTTGATGGCAAAGTATGAATGTTATCGACTGATCAGCTCTACAGTTATATGTATATATATATATAGATATATATTATTCTGTATTTGTTTGACATTTTAATTAGAATTCTTAAAAAAGAGGTTTGGTATAACATTATTTCACCATCTTATGAGGGCATGAAGATATGTATTTTATGTGGAATAATGATGGAGCCTACGTTTAAAAAAGAAAATTATATTCATGACAAATTCGTTTTCAGGGGATCTTTTTCCGAATCGTGCATAAAATAAAATCCAATTAAGAGGGAAGGGATGAAGTATTGACGTAGGGTCCTGAGATTGGTGGGTGTGATTCTATGTGTGAGGAAGCTTGTCACTGTCTTGAAATGGAAAGATACAGTGAGAAATGAGTAGGAAGATATATAGTCATTGCCTGAAGCTGATAGGGAGGATATGGGATGTTTGTTGAAATATGATAATGGTTTTGTACTTATGATCATTGTTACCCCCGATAATTTGTCACTTTTGAGAAGAATCAATTTTTGGTGGGAGGGGGCCAACTGCAATGATAAACTCGACGTAGGCGTGTGCGCAAACAATCGACTAACAAAACATTCAATTCATGAACTTAATAAAAAATATGATTTGATTTCCTATGTTATATTTCAAGTAAATCCCCACCGGGCAAGGTCAGTTATCCCTGCTACTATCAGATAAATCTTGTCCAATTGTACACTATACACACACACACACTCTCATATATATATATATATATATATATATATATATATATATATATATATATATATAATGTGTGTGTGTGTGTGTGTGTCACAAATATACGTTTGTAATAATCTGTGCATATGTGGATATATTTATATGCATGTCCATATATTCGTAGGTAAAATCCTCTTAACATACTCGTATATAAATGGTCTCTATATCTATCCTCTACACAACCCATAAAGATGAGTTTGATTCAACGAAGAAACCTTTAGTTTATGTATTTTATTTCATATATATCGTGATTTCCAAACGAAGCTAAATATCATCCGAAAATCATAAAGTTTTGATTAATAAAACTTGGAAATGTGAGAACCTAAGTAGAACCAAATCTATTTAAAAGTCTCCCCCTCTCTTAATGAATGAAATAAGGAATATTTCAAAATGCAATTAATTTATAATAATACAAAAACAATTTTTAACAAAATGAATAATATTCATTGGATATGTTGAAAGAAATTTAAGCAATACATTCTCAAAACGAATTGCTTTGGTTCACTAAACCAAATTTTAACTCATGTAATTCTGTAACAGAAAAAAAATCAAGAAAATCCGTTGAACTAAACAGTCTAATTCAGATTTTGGCTTCCCTGATTCTCTGTCGTGATTGGTTAGTTTTTCAATAAAATTGACCAATAGAAGCATCTCGAAATTATCGTGACAAGTATACTAACAATAGAGGTATTAGCGTTCCTCGTGTATCTTTATTATTCCTAAAGCGAAAAACAATATAACCTAGTTGGTATTCTTCAGCAACATGTTCTACTGGACTCCGTATCATATCGATCTAAATACACGTCCTGGGTAAGAACCTCGAATATTGCATGCCGCTTGATTAACTTTATTTCGCACAATTTATATGTATGGACAAACCATCCAGTTTTCTCAGGGGATATTTTCAGAGGTAAAGTTTTCTTTGGCCACTGATAGTCAAGGGTGCTTTCAGTTTGGCTTTTGGTTAGTGCATTGGAAATGCAGATAGAGGTGAGTGATTCATGCAACCTCTGAAGGTAAGAGGACTCCTCCATAAACATGTCTGACATGAGTTAGCCTGGATCAAACGT
Organism: Thysanoteuthis rhombus; assembly: GCA_963457665.1. Lineage (NCBI taxonomy): Eukaryota > Metazoa > Mollusca > Cephalopoda > Oegopsida > Thysanoteuthidae > Thysanoteuthis > Thysanoteuthis major. The sequence continues at coordinate 45,780,301 of OY735213.1, forward strand.
TATTTGAAAGTGTTTGGAAAGCAGTGTGGCTAACTCAAAAATTTTTTCGTGTTGAATCATCCTTAAGAAAAAACATAGCCTTTCTATGACTAAGTTTAATTGCTAGATCTTCCCCTCTGCCTAAACAGGAAAAGCGCTAAATTTTGCGCAAAAAATGCCTAATTGACGACACTGTTCCCAAACCTGTTAAATTGACTGTAGTTATGTGTTGATATTGATCAACAAACAATAGCATATAAATCACCTAAGCTGTTTTGCATCCCCACCTGATGAACTTCGTAACGACGTCGTATTAGTTAAGGTTACGGTCAAATCACGTTAGATACACCAGTACCCGCACGATCACTGAAGTACACCTGTAACTTTATTGAATATCCAGAGAATTTAAAATTGTGTTAATTTGACTGTTCTACTTTGATAATTAAAACAATCAAAGGAAAATCAAAGGCCAATTCTGTGAACATTAAAATGAACAAAGATTGAATATTATAATTGGAAAAAAAAAACAAAACAAAAAAAATATTGACTTTTATTGAAATCAGGATGGATAGCCTGAATTGAATTAATCGAGGTCGCTAGTCCATATTTGAAAAGATCACCACGTAATTTCCGATTTCCATAGCTAAATGAAAATGTCATGTGAATTATCAAATAAAGGTAAAGAACTCTGGAATTGTTGTAATTGAAAGATTTGATTTGTTGCTTTTTGTCTAGTGATTCATTGTTTAGTGCATTTTCCATGTTCACAACATTGAATTTTAAACAGTTAATCAAACAAGCAAACACTGACATCAACGGTTTAAATTAGAAACTACTTTAAGTTAAAACTTTCTTATAGGCACTCTTTAATTTGATTTATTTGCGTAAAATCTGGTGAAAGAAAAATGCAGTCAGCAAAGTTATATTTCGTTGAATTTACTTATATTAAGATATGACGTTTGCGCAGAGAAAACACAAAATTGTTTAGTTAAACATTCGTATTTTTCTTTTATTTCTGTTTCTTTGTAACATCATAAATCATCAAATTAAAACTGGCACATTAGAAAGTTTTTGCTAACATTAATCTGGAATGAAACGATTTTAATGACTGGGCAGAATCACTTAGAACTCAAACATTTAATATATCAAAAGAATACTCACTACGCTGGTAGGCATAATTGAACTTTCATGTTCTAATTCATTTATAAGTAATGTTGAAAGCATACGAACATGCAAATACACACACCACTCTCCTCTCACACACACACACACACACACACACACATATATATATATATATATATATATATATATATATATATAATATGCTTTTACAGTTTTAAACACTGAACATAAAACACATTTTTTTCCAAAGTTTATAATTTCAGTCATTTATATATATATATCTATATAACAATTCAGGGATAGTAAGTTCAAGTGTCCATGAGCATGTAAATAAAACCGTTTGAACTATACATGGAGATATGCATATTTATGAAATTTTTTTACACATACTCCCACACACGCATGATTTTATTGCATGCTGTATATATTATACGGTGCTTCGCAAAATACAGTATGAAATTACAAATATAAAAGTCTCTATATTGTTAACAAATTCAACACCATAGACACATACATGTGTGTGAGAGTGTATGCATGTGTACCTAATTATCTTAATTTATCAGTTCTTTTGGTCTATTCTTGAATTGTCAAAGAGTGTGGTAAATGTTTGTTTCAAAGTTAATCGATTTAAAAATCAAAACAATCTAGTTTGAAACATATCTTTGTAACTTTGATATGCACTGCTCTCTTTCAAGTACACAATCATGATGGCCATTCTGAAATCATGTATTATTGTACTTAGTTTGTGAATTATAACTTGATTGATTTTCTCTCGATGTCGAGCTGGCATAAGATTCAATCGTTGAATTTTAAGATTATATCACTTTTTTATGCGCTTTGCAGAACATGCATATTGCAAGTAACAAGTTTTTAGAATTGATTTGTATGGAAAAAATATGTACTAACAATGAATCATCCTTGAAAGTGATGATACAATGTTCCCTCGTTCATGCAGTTAGCGTAAACAAGAAATTTTACAACTTTTTGTCAATATTTATCATTCGACACAAACGTACATAGAAAATATTCTCTTGCCATGAAGATGTTATCCTTACTTGAAAAAATGTAAAAATACTGTTGTCTACAGGCTGTGTTCATCATCTTTACTATCCTCGAATTTTGGGAAATCGTGTGTCTCTTAGACTCCGTTTATTTTGGTCATTTGAAGCTTGAACTCTGCTTTATTGCGCATTTCATGTTGGAGTTGTATAGTCGATAGTGATGTTTGGTTTTTGCATTTGTTTCATAAGCTTTGATAATATTTCTTTCACATATTTTCTAAATATCAGTTGTTTTTGCTCTTAATTTTCGAGCTACCGTATTTCAAATCCGTACAAGCAAGGATTACCTATTTCAGAAAAAACAAACAAACAATGATCTGCCAATTACGCATATCTTTTAAATCTTACAGAAATGGACTATCGATCGGTGTCTCCGTTAGTTTCTGAGTTATGATGTTTCAAAACGATTGAAAAACGGGCAGAGTTTGGTTATTGGTTGCACCATTTATTTTTACTTCAAAGAACTTCCTATATGCCCTCACAGACTTATCTCAATATCCTTTCTACTTTCGAAAATAATTTGCAAAGTTGTCTTTTAGGATTGTCATCAACCGTTTCATCATATTCTCCTTGGTCTGTTCCTTGATCTGAAATCTGTTTGGGAAAAGCAAGAAGTCGTAGAGAGACCAAACTGGAAAGTATCAGCGCTGACAGACTTGTGTGTGATGATATGTTTCGACTGTCACTCAATAACCAAACTCATTCAGTGACAACTCACTGCCATTTAAACTATTCCACGGGACAGCACCCGTTCATGAATACACGGAGTGGTATCCTTTGATTGGCTGCCATGCTACACGGAGGCTGTTCGACCAGTTCTAGAGATAGAAAGTGTCCACCCATTTTTACTATGCAGACAACACAATATAGTAGAGAAAGAAAAAGTCTTCGATATCATAGAATCTATGAGGAAACTCAAATGGCGATGAGATGGTCATGTTGAGAGAATGGCAAACAATGGCAGGAAATCGCAATTCACAAATTGATTCCCAAGAGATCACATGCAAAAACAGAACCGACAAAATACAAGATGGCGTAACAAACTAGATAAGTTAAGAAAGTACTCTCTCCGATAGAGACTTCTGGCAAATCTTAAAAGGCTGATGATGATTATAAGACGAACCCATTATCGTATTTTTTGATGCTCCAAGTGTTGTCTTATCAGACAAAGTACTCTGTTCTGATATTTATTTCATTACCGTTTGATTTCATTTGATTATCGGAAGTCATTACGGGTAACTTAGCGAAATCTTGAACCAAATCATATTTTGGAAATCTCATGTGACACTGTTCTAATGATTTGTACTGTTCGTGTTATATTTGATGATAAATCTTGTCTAATCACCGTCCCTTTGATTTAACTTGAAGCAGAATTATCACGGAAAATGGACTAGCAGAGAAGGTAATTTTTTTTCAATTTACATAAAATAAAATTTGCGAATTATTTCTTTATTTAATATTAAGGACTGCAACGCGTGCTGGTCATGATCTTGAATGCGAAGTACTTATTTTGTTGAACAGGGTGAAGACCGGCTGGGTTACAACGGAGGCTTTCCTTTATCAAATTGGTACCCAACATCCAGCAAATTGTGTATGCAGCAGTGCTGTACAGAACATCCGTCAGTTTCCAATCTTGTCATCTCAAGATTCGCCAGACTCCTCTATCATAGGCGTTGCAGATCCAATAATTTCTTAACTTGTTTAGTTCGTCGTGCTGTCTCAATTTTTTTCTGGCCACGGTTTTGCATAACATTTCTGGGGATCCGCGCCGTGAGACTTAATTTTCAGTCGTTCTCTCTCAATTTGTACTCACATTCCAATTCACACCAGGATCATCATCAACCTTTTATCTTTAAGTCGTTGGACATGAACGTTCCAGAAGAATCATCAGGTCTCTCTATCATGGGAATTCCTGAGAAATACTTTCTGCATTCGTCTAGCTAGTCACGCCATTTAAATTTCCTATCGGGCACTTTTCCGCATATGATCTCTGGGGATCCACGTTGTACTTACTACATGGCCAGCCCATTGCAATTTGAGTTTTTAATTGATTCTATGATATCCCTGATTCCCATTATTCTAATTTCTTGTGCTGTTTTATGATCTCTTCATGTGTAGTTGAGTAGGAATCGATCAAATGCATAGTTGTCAGTTTGAGGATCAAGCTTTTGGTCAGGTTCCATGTTTCTGACCCTTTAGTGACTCTCAGGAGGATGCATTGGTTGTTTAGATAATTGAGTATACAGGAAATTCTATTAATCTGTTCACATGGCAAATCGATTCCATCATAATCAATGATCTCCATCAGTCTTTTAACGTCAGTTGTTTGACAAAGACCTTGTCCAATATTTGCCAGACTTCTCGATAGTGAGCATTGTGGTGCCAAAATCCCCGGATCCTGACAAAGTGGTTATGCCATCTTTTTTTCTGCTGACCCCATTTTTGCATATATCTGGGGATCCACTCTGTAAGTCGTGATAGATATTTGTTTTCAGTTGTTATTACACTTGGTAACATGATGCAATAATGGAACGAGATGTATTTTCCAAGGGCCAACTAGGTGTTCGATTCATTAAAGTATTTGAACCGAAGTAGACATCAATAGAAATACTCTCCCTTTTATTTAGGATACATAAGATACTTTGTATTTATTGTAAATGTTAGAGGCCTTCAACCAAAACCGTAATCATAGTTTACATATATATATATTCTTTTTATTTTTCAATCGATTCTACCCGATAGGCTGGCTATGTATATATGCATGTATGTATGAAGTAAAAAAAAAATCTATTCCCTTGATATGATGTTCAGGGTCGATATTCTGAGTTTATGCTAAATTGATCTCTTACTTTGTGTCCAGCAGCGTTTCCGTTTGTTTTTCTTTCACTATTTTGAAAATCTGGACTTTCTAGTTGTAATTGTCCAACAAAAGGCGAAAAAAAAGCTTAATCATTGATCACTCTTTCTATTTTCTTATTTATTAATTGATCATCCCCAACATAGCATGCTGCCCAAACACGTTGGTCATGTGACAGCTTCAATCGAGTGACTAACCAGCCCCTTTTTGACTTATTGTTATATCATACATGACCGAAAATTAACTGTGTAGTAGAGTCAAAAATGCACTATGGTCCGTATTCTTCTATTTCCGTAGAGGTCGCTCACACTTTCTCTCCTTCTGTATGCGGATATACGCTAAGTAACAAAATCGCACATAAAATACTGTTACAACGTTCATATGTTAAATACAGATTCTTCCCTGTCTCATGCCAACGTATTTTATATTCTAAAAATAAGATACGATCCAAATTATGTCTTGTTAAATGTCAAAATGAGGGGACCTACAGATGTAAATTTTCACACACGAGGAAAATTTAACAAAAAAGAAACAAATCTGAGGTTTAATTTGAAACTTTCAACGATGTTTTTTTTTTCTTCCCAATACCAGTAATTTCTAGCAATGCCCAGTGAAAATATAATTGCTTTATTTAGTGCTAATTTTATTCAGATAAATCACGTGAAAATGTCAATGGTGCAGGAGAAAAAGGTTGGAAAGGACAATTCTATGATTTTAATGGATCCATAAATATCTAGAATAATCGATAAAATGAAAAGTTCAGTTCAGCTCCAGAAGGAGTGCAGTTTTGGTCACGAATATTGGCGTACTTGGATTTTTTTGTATCACCTGTATAATATCTTCAGGAATAAATAGAAATGTAACTAATTCGTATCATTAGAATATTTTCAGTACAGTATTCAAAGTAAATAAACAACAACAACAACAAAAAATCATTATTTCTATCTATAGTTTTTTTTCTTTTCTAGCATTTGTCGGCTGGTAATTTCTCACACACTTTTATCCCAATTTGATCAAGTTCTTTGTATCTGCTGATTGTCTCCCCCGAAGAAATGACAGATTGCAACTCTTCCGAATGATTTTTAATTGGATTGAGATCAAGTCTTATAGCTGTTTTGTTTAAGAGAGTCCATTTTTTCCCTTTTCGGCCATCCTTGTGTACTTTCAGATGTATGCAAAAGGTCTTTATTGTTCCACGATACCCATGATCTTCGAATCAAACCTGCACTGAGTTGCACATTTCCCTCTGAAATCTCCCACTATGATGAAATATATAAGTATTTTCTCCCTCCATAAACTGATCTCTATCGTGTATTAAAAAAAAAACTTTTTTTCTTTTTTTCATTTGTTAGCAGAATATTTAACCTGAGGAATTTTGGATCGTCCTGGTACTAATTTTCAATGATCAGTTGTTTGCCTCTGTTTTCTGTTCAATAGCAAGGACCCTCTACAGCTTTTGCCCACACAGCTTTTCTTAGTCGAGGGTGCAGCATATCGTAAACATTAAACCATGAATCAAGATCGTTTCAACTCTTTGGACGTTTCACAAGGTGGTTTGCCAGCCAGCATGTATCAATTCCGAAAACCTCTCTCACCGATTTTCCACTCCTGTTCACGTCCATGAAGATTCTTGACAGTTGCATGCCTAGCAAACTCCTTTATGGCATTGCTTTCTGTTGAACCAAGAACTTTGGAGATGGCATTTCACCCTTTTAAGGTGTGGTGTTTGGCGTTGATAGCGCAACTTCTTTATCGCTTCAACTGTGAAAAAGACAGAAGAAGTGGCATTTTCCTCTTGAGTCATCATTCATTGGTTAATCCAAGTCATGTGGGCGCTGACAATTCATCACTCGTAAAAAAGATGTAATTTTTTTTTCAAACTGATTTTAAGGGCGCCAATGCCGGTGTCTGGGCTTTCTTTTCAGTTTTTTTTTTAATCTTTGTAATGTTTTTAAAAAAGTGTTATTGTTTCATCATTTGCTGTCCTGACCAAAAGCAATTTCAGAAGATTTCTGTGTTCAGATATTCAACTCATTGTGTATCAATTTCAGGGTTTCTTGTAATAGTGATCAGAACTGTGATTGCCCACTTTGCTTGAAAGCCACTGATTAGGAACGATGATATCGTATATAACGGTTTTTCATCAGCACTAAATATTTTGAAAATATTTTAATACACTTTTCTTCGGTTTTTAAGCGATTCTGGCTTATTTATGTTTCACGTATACATTCAGCACCAATGGAAAAAAAAAAGCTGAAATGTTGAACATTGACTCCTTATTCAGTCTTGGAAACAGTCTTTATGAATCTCCCCGGAGTTCTAAGTGGAGGCACAATTTACTATCCAAGTTTATGGTAAAGTGTACCCAGTGGTGTTCATACTACTTTGAAAATTCGGACCGTCCAGTGAGCCTGCAAAAAAGATGAGAGAAGTAACTTATTCATTTATCACCCATCTAACTCGACTTTTTAATTGATCACCCAATAAACAGCATGCTACCAAAATATGTCGATCACAGGACACAGTGATCCACCAGACTTATTGCAAATTTCAATTGATACTTTTGTAGAGATAGTTTGAATAAATGTTATATCTTCTTGGTCAGTCCATCAACAATATGGAAGCACTGAATCCTTCATATTTTATAGAACTTTTTCAATTTGATTACTCGGACTTTCTAAATCTATCTTCATGCATTGAAAGAATATATTTAAAACTAAAAATGGATGTCAAATAGAAAATGCTCGATTCATAATTTACTTTTTTCTCTTTTCAGGTAAGTTTCAACAAGATTCCCTGGGTTTTTATTTCCTGACATAACGAGATTTTCGGTGAGTGAATGGTTCACATTTGTTATCTATTGACTCTCTATTCGCTTATTGCTTGTGTATTTTTTATACTTGCATTACTGGTTATTCGCAGTTACAGCTGGAGTTTTGCAAGAGAAAATAGCCACATTCCAAGATCACTTTCCCTGTCTCATAGATACAATTTTTTGTCAAGTATCATGCATTATTTTACAAATGGGATGTCAACTAACATTCAAAAGCAGGATTCACGGCACTCATATGCAACCCCCCCCCAAAAAAAACAATTATACAATGAACTGGTGTAAACTACATCTTTGTGTGTACCTTATACATTGAACAACCACAGGTTCAAAGATGCATCCACCGGCCGTGGTGGTAGTTATTTTAGTAGAAGCTGGAAGTCGAAGTTGAGCAAGTAGTTTCCTTTTGATCCAGTTGACTCTCATACTTGTAAGATATTGCAATATGAAATATTCTGCAAGTAATATTTTTGATAAAAACTGTAAATGGCAATTTTTGGCCTTGTTTGGCCATTTTTTATCGTTTTTCCTCCTGCAACATTATAAGAAGCTGGTAAAAAATTGATAATATTAAAGTTTATTTTAATGTGTTTCACTTGTTATGATATATATGTCAATACATTCAACAACAACATGCATAAGACATGTACAAAACAAATGAAGGCAGAAAACTTAACCATCTAAAACTATTTAATTCAATTTAACTACAAAGAAATTAATTAACGGTTAGTATCTACTTTTAGAGTCGGTGTTAAATTTGATGTATATTATCATTGAAGTCAATTATAGAACGAATTAGTAAAGCAATCTTGTTATTATTGCAATGGTAGTTTTTTTTTCCATTGGTCTTTTTTTGTAGCCAAACACTGGATGCATCAAAATATGTCAAAAATAGTTTACGCCACTCCAATGTATATAAACGTCACAAAATCCTGCTTCAGTATCAGTATTTCGGTTTGAACATATTTTTCTTGATATTTTTGTTGCTAACTTAACTATCATTTCTACAGTCTCCCTTAGGGTTACTATCCATCTTTAAAGGAGAGAACTTTTTCCCCAAAAAGTAACGGTTGCAAACAGGATAACTTTTTTTTAATAAGCAAAAGCACTTGTGACGTAGGTTACAGATATTTAAACTTATTTCTTTGTTATGTAAGAACTTTAATAGCATGTCCCTACTGAGCTTGTATTCCACATTGATCTGACATACTTCAATTAATGTCGTGTAGATGTATTTTGCTTCTTCCAGTTTCCTCACCCTCGAACGGCATCCCCTATCTATTACTCTGACGTCAGCTTGCAAATGATTAAATGTCCTGCCTCAGATATCGGCACGTATATCAAAATCGTTTCGGTGATTCAGTGTCTCGTGACAATAGCGAAGTGACCTCCCCAGGGTGTGATCCTAGGCGAAGCATACAAGGATCCTCAGATGCCCAATCAACAAAATCTCTGTCTTTGCCTCACTGATGTAATATAAAGAGAGGCGGACAGCGATACATTTGGCATCAGCTTGACCGCTAGGGCTGCCAGTAGGGACGTCAAAGTTAGCATCCAACAACCTTTGGGAGGATACACTCCCTGGTTTGGAACAACACTAGTCCTCCATTACTGGTTGCCTTCCCAATTCTAATTTGATGATGAAGTGCTAGTAACGTCGTGGTAAACGGCTTGGACAATGGAATTGGCGAATGTTGTTAAATCCGGTCGAGGCTTCTTTTTATGTTCACTTAATGCCATTGGGAAATGTATGAATCTATCTTCCCTAAATTATAAGTAAGATATCACGATAGACTGGATTCTAGCCAGGGAATATTGCTTTGGTGCCATTCCATTTTACTGTGGGACATAAAGGGACCTTCATAATAGTAACCATTCACAATATTCTATGAAATTAGCATTTATTCCCGTTGTTTAACAAGCCAAACATGAAAGACTGTAGGGGTCACACTCTAGTTGAAATAAAAACTGTTCTAAAAGCAAATATGTGTGAAGTATGCAATATTTTTGGTGATGTCATGGATAAAAGAATTACAGAAAATCTGCAGTAACAATGTGGCATGAAAGTGATATGACCTACTAAATACAGTTTCTACCTGCTTTGTGCTTGTCACTGTTTACTTGTATTAGGACCGACTCTATGACTTTAGTCAAGTTGAACACCGTCTAGGACTGGAAGTAAGAGACGGCTACAAATATGAGCTATGACAGCTCGACAAGCAGGACCAATCGGAAAAGTAAGGTATTATACAGACAAGTAGGTTTAGACCGTTCGCTTCACGAGATATTCTCCGCATGGCCAAAGAATTGAGATCACGTAGCCGCTCAAGTCTGACATCGGATTTCTCAGCTCAAATCTGTATATTTTCTAAGGCACTGAATATGGGTGGATGCCAAATTAACTTTTGTCTTGAGTTTATCATTGATATAACGTTTAGGGAGTATGTTCTGCATCAGCCAGACCGGAGTTCAGTCGATAGTGAGCAATATACGTCCACCAGGCGCCCTTAATATAGAATCACATTCGTATCCCCGACGCTTAATTCGAAATTCGGATAATCTTTAGGCAATGCAGTCAGTAGTTGACACTCAGCCACAATCAATTGACGTTTTACTCAGATAAAAAAAAAAGGGATCCGTGGTTGATTTATTTTCTAGACGGAAGATTAAATTGGCCAGGTATGTCATAATCACCATTATCAACCTTTCAGCTTCTATCGTGGGACATAGCTCTATATCATTGTCTACTTCGTCATGCAATCTTTTTTTTTTTTTTTTTTGCTGGCTAGTTTCATATATGATCTCTGGGGATCCCCACTGAGAGTTGTGTCCAGCAGTTGTCTACCATCCTTGCTACATGACCAGCCCTTTGCTATCAGAGTTTTCTGATGGAATCTATGATATTTCTTTCTATTCAGTTCGTATTGCATTATCTGGAGAATATGGATGTTCTCAACAAAAAGGACAATGTCATCAAATCTAAGATAACTTGGATATTTGCCACATATTTTGATTCTTTTATTTGTCCAGTCTTGATTTCGGAAGACCATGTCGATGCAGGCTGTGGATAGTTTTCATAAGCTGTCCTTTCAAGCTCAAAATTCTGAGAGCCCCTATGCAACTTGATAAAAGACCAGTAGATATGTTGCACTACTTTGTCATACGGGGTCTATTCCTTGATGTGTGATAGCATTAATGACCATTGGAATTTCCACCGAATCGGAGGCTTTTTGGAGTGAAGTACTGCTATAACATTCTTATATTCTCCTGCTTTTGGGGGGCTGGGGGTGTTTTGTTTAATTGCTACAATCTTCCCTCAGTTGTTGTTGGTAGTTTGAGATTTTGTCATGTAATTATTGATACTATTCACACCACCACCCCGGCCACGATAACAGGAGGTGACACAAATCAGTTCAAAGTGGGGACCCACACACGTGAAGTTATTTTCATTTTATTTTTTGTTCCATTACTCTTGGAAATACCATTTTATGTATAGACTTGGAAATTAGCACCAGTACTTCATTGACCCCTTAAAAATCATTTTTATTTTTTTTTATTTTGAAAAGAAATGTGTTTTCGGCATTTTTAGCATTTTGGCATTTTCACATATAAAAAAAGACAGGTACAAGCAGCAAATCTGTATAAAAAGATAAATCAGCACTAGGGTAAACCTCAGATGGATGGTGCTGACATCTGGTGGCCTCCAAAGGTCAATTTGAAGTCTGGTGAATATTGACATTTTCAAGTATACTGGTAAGTTTATAGATAACATCAACATCTTTTTCTCATACCGTATTTCGGATTTTTTTTACGCCAGTGATGTCGGAGATACAATTCATTCTGACCATATTAATTCTTCGATGGAAATTTTTCCACATGAATTCGAATTTTGAAGCTACAGTTGTTAAATAATTGACTTTGGTGACGAGTAATAATCAGAATTAAGCATGATCTACAATATGATAATACTAACATAGCGCCAATCGAAATTGTTACGTAGAGATTACCACGTCTAACTAAGAAAAGGATCTTTGCCTCATGCTTCAAGACTCACTTCCCCATCCTTAGGAAAAGATCTGATTGAAGTTTCTGTGCTCTATCAACAGTCAGTTTCATTCCCTGGCACTTTGGCCTCGGATCAGAGTGCAGCGCATTGAAATGTGGCAATTTAGGAATAAGTCAATTTGGGCATTTCACCTATAAAAAAGACAGGTGCAAGCTGCAAATCCGTATAAAAAGATAAATCGGCACTAGGGTAAACATCAGATAGATGGTGCCGACATGTACAGGCCTCCAAAGGTCAATTTGAGGTCAGGTAAATATTGACATTTTCAAGTATAAGTGAGACATTTGATTTGTAAATTTTTGCGTTTACAAATCTAAGGGAGACCAGTTACTTCAACCAATTTCGTGTTTGAGCCTGACCAGTGAGCATTTGTGAGGGGAGATTTGCTCCACCTTATTTAACTTATGAAATATCCATAGAATATAATTGATTTTCCAGTAGAGTTATATACATATGTGTGTGTGTGTTTTTTTCAGTTGGCCAGACGACACAGGTTGCCTGAGCACAGGTCTTCCCCCTTAATCAATTTTGTTAAACTGGAAAATCTAATCTACTTTTTTAATATATTAGAATTAGGGTGTGTTGGTCTTGGCAGGACCATCTATTGTTAATTTCGAAGTTTCTTTCCCGGGCAACACAGATACAAATCTTATATATGTTGATGTTTATTACTTATATTATAGATTTTATTTTAACATACCATTCAGATCGCATTCTTGTACAATTTCTTGAACAACCCAACCCGAGGGAGTCAATTTCAATTGACTTCAAGTCTGCAATGTCAGTCATT
>OY735213.1:45795508-45810508 GCA_963457665.1 Thysanoteuthis rhombus
GTTATTATTTTCAACCATGGCAAAGCTACTATCAGGCAACTTGATGAGTTTAATAAATGGATTATTGATTACAAATTAGATAAATTCGTATTTCAAACTTTAATTATTTCATAGTCACCAGTATTTCTTCTCACTTATTATTTATCAATACTAATCATTCATTGTGCACCTGCGTTTCAATTATGGGTCGTGACCCTTACTTGGGAGGTTCTTATTTGGAGATAGTATTGCAAATAGATCGATGATACTTTACAGTTAATAGGTGTAGTGGTGATTGGGATGTCATTATGAGAAACAGCTGATCAAACCCGTCAAAATGGATTTTTCTAGTTTTCAAGTTATGTGTATCAAGCTTGATGCTAAAGTGCCGCCAATTCAAACATTGACTTGTTATGTCTACAAAGAAAAAGCGTTGCGTTTTCGTTTTCAAAACCCCAAGGTTTTTGTAGGGGGAAGGTCAGACTTACAATGCACATTTAAGCTAAATCGATCACTTGAGCGCTTCTTTTTTCTTTTCTAAAAATTCAGATTTTTAGCGATCAATGCTAAAACAGTAGAGAAGGCAAGTAAAACATCCATTGATCACACTATCTTGAATTTTTTCAATTCATCACACCCAACAAGACATGGTGCTGAAAGGTGTTGGTCACGTGATGGTTTTTATTGAATGACTCACTAGATACGTTTCTGCTCGTTGTAATATTTACTAGAACATATGACGGGACTATGTTGGTTAAAAAAATAAATTTACATATTTGCACAAAGTGTGGTACTACCAATACTACAAGTACTACTCTCTAGACTCCAAGCATCTGAGCGTAAAACAGAATTAGAATTCTTGTTTGTTCTAAAATGAACAAAATATTATAGACCTAATGAACTTAATGAATGAATTATTGATGACGAATTAGATAAATTCGTGTTTCAAACTTTAATTATTTCATAGTCACCAATATTTCTTCTCACTTTTTTTTTTTGTTTTTAGAGAAAAGACAATTTGTTATTGCTTTGGATAATTTGAAATGTTAAATTGTTTTTATTTGTGCACCATTTACAATATCAAGTGAGAGAATGTTGTAAATGTTTGAATTTTTCTAAGTATTGTATGTAGACTTTTTTTTCAGTCGCTGAATACATTTTATGGGTGAATACTGGGAATCAATCCTTCAACACTCATCGACCTGATTCTATCAAATCATCAGTTAGTTGATATTGTTAGTATTGGTCGTTTGGTAGATTCAGTTGATTTCTGCAACATTGAATTCAAATCTCGAAACTAGTAAGTTATAAGCTGGAAAAGTGAAAAGTAGGTCACACGCGTGTATTTATTAGCACGACGTGAATTCTATTTTTTAATATCATAGATTACAATGCCAAAAGCGAGGGATTTGCAAGTGTAATTACATTTGCTTCTTAGATTCGATGTGAATAGATATGTTATTTGTTATCAGTGGTATTTTTATATCCATAACTGCATTGATGACTACCAAGAATCTAGACTTATTTTGAAATACGATCAAATAGCAACGGTATGCTGCTCGACAAAGCATATCTGTGATAGACAGTTTGATAATTCGAAAATGATTATGCAAACTTTTTGCTCAAATTGTGACCCTTAAACAACGATATTTTCATACAGATGGGGTTCCACCATCATAGGAGATATATATATATATATATATGTGTGTATGTGTGTGTGTGCCTTTTTGTAATATGAGGCTAACATGCTTTTTTGATTTTTTTTTTTTCAGTTTTTTATGAATGGATCTCATTGTATTGGATTTTCTAAGGTTTGAAATAATTTTCAAAGTTTCGAAATTAATTTTCAGAGAAAAAATTAATCTCTAGATGGATGAGATTTTATCCAAATCTTCTGGTTGTCAATATTGTCTTCACATACTTACATAATTTTCTTCCACGAAATTCTCAAAAAGTAGCTAATCGATCTTGGAATGGTAAGAATATTTAAAAACATAGAACATTATGTGGTAAACGTGCCCATATGCATGCATAGATATGCATGCCCAAAATATAGATCCTTCAAACGATCTAGATTTGAATAAGTCCTGCCATTTTCATTAATTGTAAATCGTTGTCAAACCATGACAACTTGATCAGCTTATTTTCTACCGTATTATTTTCTTTTACTGAATTCATACATCAAAATCCAAAGAGTCTCTATGATTCTCTATTTATCTCAAATTCCCTTTTAATAACACACTTCCTGGAATTAATGAGTCGATATTTTAAAGCCGATGCTGAATCACCGTGGACCAATAAATCGCCTGGCCAAACTGCCAAGGGGGCTATTAATTCTTCTCTCTTTGTTCTTCTGTGTCTGATGTTTCTGTATATGAGAGAGTGTTTGCAATTTTTACGTTTTTGTTGGTCAATATCAGTGCTTAAATAACGAATAGAGTCAAGAAGTTATTCTCTTAACTATATACTCTTTATTCAAGGTACTGGTATTCAATCATCGATTGGTCGAGTTTTTGTCTCTATGTATGTGCATGTCTCTGGGCGCTCTGGGTTACATTTTTGGGGGCTACAACATTGAAAGTATGCCACTAGACACCATCTAAAAAGACCTTTTTTTTATTGAAAAGAGAGCCTTTTTGATCTCCACGGCCATCTTACGATCAACAGAGTCCAAATCTTAGCGAAATATTTTTCTAATAATTCTAGATAAATGATCAACTTTTCTCCAGATGAGAGATCTGTATTTTTGAGATGATGTTTGAGAATACTCTTGGATAACTGGTCGTAGTACACTTGCAGGTTACAATGATTTATTTATGCGAGGTGCTGATATTCTTTTGATCTTTAAATGTTGAGATTGAATAAGACCATAAGCCTTCCACGGGGGGGGGGGGGGGGTAAACGAACCATTCAATACAATCTGTATAATAACTGTAATTAATCAATAGTTCCATGAAATATCTAATTTCACAACCTGTGTAGTAATGGGTGACTATTACTTCTGTGGTTGATCCTCATTGGGTTCACCACTTCCATAGCCTTGCAATAAACTAAACTTAGTGAAGCAGAATATATTTGATGTTTAAGTTTAGCTCAGTTTGATACATGGTCACAATAGAAAGACACCCACTGAAGATTGAACTAATTTCTTCGGTAACAAAAAGTATCCCGAGCTCGTTAACCATTACTGCATTGATAGTGAAACGGATTTTTATGAAATCACTTATTTTGTTAGGAATTCCTCAAAATCCCAAGATATCTAATAAAAAGGAAGAAAACCATCAAGACTGGCACTGATGAATGCGTTTTTTTCTCCTGTAGTATTTCTGAGTCGAACCATAGCACAGGTACTAGAGTTATGTTTTCTCACTATACTGACCAAAGCAATTTCGAACATGGAGAATCTCCAGAATTCCACTCAATGAAAACATTCTTGCTGTTATTTAACTGCTCATTAAATCTCAGAAAATCTTACTGTTTGCACAAAAAACCCCAAAAAAATGTGACAATTAAACATCGTCGAATGATTTAACAAAATTCATATCAAATCCTCTCAGCATTAGTTGGAAAAGAAGGCCTGCTATTACAAACCAATGCAGTTAAGCTTCACTGCAAAACAATAACACTAGAATTGCCAGATTAGCCACTTACCGGTAATTCTAGCTGATTGTTTCCAATTCCACCGATAAAATTCTATGATAACCGGAATTCTCGCTAATATTAAGAATAGTAAGTTTATGAAAAAATTCGCATCAATCTTTCAAATGGATTTAGCCACCAACAGCATGCCTTATTTAGCATGATTAAAGTAGTTCCCCTGCGAAAAATTACACGATGTTTCAGCGGTCTTAACCATGTTTAAAACGCTCGTTCAATGTCAACAATCAAAATAGATGAAAAAAAAAGATAATGTAACGCGAGGATATGGACAAGGCCTTTTGTCAGTAGTGGACTTATTACAGCTGTTGATGGTAATATACATACATGGCTTTGCTCAATAGGTTAAGCCAATATTTCATGCTAGAATATACCCGTCAGAAATGTCGAGGTTATTTATGTATGGATCGGCTCCAAGGAGCCTAAACCTGTTTTACTGGGCAATTAATTTTTGATAAATCAAGTATCCTTATTTCAACTTTTTATTTAAAGTCTCACCTCATCTCGCGTTGTTTTAATGTGCAATGATCAGACATGGAGTCTCGAGAATTTCTATGACGCAATTTTTACTGTGTCATAGGAGGAAAGTTAATCAACCAATGAGAACAGCCCATTCGAACGCAACAAAAACTTCAAAAACAAGATCCCATTAGTCTTTAAAAAAAAAAAAGAGTATACAGCCAATGCATCTTCCCGGTCATTACCGATGGAGCTGAAAAATGGAACCTAACCAAGAGACTGGCCTTCAAAATGGGAATCTTTCAGTGTTCACATGAGAGAATAATGCCTAACCTTACACTAAGAGGACTCTAAACAGCACAATATATTAGGGGAAAAAACAAGAGTCTGAAATATCATAGAATCCAATTAAAGTTCTCAAGTTGCAATGGGCTGGTCATGTTGTAAGAATATCAGACAACCGCTGAACATCACGATACACAACGTGCCTAAAGGGGGGGCTAGCAGAACACAAGATGGTAAGACAAAGTAGACAAGTTCAGAAAGCCTGTGATAGAGTGACATGGTGAATCTTGTGGCGGGGGCTATGCCCCATGACGGATGCTACTTGGTTAACGATGAAACAAACCGAAATATATACTGAAATGTGCGTATAAGCTCATTATATAGACGAATGTTGGTGGTTTTTTTTCTTGTTTACTTTGACGAAGCAAAAAAAAGTGGAAAGAATGCTTTGTGAAAATAAATAAAGAAACCTCAACCCAAATCGTAGATTACTCTGATTATTTTCTTGTGTGAAGATCTAGCTGAGGAAATGTTGCAATCATTATTTTTATTTGGAATTTAGTAAAAAAAATCTGTTAAAACTTTTAGCTAAGTATCTGAAGTTCGGGAAATAATTCCAATGATATATCTTTTAACAATCATTTTATGAAATATTTCCTAATTAAAAAAAAATCATCTTATTATAGATAAAATATTAATATTGCTTGATATATTAAAAAATGTAATTTGAATAGCTGATATTCCATGTAAAGATTTGGATTGGAAAAAAAAAATGATTGACAACACTGAACAAGGGTCGTAACTCGGCAACATCTAAATTTACAATTTCGAGCAAGGGCCATAACTATCATTTAGATATTTCCTTTTTTTTTTAATATTGTATTAATTCACATAATTTATATAATTGCTGTATACATATTCTTCTGAATCAAGAATTTTTCAAGATGTCAACTGCATCATTTTTCTGCGTTCATGCCTTTCCCAAGGACATTAGTTTAGAGTTAAATTAGGGATAGAAAAATGTTTACATAGAATGCCACGACTAAGGTGTTTCTAGTTTGTCGAAGAGTGTAAAAATATATCCTTTTTGCAATTCGGTTGGAAATAGCAGCTTTGACCCTCAGTTGATCTGTAGCGACCTCTATTGACTTTACGGGTCAGTGCCCACTAGCACTTTATCGTCATTGGGTCAAGCTACGCATTGGGACTGATTTTCAGCCTCCATAGTTTGACCGTTTGGTCACCCATAAGACGCATACAACCAAGTAAATAATCACAAGTTATATTAAATTTGTACAAAAAGTGTTTACGTAAAAAAAAAAAGAAAAGTATCACAACTTTTCATTCCTATTTATGTGAATGTAAATCATAAATAACATGTCGGTAAGTAGGACTGTTCTACTAAGATAAATATATAGGTCTGCTTTTCCCTGACAAACTGAACACAGACGGAATTTAATATATTGATATGAACAGAGCTAACAATGAAGGGCTCACGGAGAAAGTGAGAAGGTTCTCTAACTACCGCATTATCATTCGAATATCAATACTTTGTGCATCTCTTCCGGGCGTCGTGTCTGCTACACGGACCAATAAGATTAGTTGTCTTTTGTTAAGGACAGTGAATAAGTGAATCTTATCAGAAAACATTGGAATATTTGTACATCGTGTAAAAGAATCACCGTAGCCCATGCGTGTACCAGAACTAATTATATACAAATACTTCAAATTATTTTATCTAATTTTCTTTCTCACATGGAGAGACCACAAGACAGCACGATACATTCGGGAGAAGTCGGGAGGCACGAACATCACTAAATCCATTGAAAAAATCAAGTGGTGATAGGCTGGCCATGTTGCCAGAATGGCAGACAACCTATGAACATCGCAACTCACGACATGGATCCCCGGAGATCACATGCAAAACCGAACCCGGCAGAGTATTAGATGGAGAGACGAGTTAGACAAATTCGAAAAGTACTTGCTCTGTGACGTTCACGATAGAGAATTGTCGCAAATCATGGGGAAGGTCTATGTCAAACGATGGACGTTAAAAAACTGATGATAATGAAAATAAAGAAGAAATACAACAAATAACTTAGGATAAACTAACAAAACTTTTTATATAATGCGTAATGGTGTACTTAGGCATATTTTGACGGCGGTAGCCTCCAAAATATGACCATGGATACCCGGACACACATAGAGACGCATGGGCACTCAGTGAGAGAATATGTACCTCACGTAGTTGGTCGATCGAACATTTGTGGGGCTACAGTGGTTTGAGACTGAATATTATGCAATGCACTTTTCCTAATGAAGATGTATAATTAAAAACCGTCAGCTGTAGGTTCGGTCAAGACTGATGGTCCATTCAGATTTCATGTGTGTCTAGCTGGTTGACAATATATATATATATATATATATATATATATATATATATATATATATATATATATATATATATATTGTCAACCAGCTAGACACACATATATATATATATATATATATATATATATATATTGTCAACCAGCTAGACACACACACACACATATATATATATATATATATATATATATTGTCAACCAGCTAGACACACACACATATATATATATATATATATATATATATATATTGTCAACCAGCTAGACACACTTGAAATCTGAATGGACCATCAGTCTTGACCAAACCTACAGCTGACGGTTTTTAATTTTTTAAAAATATATATATATATATATATATATATATATATGTATTGTGGATACAAAGTTATCCGACAGAATGTAGATGGAAATGACAAGCTAAAAACCCACAGACACAGGAAGCATACATCCCCTGACTCCCCCTTAGATCCATTACATTTTGAACCAGATCTTACCTTGTTCACGCAGATACAAACATTCCCCCTTCCGCTCTTACTAAACACAGAAATATTCTGATTTTCCTCCTCAGCATCGATTATGTAAACAGCATTTTTTGTTTGTGAACTGCTGGGAAATATTTTTCCTCTGAACAAGATGGCTGGCCTGCTATTGAAATGCATCGAACATTACCTGTAAAGTTTTTCTCTTCACCTTTCAATCGTCATTTTTATCTACCGTGTTTGTGTGTGTAAAAGAATCTAATTCTCTAAATGCACAAACACATATACTCTTTCAAACCGACCTGTGTGTGTTCACGTCCACATGATGTTGCATTTGCATCACTAATGTTCACAATTATGCATTTTAAAATATAAGCATTGGTGAGTGAGTGCATAAATGCGTATATCTTTGGTAACCTTTTGTCATATACTTGTTTGCACCAGTGATAGGGTGTGCATAACTATATTGATATTCGTTTGAGTGCTGAAACAGATAGATTTGCACATAAAAATGTTCCAACTACCAGAAGCTGTCTTTAAAGACCAAAATGTGTTTTTTTCACGCAGGGTTGCGTTCCAGGGTATCATCATCGTGTTTTATATTCATTCAGTATGAAACATTTGAGTCCCGAACGGCAGTTGCTATAATTGGAAGAGATGAAAAATATTAAGCTGGTCTGTTTAGTCACTCAAAGTCTTCTGGCATCATGCTATGTCAGAGGTGATCCCTTGAGAAAAAAAGGGTGATTAATTGATAAATTAATTCCGTTGCATTTTAGGGGCAGTGGTCACAAAACGACAAAAACTAACAGTGTAAATCTCTACTTCAAATTGAATCCCCACTACAAACCCACTTGTGATGGAGGGGCTTAGGTTGAAAATACTTTTTTTTTTCTAGATATGATAGATTAATTTTCAACCCTCTAGCTACATTGGTGCGATTTGTTCGCATGATACATGTATAACCAGGTAGACCAGCTTAAACACGTAGAGAAACCTATATTGACTGTTTCAAATTACGCCAATATATAGTAGAATATCACTCCATATAGATTCTTTGAGGAGGCAGCACCAAAACCAAACATTGTTATACGGGGTCATCGTAACATAGCACAGATATTGTGTTAGAAATCATTCAAAAACATGTTGTTGAGGCTCAGCAAGGTGGAGTATATTAATGCCGTGTATCTCAACGGGAAACTTATTTCCGGGGTTTGTGAAACATCAGTGGTTGTCGATATCATGAAAGTGTAAATGTGTTTACTTTCATAAACACGAGACATTAACCAAAACATCCATTATCATCATCATCAGCAGCAGCAACAGCCTGTTCGTATTAGTCGTTGGATATTTACTTTCCTCTTGATCGTGGGTATTGTTGAGCTATACTTTCTGAATTAATCTAGCTCGTCACTACATCTTATTTTCTGTTTTGCATATGGTCTCTGGGGATCCATGTTGTGAGTCGTGATACCCAGCAGTTGTCTGACATTTTTGCAATATGACCAACCCATTGCCATTTGAGTATTCTAATAGTTGATATGATAACACAGACTCCTGTCTTTACTGTGCTGTCTTGTGATCTCTCTAGGTGAGGTTGAGCGATATTCTCTCATGTGTATGTTTCCTGTACAGTGTACACATACATTCCAGAGACTGTCCATAGTGCTGTCTTTTATGAATATTTTTCCCGGAAATTTGACTGAAGTGAATGAATTCCTGTTGCCTTTCCCACGCACGCACCCATGAAAAAGTTCAGAAGTGGGATAACTCATTGCTTTGTTTTTGAACACACATTTTTTATTTCATTTCAAAAGACTTGGTCGTTTGCACGTCGTCAAAAATTCGAGCAGGCTGCAAAAAACTACCGGCGCAAGAAAGAGGGGGTGTCGTAGAGAGGGAGAAAGCATAAAAGCAGAGAGGTCGACCATTAATGTGTTTGCATGCCTGCATCAACGGTGTTAGGTTCCTTTGTCATGTGAGATCACAGACCCGTGTAATTTAATGGCAAGCAGCTATCAGCTCACTTTCCCCATCTTGTTCCTTTTCTTTTCCCTTCGGTTGTTAACTGGGAGAAATAGACGGCTGGTCTCTTACTGGCTAAGTTTAATTCTGACTTCAACTTGGAAATTTCTCAAACGCGTCAGCTAAGACCTGGACGATCTGATTGGCCAACCCAGTCACTTAACCAATGCGAACGCGTTTCTAATGTCAAAAATAATCGCTTGAGCCGTCAAGCTATTAAATTTTCATCCAAATATTCTCTGTGGGGAGCCTCTATTAGCAGTCAAAACTCTGTATGTCTGGCGCCCACTTCCCGATTAATGACCTTAAATCATTTGCAGGTCAGATAATTTTGATCTCAACTCTCCTGTCGAGTATCCAGGATCATTCCCACGCATTTTCCCGCACTTAATGCATACATATGCGTTTTTACTGTCTACTAAACACGTACCCACATGCAAACTGACCCACACGATTAATTCCACATATACATCCACATGATTGCATGGACTAATATTTTGAAATATCATCAACGGGATTTGTGACTTCCATATATTAAAAGAAACGTAAAATTAACGAACAAACTTCCTTGAAACTTTCTCACCATATAATATCATGACATATCGAAAAATATTCGAATAAGACAGTTTATAGCAAATTGGTGCAGAACAGGATAGCCCTAAGTAGGGTCCTTATTGGCGAATACATTCTCCACACATTGAATTAGCGCGTAATCTGAATCTCAAAGCAACAATCCAGTTAATCTTGTTACTTTTCCCATCAAAATCGTACACATCACTGTGTACATTACACTATTTATTAGAAATAAAGCTTTGGTAATCAGGAGTGGATCCTAGGTGATGATCAACAGGTGGTGTCCCACAAAGAGAAAACGATTAGCAGTGTCCAAAGAGAAAATCTGCAGAGGTCAATAAACGATTATGCTAGGCGTCACATGGAAAGACCACAAGACAGTACAGTACATATGGGGAAAACATAAGAGTCAGGGGCATCATAGAATCCATTAAAAAGCTCAAATAGCAACGGGCTGGCCATGTTGCACGAATGGCGGACAACTGATGTACATCGCAACTCACGACGTGGATCCCCCGAGATCACATGCGGAACCGAGGCCGGCGGAGTATTAGATGAGGAGACGAGCAAGATAAATTCAGAAAGTACTGGCTCCGCAACGCCCATGATAGAGAAGTATGGCGAATGCTGGGGAAGGTGTATGTCCAACGATGGACGTTGAAAGACTGATGATGATGAAACGATTACTTAGCTCTACTTCTTATTGTTTACCCCCAACCAGAATTAGGGATATTAGCTTGGGCAAATAGACGACTGCTCCCTTACTACCCCTATCTAATTCTGACCTCAGCTTGAATATCTCTCAAACGCATTAGTGATTTATTATTTATTCATTTATAACATTTCTTTATTTTGATATTGAAGTTGAAATCAAATCGTACCTTGTATGAGTAGGAGGCCGGGACCGTCCTTATATGCATATCAATAAGTGTTTTCAAACTGCCATCCATATACTCAGATATTTGTAAAATTTTCCGTGGTATATGCTCACGTGCACACACACACAATGTTAACCGTGAATGAGCAAAACATCGCTTACGGACGTTTAAAAAAGCGTATATACTGTACACACATATGCAATCTCAGTAGACACATACATATTCTACCCTGTCATTTATTCCCACACACATTATATATATACGTTGTCTAGGAAGCTTTACAGCTAGAAACACCATACATTATAAATACTTCTTCAAAAATATTTTCACTTTTTTTCTGTATCACTTCAGCCATTTAATTCCCGAAATATGTCAACGTGATTATTGTAATTTTTGTTTATCCTGATTTACATATGCTTTTTTTTTTTATTATGGTACTATGTGTGAATTTGTTTTATTTTATGGATTTGAGTGTATATCTGGGTTTTTTTTTTTTGTATTCTTTTTTCGATTACTGTTATAACTCAAATGTTATAATGGATTGGTCAATGCAAAATTGATAAGTGTAGCTTAAAACCAAAAAACTAAAAAAAATGAAATAACAATGATTAAGAAGCGACAGAACAAGTGGATGTTTGAAACTAAAAAAAAGAAAAAAGTGAATGAAAGAAATGTTTAGTGTTGAGTTGAGACTTGAAAAAAAATTAGAACATGAAAATAAGATGGTTTTGGGCTCCTTAGTGCAAATCATACATGAATGACACCGTAATATTTACTGAGTATATGCTAGTATATATTTATATACACACACACATATATATATATATATATATAGAGAGAGAGAGAGAGAGAGCGAAAGAGAAATTGCCTGTCTTTAGGCCATCTATTAGAAATAGCTACGTATTTATTGTCAGTAGTTGTCATTCGAGCACCGATAAAAGCTGTGATTTCAAAGTTGGGCAATATCTGTTTAAATATAACCCGATGCCAGACTAGCCTAAACTACATATATATAGTTTATAATCGCAGCTCACACACTGCCTTATTTTCATGTATCGTCGTCAATGCAAAGATTTATAAAAATACCCGTGTACGCTATTGTACACAGAGAGGAGTAAACGAGTACATGTATGAAGAACATAGTACCCATGTATACAGCAATATACTACCATTCGTGCATTTGTTCTGTCTACCTAAGTAGGCCAATCAATTTTAACTGGGAAGTATTCCAACCAATCACTGATCAGTATTTCTCAACAATGCGTAGGAAATTTTTTTTTTCTCTCTGCAACCAGCCTTCATCAGTTGTGAAGTTTTTTTAATGATTTTTTTCTCTTCTGCGTTCTTTTCCATTCATGCACTATTTTTCACCGACTCACTGCTTGATACTTCCGCTTTGATTCCTCCTGTATTTAGACTTGTGTATTTTATCTATCTACTTGGGCATCTTTTTATATAAGGACAATAGTCACCCTTTATGATTACAGGGGTCAGTACATTAGTGTCTATGCACACATATTTAATGGTATTTTTTAAGACACTTATTTCTGTATGTGTTCAGATGCAATATTACAAGCCCATTATTTGAAAAATCTATTCTGATTAATTTAGATTAGAGTGATTATGTAGATCGAGCTTGAAAATCAGACTTTTCTTGTGTGGAGATCTAGCAAAGACAATTGTCAACTTTTCAAGTTTATATCTAAAATTGAGTGAAAAAACATCTTTAAAACACCATGAAAATTCTAGAATCGGAAGATATCTAATATCTAAGAAATATATTACATAATATTATTAAATTAAATTAAATGTGACTTCATTGTAATTACTAAATTCATGAAAAATATTATAATATTACTTCAAAATGAATAAAAAAAATACTTATTTTACTGAAAATCAAGCAAGTAGCGATTTCTGACATCCAGTCTCAACATAAAACGAGAGATGGAAAGCATCTTTTTTGACAACACTGGGCAAAAGAAGTAGTTTACATTACAGAATGTCAGTCAGTGACAACGATTGTTGCTAGAGATGCTAGTGCATCCAAAGAGAAATTGAAGAAATACTTTTAACGAAAGAATGAGTGTACTAGGAGAAGTGGTTTGACAAATTTACATAGAAATCGATAAGTTGAATGAGAAGCGATAATTACTGAATACACGAGACGCAAAGTCGATTTCACTGATAAATGCATATTTGTAGGTTGTTCAGCATCAGTTGTACTTCAACTAGATAATAGTTTGCAGTACATAAAATCTAACACAGAGCACATGCAAACGCACGTACACGTACGTTTTTAGTATCTCTCATACGCACATACATCAACAATCATTTATAATGCATGTTTCTGCGTGTTTCAAATCCTAATACTCATTTTTGACTATTCGTGGTCTATATCTGCTCTATTCGTCTCTTTCAACGCGATAGTTATGTATTTAGAAATGGGTATATCAACAGACTGAATAATAAATTGGGTTATATCATATTGAAACTTCGATTTCAAATGATCCCCCTTCAGATGTAGAATAAAGAAATAAAGAAACTGGTGCTGCAGCAGGAATTGAACCTGTGATTGATACAGTATCTGATCTAATGAGCTAAAGAGCCACTGGTAATGGAAAGGTCAGAATAAATGTTTCAACCCCAAATTCTCATTTCTGCTAATTCACAGTCTATATCGGCTCAATCTGTTTATTTCAGAGCATATGTGTCCAAGTCAATCTTAGTAAAATAATCATGGATATACGTGAATGAATGTGATGAATTCGAGAGAATATACATACATACGTACATATATATATATATATACACACACACACACACACACAAAATGGATTAAATACTAAACTGAACAACCCTCACCACACAGAACACTAATACACACAACTCCTACCATTAATATCCTCACACCCACATCTTAGACACATTCAATAATGGAAGCTTCAAAGTCACCTAGACCCATAGGAAAAACTTCACCTTAGCCTGTTATAACCCCTGTCCAAATCATTTTCAGTAACTTTTAAGGTTGATACCTATGTAGCTCCTTGACCCCACCACCCCTCCTTCTACACTATCCCAAACATACCAAAAAATCCACCTCCACAACACTACCCCCTACCTTGACACACTCTGCCCTCCCCAAGACCAACTACTGCTGCTATACCAAAATCCCAATACCTGCTGGTCATTCTTACATTCAGCAGGAGGCCTCTAGTAGCCCAGACAACAAAACTTACCCACAATGCATAGCCCCTGGCAGTGGACTCTGGTTCCACATGGTACATTATAATTCACACTCACACAACGCACACCACTGATGATGGGAGAAATCCCAAAACATGTATGGACTATTGACATATAAGGATTAATAAACCTTACCACCAAAAACTTCACTCCCGAGTCTGTCTCACTCTCTAAAGTACACATTATATATATATATATATATATATATATATATATATATATATATATATATATATATATGGAACATATTCATAGTGAGGCTCCAATAAGTATTATATATATATATATATATATATATTATATAAATAAGCTGGAATGCTAAAAAAAAATATCTGATATGGGAATGCTGATCAAAGATATATGTATTACTTGAATGTAAATGAAATATGTATATCACTAATGAAAGATAAACATATATTTAAAGAATACTAATTAAATATATGTATTCACACACACACACAAGCATATATTTAAAATCCAATAATTCATATTAGAAAATTTATTAATATTACTAAAATAAAAAAAACAAACTAATGCTCTCTGAACATTCAAACCGGTAGATAATCATGAAAAACAAATGAGTATGATATTTTTCTTTTCCTTCCAAATTGATAATGTATAAACACAAATATGTTGTTGGAAATGTGTATGTATGTATGTATATATGTGTGTGTGTGTGTGCAGTGCCGTAATGACAGTGAGGTACAGGATTCAGGCCTGAGACTGTCAGGGGGTCCCAAAGGTGGATCTATCTGCCCTAGTAGGCCATGGCCTACATTTTGAAAATAAAACATAAGAACCCCTGACTACGAAGGTCGGTTACACCCAGTTTTAACCCTGTTTCGAGTTACATATATATATATATATATATATATATATATATATAAAGCCTATGTATATGCTCACATAGAATTAAGAATTGAATGTGTTATTCTGGGGATTTTCCGGCCTAACCTTGTGCTTTTTCCTTCCTTTCCGCCTCTGATTAAGAGAATCAGTTGAATAGATTATATTCAACTGATTCTATCTGTGATGCCG
>OY735213.1:45828008-46113008 GCA_963457665.1 Thysanoteuthis rhombus
TTTTTTGTGGAAGTTAAACAATAAGCCTCGTCAGAATTGATCGAATTTTAGGGCGGGTCCTCCTACAGTTACCTTCCTTAAGTCGTACTTTCACATCAACATAACGCATTATCGCCAACATTTCATGTCTGTGCACACGTTATCTTCAAAAGTTCTCAATGAATTCCAATGTGTGGAAGGGTGTTCAATGGGTTACAAGAGTCAACACACAATTACTTCCCTTGTCAATGGTGCTAGCAGAGGTCTACGCTCTCGGAGTCTTTTCTTGTTTATAAATCATTCTAGTTCTTCAACCCTGTTTATTACATGTCAGTACATCACCAACCATACATAAACATGTATATATCCATACATGAACTTCATTTATTTAGCACAGATTAGAGAAAGAAAAAAAAAAAAACATCTTAATGAGCTATTTGAAATGGGGCTTACATTTCCCATTTTCATCATCAGTCTTTTAGCGTCCTTCGTCCGACAAGGACCCTGCTTAGGATTCCCCAGAATTCCCAATCATGGGTGTTATGGAGCTAATAATTTTTGAACTAGTCTATTTCGTCACGTCATCTCATATTTTGCCGGCTGCAGTTTCAAATATGATCTCTGGCCATCTACATTGTGAATTGGAATGTTCAGCAGTTGTCTGACATGTTTGCAGCATCACCAGCCCATTGCCATTTGAATTCATAAATTGATTCTGTGATATACCTGACTGTTCTCTTATACACTGCGCTGCCTTGTGATCTCTCCCTGTGATGTTGAGCATGATTCTATCTTGTACATGTTGCATGGTTCTCAGTTGAGCTTAAATCTTTTCAGTCAGTTTCCTTGTTTCAGGTCCATAGGTGCCTATCTGGAGGATGCATTGGTTGTATACCATTCATTTTAAGACTCGTGGGATCTTCTTGTTCTTAAAGGTTGAGCCTCCTCTTTCGAAAGCTTGCCATTATAAAGTGATTCTTTATTAGTTCTTTTTAGGGTTTCATAATGTTTACCTAGCCTCGTTTGGAGGTTTGGCATGGTACATATTAGTTTTTCCAAGTAGAGGCCCAAGGAAACTTGAAAACCTGAATTGATTTGAGTAAATCATGACTAACGTTCAGCGGCGTCTGTTTAATCTCTTAATGTTTCACTTCGAAATGTTAACTCAGAAATCATGTTCGGACAGGGGAAGATAAATGAATACTTGAAAATGCCCTCGTGATAATATCTTTTAATTCGAACATTATTTCATATCCAAGAATGTGATTATACGAAAGTTTCTAAAACTACTTGATTAATCAATATAAAAACAAGTCTGGTTTGTCACTCAATAGTAACCGTCATGTGAGCAACGTTTTTTGGCGGCACGTCTTGTTGGGGGTAATCATTTGGAAAAATCCGAAAAGGGGGTGATCAATGAATAAGTTACGTCTATCGCCACTTGTTTCAGCCGGTCAATTTAGCATGAACTTACATTGTAAAGTAGACTCTCACTAGAGTACTACTTTGGGTGGGGTCTAAAGAAAACACTTTGAACTTTTTCTCATTTGTGTGTCCAATACACGTGTTATATAGTCAGCCGAGCCAACTTTAAAACTGAAGAAACTTGTGTTGACAGCTTTGTTGATAGTATCTAATAATCAGTGTGAACAATGGTCCTGATGCGATGAGATTACTTTTATTCACATCCTTATCAATATTTGTGATCAGCATCCTTGAATCACTGTGATAGACTCTTTATGGCCGTTATTTCTTAGAGGCAGAACATTGTTTCAACTAAAGGGATGCTCGCTCTAAAGATACATGTTTATACAGAGTCCATGGTGAGTGACCTGCAATAATTGTAATGCGGGAGAATTTCCCGCCTACTGTACAAAACATCGGTTTCGAAATATTCCGATGGCGTCTCTTTAGTGTTTCCAGTTTAGAGAACTGAAATCGCAGGAGATAATTTATAAAATGTACGAAGAAAGATCCATGATTAATAATTCTTATCTATTTTTTTCTTGGATTTCTTGAAAATCGACGACTCAGAAAACTACACTGCACCATCTTGTGTGCTGAGTAATATATGAGGCCTGTGGCCGAGTAATCGTGGTCAATACACAAAGACACGCACATGCACACACACATAATTCACCAATTATAATTAGATAAGTTAATTGGGTCCTTTTAATCAGATAAAACAGGAATAACCCCAAACAGTTCAAATTTGAAATCAGCAGTCATACGACCTAATGCTTAGGAAGTATTGATTTGTAATTTTTGCCTCTTGTCCCCATATCCCCCATTGACCCTTATCTTCCAACATCCCCTACTGCCCTCCCTGGCCTTTTGATGCCAACCCTATCAATCTTCCAGTGCCACCAAAGGTGTGGCAGCGCAAATTTTGAGGACTGATTTACAGAATTGTTCATATACATTTATTCCGTATGGCTTATGTCTGTTCTGAAGTTAGGAAATTGTTATAGACTCAGGGTCATCTTAGGGATAAGGAAATTAATCAAGTCTGAATAAATAAATTGATTCATGATTGGATAATGAACGAAATGTCAACAGTTTTGGTTGGAGTCGTTTTTAGAATCCAAGAGTTCCAATTGAAGGAAGTCAAAGAAGGAAACATCGAGATGTTATCAGGCATTACGGGAAAGGCTGCCTCTGGCAAATTAAGACATAATCAGATTTTGGGTCTTAACTTTGCTTTGAAATAGATGTAGAGCCACACAATAGCAATAACCTTAGCTGAAACATCAGAGAATTCACTATTTGAAAGAAGTTTCTCATGTCATGCTCTGCATGGATACATTCAAAGCAATAGTACTCAAACTGTGTGCCCAAACTCTACAACAAGTGCACTGCGTATTTTCTTTTAAAAATGCAAACATGTATTTCGAGCCTTGTCCTCTTTGGCTAACATGTCAGTACCGCTTTCGCAAAAGAGTTGTCTAAGTTCCCTCCAAGCTGGATTTTTTTTATTTAATAATATTCATTCCCCATGTCAAATTCGAAGTACACACATTACTTTTGTTAGAGGGGAAAATAGCACAACATAAGATTTCTGCACTCACATATTAGAAAAATATAAGGGGAATATTTGTAACGAAATTGGCATTAAAAAAAGCCAAAAAACTCATTAATGCATATGTCGCTATTAAAATCTCCTTGCAGTATCACCCATCATTAACACGATGGTCAATAAACACCACAACAAAATTGACGTATATGGTAAGTTACATGCTGACAAGCACAGATGTTTACGTTTATTCCTATTTACATATCCCGCACAGACGCATTTGCACACCCACGCATATAGGCACATGGATTTTTCATTCATTCACTATTTTCTGTTTTGAATACTCCTGGCAGTTGCTTATACATATGAGGAAAAATATACTTGAAGCTGCTTTTTCAAGTCTAATATTTCTTGTCCCAAGTAATGTAACTTGAAAAGAAAACCTGACAGCATCTTGTTGGACACTGAACGAAGCTCTACAAAACATAATCGATTGGGAAGGCTTAAGACGATGCAGTTTCATTTGAAGCAGTTGCTCTCAGACTATGTGTCGTGGTACGATAGTGTGCCAAAGGGGTCTGTATCATTCTCGCAACTTTTAGATCCCAGATTCGTTATTTTACCGGATGCTGATAAGTCAACTAGTTCTCTCACTGTCGCGATACAATCATCATCAGTCTTTTAATGTCCTTTGTTGATCATAGACCTTTCCTATGATTTGCCACACTTCTCTATCATGGGCGTCGTGGCGCCAGTATTTTTTAAATTTGTCCAGTTCATCTCTCCATCTTGTATTTTGTCGGCCTCGGTTTTGCATGTGGACTCTGGGGATCCATGTCGTGAGTCGTGATGTCCATCGGTTGTCTGTCATTCTTGCAACATGACCTGCCCATTGCCATTCAACTTTTCTAATAGATTGTATGATGTGTCTGACTCCCGATTTCTTCCTTATATACTGTGTTGTCTTGTGATCTCTCCATGTGAGGTTGATCATGATTATCTCATGCGGGCATTGCATGCTTCTCAGTTTGCAAGTCTGTCTCTCGGTTAAGTTCAATGCTTCAGCTCCATTAGTGACTATTGGTAGAATGCATAGGCTGTATACTCTTCTTTTTAGGATTATTGGGATCGACTTGTTTTTGAAGATTGAGCTTGCTCTGCCAAGGTGTGCTCCAATTACCACTTAAGTATGCTGCGCACATTTTTCTCAATAATGCAAACCTATATTTCGTGCCCTGAGTTTGCTCAGTACGAGCATCATGTCCGTCCCGTTTCCACCATTGAGTAGTTTTCCAAGCTGTTTATCTTTTTTGTTTTTTTAATGAAAAAAACATTGATTCCCTTTGTCGTATTCCCTATGAGTGCATATACTTTTATCACAAGGAGAATAAAAGAACAACATAATATTTTTGCGCCCACTGACTAAAGAAAAAAAATCATTTGAGGGGGGCATTGTCGACGAATACGTGTGTAACATTACCGTTCATTGATTTCTAATGCTGCGTAGGTAAAATATAGTTCTGATTGTATAGTATACAAATAAAAAAATAGAACTGATTTAAAAGCAATAATCATTTCCCAATTTGGGTTTATTTTGAATTTTCATGAATCGGATCAAATTAGGGCCAGAAATGAATTCAAAGCATAAATAATTTCTTGAGTACTGAAAGACGAAAATAAAAGTCTGGTTTGTCACTCAATAAAAACAGCTGCACGACTGACGTCTTTTGACTGCATGCCATATTCGGGATGATCAATGAATGTCACTTCCCGAGTCTTTTGCTGCAAAATTTCCAAATCAAATTGCCAGACACAAACTAATAGGTCAGTTTCACATAGATTTGCATTGCTCATTGACCATTCCCCGACTGAAGACCTATTTCGGGACGATTTTAAAAAAATGAGGAGTTAATGTTTAAATGTCATCTCGCATGGCAACCTGTACATGGATATCTAGCCATCTAGATCCACTTAAAATTAAAGAAACCTTGGTTGATTTTGACAGTTTCGTTTGATGGTTTCTAATGTATATTGTAAACACCAAGAACTATATTTGATTTGTCTTCCTTCCTTCACGTTAGAGAAGAAACGATGAAATACAGAGGAAAGAGAAAGGTTCTTGTCTTTGTTTCCAACAATAGGAAGTTACAAAAATAAATCCCTTTTCTGAAATATCAATTGTATTTTTATTTCCTTTTATAATCAAAACTTTATCTTCTCAGTATCCGTGAGTAAATATGGCTTTAATTTATATCTTTCTGTAATACATTTGTAAATATATGAAACACCATTGCTCCAACTTCTTGTGTATCGACAAACTTCATATCACTGCAGTCATGTATAATTTTCCTTCGTATATCCTGCAGTACCTTTTGGTATTGTTTTAACGAATGAAAAGATTCATCAAAACCCTTTTTTCCCAGCTGAATGAACCCTAGTAGAGATTAAATTTAGAGAGAAAAAAATCTGTATGTGCAGGCAAGCACACATGTATGTGTATGAATGCGCATATTCGTGATACAGCGAGATTGTGAAACTAGTAATATCGTGACATCCCTATTTTCACAATAAGTCGAGCAAAGGCTAGCAAGTTTGTGATTTGTTTGCGTGCACACTACGACTTTCTCAGCATACCTAGTTGGGACCTGAAATTAAAAAAATACGATCTGTCAATCCTTGGTTTCCATACCAACTTGTGTCCTCTGGCCTCTGACCCACATTTGCGTATCTTTGATACTACCCTCTTCTTACAAGCATTGCAGTTCATGTCTCAACATTCAATGGGTTGCACTTGTACAGTCTTTCTCTCTTGCAAAACCATCTGACAGCACTGATGAAAACTGACAGAATTCATAAAGACTCAATGATGATAAATATTTTTAAGGTAACACTTTTATCCAAGAACAGCTGTGACTGAAATCTGTTTGATAAAAACATCAGGTGAAGAAAGACTCGTAAATTGCAAAGAATTTACGTGCTAGAAGAGACCTTAGACTTCAAAACAACTGTAAGCTACCGTTTCACAGCTTTGTAGCCAAGCCAATCACTTCTATATCTACTATTTGTTTAGTCATTAAGGTTGACGGCCTAAAGATTTATGAAATCTTTCCCGCTCTTCCATACCGTTTGAAAAGACATACTTATTCACTTGCGTCTGACTGTTTGCCGAATATCATCAAAATTTCCCGATTAATTCCAATGAAATTGAGTGGAAGGGTGAGCCTTGTGTTAATGAACAACTCATAAAATTTTGAGGTGGGTCAAAGGTTTTTTTTTTTACAGTTTCTCCCTTATTGCAAGTATATATGAAGCGATTTTCATTCAGTTTTCAGTGACAATAATGTTAGCAAAGGGATTCGATCTCTGAATTCTTCCATTTAAAGAATATATACTTATAATATACTAACATACCTTGTACACACAAATACAAACACTTCAACATATATACTTTCACAAACACACTCATACATATGTATATACCTCGACACACACACACATATATATATATATATATATATATATATATATATATACATACACATATATATATATATTTAAGCTTTATAGCTTTAAGCATCATCATCATTTGTCGTTGGACATAAATCTTCCCCAGAATCCGTCAAATTTCTCTATAATGGACGTTGTGGAGCCAGTATTTTCTGAACTTGTCTAATTCATCCTCCCATTTTGTATTTTGTCGGCCTTGGTTTCACATGTGGTCTCTGGGGATCCATGTTGTGAGTCATGATATCCGTCGGCTATCTTTCATTCTCGCAAAATGACAAGCCCATTGCCCTCTGAGTTTTCTAAAGGATTATATGATGTGTTGGACCCCTGTTTTCTTTCTGATATATTGTGCTGTCTTGTGATCTCTTCATGTGAGGTTGAGCATGCTTCTCATTTGCAGGTTTGTCTCTTGGTTAGATTCAATGTTCCAGCTCTATAAGACACTATCGGGAGGATGCATTGGTTGTACACTCTTCTTTTTAGGATTATTGTGATCGTTTTGTTTTTGAAGGTTGAGCTTGCTTTGTCGGAGGCTGGCCATCCTAGGGTATTTTTTTGTTGGACATTAAAAAACTTTTCCAAAAGATATTTTGTGCCACTTCAGTAACCTACTCCCCGATATATGTCAGTGAAATTTATGTACTTTTCTTTGGTGTTTTTGCGTCTGTTTCACATATATTCTGGTATTTTGACACAATGTACAAATCGTCTCTTGCTGGGATCATCAGTTCTTTAATATGTATCTGTTTCGGGGATTAAGAGAAGTTATAATATGAAGCCCAAACAGTATTGATCAAACAACTCCCTTTCATATTATATAGTTTATGCCATACATGTAGTTTTTCTTTATCTTTTTTCTCGATATGCTGTTCGCAGGATATATATATATATATTAATATATATATATATATATATATATTAATATATATATATATATATATATATATATATATATAATGAGTGTGTGTGTATAATCCTTTTCTGTTCCAGATCTATTGGGCAATTTGCCAGGCAACTCTGAATGCAAAATATCCGGCCTTTTTCAATTATATTTAACAATGGACAGTTTGATCCCTAGAGTTGGCAGAGTGACTCAAAGAATGGGTTGAACCAATATCGCAAGGCATTGTGTATCAAGTTATTCAGAAACAAAAATATATCTTTCATTTAGAATACACTAATTCGTTTTTATACTTTCCTTTGTTTTCACTGACCGTATTCCATCAATCATCATTTTTTCCAGTGCCAGATTTGTAAAATTCTTAAAATTCGACCTCAAATAAGAGACTTAATCATTTTCAACTTATTGTCTCTAAGTGAGTCATTGTCCATCTGAGCGTTTTTTTTTTTTTCGGGAACTACTGAACAAATGATAGTCAGTTGGAGCAAAGAGAGAAGAGTTTAGAGGCAAAATCATTTTTACCAGCAGAATTCCTCAAAATCTTTGAGTTTCCAATGAAAGGATGATGCATACTACCATGATGGAGAATGGTCCCATTTCTATTCACTATGGATTGGAGTTTTCTTGGCCGAATAGAGTGCCTGGTAGCGCTGACACAACAAAGACAATCGAGTGAAAAAAAAGGGAAATACCTCGTTGCTTTGTTGTTTGTCCAGTCGGGTCGGTGGTTGTGATTAAGCCGATTCTATACCTGCGTAGGGCAATGGCTCACTAACCCCTTTCGAAGCACTCCTTGTTAGACCTCACACGCTTATCCCAAGATTCCTTCTAGTTTTCAGAGCAGTCTGCAACGTCCTCTTTAGGGAAAAACATCGGCTGTCTCGTCGTATTCTCCTTAATCCTTTCAAAAGTCTAAAATTCTCTTAGAGGAAAGCCAGAAGTTGGAAGGGGCCACATTTGGATTATAGAAGCTGACAGACCTGGATAATGCAATGATCTGCCATGAACAATCTGTGCACTAATGGAGAATATGTGCACTTTCATTTTGAATGCAACAGTCACACATTGCACACATTCACTGTGACAAATACGTGTCAACTGAGTAACCTCAAGTAAGAGTACCTTTCTATGCATGTCCAGAAAGATCTCTTCTCTGATCGGTCGTTACACCGACGCCACAAAACCAGTCCTCATGATATTCAAATGATACTTTCCTGATAGATACCACACAAACATATGTATAACGTGTATATAAGGTTGAATGAAATCAGAATGGTCATGATACTCCCAGACACAAACAAAAACCTTTTCATCCCCTCCATTTTCCCTTTTTTTTCAAACCAACCTAATTCCGACCGACATAGACCCCCATCCAACTCAACTGAACCATCTCAACTCGAAACCCAAAAGCTTTGTCTGCTCATTTCATTCCTCAAATCTTGAACATGTGATCAATATACTGTTTTCTCAGCAAGCACTGCATGTTTTTTTCTTATAGAGGTGGTGGCAACCATCAGAATGCATCGAAACCTGCCCACATGAAAGTGAGTTTTCGAGATATAACACTGGATGTTTCTCTGTTATTGATCTTCAAATCAACAAATCACCAACATATCAGCGTGTGTATCTTCCATACCATGAGACATTTCCTTCTGCTAGCATCCTTTGATGTTACAAGGGTTTTATAAATGACTGTGGCCTGTGCCTCTAAAAATATGTCAATTTCATTTCAATGCTATTACATATATATATATATATATATATATATATATATATATATATATATATATAATACCCTCACACCCGCATCTAAGACACATTGAATAATGGAAGCTTCAAAGTCGCCCAGACCCATAAGAAAAAATTCACCTTAGCCAGTTATAACCCCTGTCCAAATTATAAATATAAATATATATATATATATATATATATATATATATATATATATATATATATATATGAAGAGATGGAGAGAGAGAGAATGCATGTGTGTATGTTGGTGCATACAGGAGAACAAAATTCTAACGTGTGTTTATGGTTCATTAAATCAGCGGTTTTCTCCATTGTATAACATCAAACTAAGAAATATATTCGATCTACGCGGCACATCATCTCTGTACCCGATCAGAATATGCAAGTATATTGGTAAATATAAGGACATAATTAGGTAAGCTTTGAAGGGGTGATGAATCAGTGTTCTGAAAGTCGATGTACTGCAATAATGAAAGGAATTGAACAAAAACATTTAAATAATCGATGAACAAACATTTCGTACCAGAATTCTGATATACACCCTCGCCACTCTTTTCTATTTCATTTGTCAATAAAAGGTTGAGAACTGCAAAAGTCTATAGATAAAATCATTTTATTAACAACTGTGGCAAAATTGGGACTGACAGTCATCCAACCAGGACATGTCCAAGGCTCGAAATAGAGGTTTCCATATTTAGAAAAAAATTTACGCTGCATAATTGGGAGATAGTTGTAAATAATAAAGTGTGAAAGGAAGGCTTCGATTTTTTCCCCTTCCTTTTGGGGAGATTTTTAGAGTCAGCAACGTGATCAGTGAGCGAAATGACTAATCGACTTATCAGCGTCTGGTAAAATGACGAATCCTGAATCTAAAAGTTGCGAGAATGATATAGAACCCTTCGGCACACTATCGTAACACGACACACAGTTTGAGAACAACTGCTTTAAATGATACTGCATCGTCTTAAGCTTTTCTAATCGATTGTGTTTTGTAGAGCTTCGTTCAATATCCAACAAGATGCTGCCAGTTTTTTTTTCAACTGACATTACTTACAACAAGAAATGTCAGACTTCAAACGCAACAAAGTATTTTTTCTTGTAAGTATTAGCAGCAGTCAGGAGTATTTGGAAACCAAAATAGTGAATGAATGAAAAATCTATAAAGTGCCCGTATGCGTAGGCGTACTGATGTGTTTGTGAGGAATTCGTTGATGAAAGGCGTGTAGGTAAACCTGAAGAGATATGTGAACATAAATGCTTATGTTGATGTAACTGACCGCATATATAAGTGAATATACATAAAGCCTACGTATAGTATTTGAGCTATAAAAGCTCTATACTATTTTGATATATTGTTATATGTATGCATATGTTTATTTAACACACCAGCTTTTATATTGAAAACACTTTATCGGTACTCCATATATTTTCAGGTATGTGTATATATATATATATAATCATTATAAGGACAATTTATTACGAACTTATTGCCTGGCAACGATTTTATTTTCTTTTTTCTTTTCATGAATAAGGCTGTTTCCTAGGGTGATGCAGGTTCGATCCCAGCTCAGTTCTCATTTCTTCCTCTATTTACACGATCTGAGAACAAGTAAAATCCGAACAATAAGTTAAAAATAAAATCCCTTTATAATCATCACATTCTGTTGGATATTGTCCAAATTACTGATGCTTTCTATATCTATATATGTATATATAAATCGTAACTGAAGTGGAGTGTTTGATCTATACTGCTAGGCGCAATGTTGATATAATTGTTCTATTTATGAAATATCTGAAGCAATGGTCACATGATATATATATATATATATATATATATATATATATATATATATATATAAACTGAAACTACCCTACTTTTCATGTCTAGAAAATTTGAAAAATAGAAATAAGGTTCTATTGAGGGGAGAGGTAAATTTTCAATCGAATTCTCCCTCAATTCGCCCCTTAGTTGTTATTCGGCAAGGTTCATGCACGTTTTCTTTTTTTTATGGTTAAGACTTTTCAGTGATTACTGCACAACAAAATGCGTAAGAAGTAACTTATTCATTGATCATAACCTCTTTCAAATTTTCTAATCAGTAGAATTAGTAAACCACAACTATCAGTGCTACTAAAGGTTGTTGGTCATGTGACAGTTTCTATCGAATGACCAACCTGACAAGCGGTTGTTTATTAAACTGGGCGTAGTTTGGCACATGAACATCCTAGTGGTCACCCAGCGAGTATCGAACATATTCCATTAGCAATTTTAGCGGGAGTTGCTTGTTAATAATCTAGCAGCGTTTGGCATCCTTGGACGTTAAGTGCAGGAATACTTGAGAAACGAAAATCATTTTGTAAAGATACCATTAGAAAATAGTATTTGAGCTCGGCAATCTGACTGCATACAAATAGACACTCTACATCAGATATGAAATAAAAATAAAATGGATTTAGCGTACGGTGCCAGCAAATGAATCTCCGATCTCTAATGCACTTTTTTTAGCTATTTATTCAGTAGAGAAAGGTGTCCGGTTCGAATCATGTGAATAATCAACCATTAGCTTATGATCTGTAAATTTCCACGATGAAAACTAAAAGTGGCCATTAATATACCCTCGAGTATCAAAACTAAAAAGTGAATCCTACGCCCTTTGCTGCACACCTACTGAATATGAAATACTGACATAAAATCTGCCCATGAAGTGCTGTGGATTCTATTAAAACAAAGACTGTAAGATAAGAGAGCGATTTTTGTTTGTTAGTTTTCGTCAGAGAGACATACTGAATGATCCATTCCAATAACAAAAGTACGTAATATTCCCTCCAAAATATTTCAAATAATATCTTGATACCTGAAGATCTTTTCCAGGCAGGCCCCTGATTGATACCTCCATCGGACCCCCAGATTCAGAACTCCCCCTCTGTGCTTTTGTCTTCCGCCTGATTATTGCTATTCAAAATATCCTGGTGGTTTTCAAATGTGTTCATTGTATTTGCCGTAACATGCTTCAACAGAAAGTTACACGAAAGTATGGATCATTTTGTGGCTCTTCACTAGAGACTGCTCAAAGAAATAAAAGCTTTTTGATTATTTTCCGGGGTATGTTACAATGGAATTGAAGACCTAAAAATCTTTGATATACAAAAAAAAATTGACGATTACAAACAGCATTGAAGCATAGAGAATGGATGTTTTGAATATGATCAGATGGATTGTAAGGTTTTGTTTTTGACAAAACAGAAAGACTTGACAGTAATCCAATTTATAAAAACTAAGGAGAGCTAGGAACGGAACCGGATCTAACATTGATAGGGCCCAGTGTATAACTTGTATTTTCGGATTTAGATATCAATTTTTTAAAAATCAAAACGAAAATGAGATATTCATAAAATAATGATATTTAAGTTAAGGTACACTTCAGTCTGAGTCAACAATCTATCTTTGAAACGAATTGAAAATCTGAGAAATATTGAAAATGAAAAAAAAAATTTGAAGACAGTTTTTTAGGGATCCCGTAGATTCTTTGGATCCCGTACACCTGTACTGCCCCCGAGTATGATCCTGGCTACGAATGAAAACGTATTCACGGCAAAAGCCTAATGTATTTATCTTTAAATATTATGCTTGATTAGATCCCGAACTAATCATCGTATTCTAGGTTAAATTATGTGAACACATTTTATCGTTTCGAAATGATTTGAAAATCTTATATTTGATATGAAACTTGTTTGAGCATCGTGGTAAACTAAGTTATAGCTGTGGGAGTTCAGTATGGAATAAATGCAGGCATCTCAGTTCATCATTCATTTAACGCCACTTGCAGCCAGACCACAAAGAACATTTTTGATGGGGTGGCACTTTGGCTTGCATCATTGAGTGTAGTGTAGATATCAGTATCCCCCGTGGAGAATTTAAAGTGGGATTGCCTCATGGAACCTCTGTACGTGATTCCCATCAGCTTACGGCACCCCTTATGCCCCTTTTGTTCACCCGAAACGTTTACGTTTCTACCCTGTAGATGCTTAAAGAGGACAGAAACAATAACATGTGTGTGTAGAGAATCCTTTATTTCATCATATATATATATATATATATATATATATATATATATATATAAATTGTTGGGTGAAGACCAATTTCACATAGCCATTTTGGTCGATGGATGACTGTTTTTTTTTATATACTATATATATATATATATATATATATATATATATATATATATAAACACCCTCAACGCAAATCTACATATATATGCCAACACATTTGAATATGGAAAATTACTAAGAATATTACATATATAAATAAAATGCATATATCCATGCAATAGCTTTTTTTAGGATAGGTAAATAACTTTTATACTCTATACACATATACACGACAAATATAACAGTGTATAAATGTGAGTCTAAATGCTCTCAGATATACATGAGTACATTATTTATTTGTTTTACTATACAGTTTTGTTAAATATTGCTGTACGCCAGCTGTTCATTGTAATATATTCTGTATTTAAGCCACATAAATATCTATTTTGCTATTAATGGTTCTACAACTCTAATCCAGGGCTGTGTAGTCTTGTAACCTGCATGTTTTGAAACTAAATTGATTCGTGAACCTGCCAC
The DNA here is from genome assembly GCA_963457665.1 of Thysanoteuthis rhombus. NCBI lineage: Eukaryota > Metazoa > Mollusca > Cephalopoda > Oegopsida > Thysanoteuthidae > Thysanoteuthis > Thysanoteuthis major. Next base: position 45,841,790 of record OY735213.1, read on the forward strand.
AAGAACTTTTTGGTTCTGTTGCCAACTGCAGTTCGAACTGTAATTTAGCAGTTTATAAAGCCACCCGTCAAATGGAACGCATAACAACCTAACTTGGAATTCAAACAGAATTTAAAAAATTTGAAATTGACAGAAATCGATGTTTGTTGTAGGATAGAAAAATAAAAATGTATTCAATAACATTTTTAACTGAATGTACAAACTGGGTATTAGACCAAGCATTGCAGTCTTATATTGTAGAGAAAGCCGCTTTAAAATCTTTAAAACGTTACGAATCAAGCAGGATTTTTTTTTTTGCTCGCTCTCGTCATGCACACTTTTTTGATACCTTGAATCATTAGCGATGTCTGCAATGCAAGCATCCAAAAACCTTTCGCGAATATAGACGAAGATAAATTACCAATAAATTAGTTTCATGCTTCTTGGTGTCAATCTGTACAAGAATAACCCGGCATATGAGACAAGTATATGCTAGTTATAGTAATGATAACAATATATATATATATATATTCTATACTATTATAAAAATCGTTAAAAACGACATACTGCTAAAATTTATTATGTAATTGTTAGGAAGAATAATTTCTATTTTTTGGCATTATGTTTGGTCTGACAATGGCCAGGTTCCAAGGTTTCTGGTTTAAAGAGGTTCAACTCTATCAGTATTACAAGTTTTATACAGAGACCACTTTCCAAATTAACTTACAAATCTGATAATGACTGAATGATCGTTCATAAACCTAATCCATATGTGCTACCATTTTTATGAGGTAATGAAGGCAAGAAATCATTATTGCTTCTATGTACGGGCCAATGCGATGCCACTTGATTATTTTCCGTCCGTACTAACCCGAAACAAATTCGTTTTAGCTGCCAGACTGTAATAACGGGATTTACTGCAACTACCAGTTTGAAAAAAATCGGATAGAACGTTTATTTTAACCTGACATACAGACATACACACATGTATACGTTAATTATTTCAGTGTTGCGTTATCCATGGGTATAAAGAGGTCACGTGGATGGAAATTGGTGCATCATGGTGACTGCCAGTTTTGTACTTAGTTCTTCAGATAATGTGGTACTCCTGGTATTACGATCCCTTGAAGTCACACAGAGAAAGGGACTGGAGAGATACGTTCAGAAATAGTTGTTTTTTTTTCAACAAACGGATCATTGTCATTTGGTTATCAACAGCTAAATTTTTGTCTCCTTCGACCATTCACAGAGCCTTCTCCATCAACTCGCATCTGTTTTGAGCTGCAAGATTTTACCTTTTTTAGTACAAACAATGATAATCCAAGAATGTTGTTGCTTTTGTTGTTGTTGTCTGAATCAACAAGCCAAAATAGGTCGATATTGCAAACTAAAAAAAGCGTGCTGATATTACAGCTGTCACGATTCAATCAAAAACGATCTTTGTGAATGAAGTTCGTAGAAACTAAATACCTACAGCCGTCTAAAGATGAAAGCGAGCTTTTTTACATTTTACTTTGAATCATGCATTAGTTTTGGGCGACTGGTATGAACTTGACTGAACACACAGAAATAGTACATGAAAAGCACTACTCTTCTGAAGATTCTTATTTGAACTTGTAATAACCGTATTTACATCAAGATGATATGTCAAAATATAGATTTTTCAGTCGCTGCTTCGAAGCAGATAAACATTTTCAATATACCCGTACTAAAAGAGATTTTATTTTGAATGACCTTCATTTAAATCACAGTGAAACAAGTGTAAACTAACTGACCTATGAAAATCCATCAATCAAACGTAGAAGCCGTTATTTAAACAAATGACTACTTTCTATACAAGGAACAAGAAAAAAATAGACCCTGTTTGCATCCTGTAAAGTCATGTACACATTTTTCGGCCAGCGTTTGGCATCATTTGTCTCTGTAATAAAACTGTTTCCTATTGATTGAAACAATGTGAGGCTGTTAAGAGATCAGAAAGAAAAAATATTCTCTTAAAATGGACACTTACTGGTTTCCTCGAGTCAAACTAAATTTTCGTTTGTATTCCAGAAGTGAGTATCTATTTCTGTTCTACCTATGTTATAGGTCATAACACCATGCTTGAAATATGAGATGTTAGAAAATGTTTAAACCTTTTAAATCACGAACACCTCTTCTTAGGTCACATTCTTTTATTTCGAGACTTTGTAATTTGATTGAATTATACGATGTAATGCGACATAAAAAAAGAAAAAAAAGTGTATTCCTCTTTTGTAACTCTCTCTCATGACAACTAGTAACTTTTGGGTCAGAAAAAAAAACCTCAACATTCATAGAAATGTTGACTTTTTTATCGTTGGAAAAATGTTTTTGATCGAAAAAGATATGTGTTTACTTTAATTTCGATTTAGTGTTAAGCTTTTATCGAGAAAGTGTCATCGCTGAAACTAAAATGAAAATTACGTTCTGAAAAAAGATATGTACGTTGAAAAAATGAGGAACAGGACAATATAGAACTGTTTCACAGAATGCATTCTCCCAATAGTCTCCTATGGAGCTAAGACATGGAATCTAACCGAAAGTTTGATTCTCAAAGTGAGAACCAGGTGACGAGCACAAGATTCATGCTCACTCGGAAGTATCACAGCACAGCATATTAGAGGAAAAACAGTAGTTTGAGATAGCATAGAAACATTAGTAAACTCAAATGGCAACGTCAGATAACGGCTGGACATTGATTCAAAACGCGATTTCCTAGAAATCATGAAAAACTGTGGCCAATAGAAAGTAATACAGTGTGACGAACCATGCAAAATCAGTGTACTTGATTCACAACGCCCATGATAGAGAGGTCTATAACAAACTACGGACGCTGGAAGGCTGATGGTGATGCACAAAAGAGGTTAGTATACAAGTAAACAGGAAGGGTTAATTGGCGCTGTTCATACAATAAAGCTTACGTTCTCTTTGGAGACAAAAATATCCAGCAACAATAGATCGATTTGAGAAAGTATTTATAACTTTAAACTTCAATAGTCTACATATAGAAAACTCTTAGCTGAATTTTCTTTTGATATAGAACAAATGAATACTCAACCGTTGGCAGTTGGAAAACATTTTCGCCAATGTGGGCCAAAAAAGCGCAGAATCATAGATTGAAAATTCCCATTGAAGTGGATGAGTCAGAATATAATGAGAAAATGTTCCATTAGAGGAGCCAATGCCACTAATGTTCTTGGGAAAAGCATGAATTTGTATTCTCTCCTCTTGCTGTGAGTAAATTATCGTATGAAGTGAGTGAGGTCATTAAGAATACATATGGTATATGTCTATTTCACATATAGCAAACCCCGAAGATCTACCCAAAATAGAGAAATCGATGCCGTTGCCTGCGTAAGGAGACTAATTTATAGCTATAACGTTCCATTTGGAATCTCTCAAAAGCAATTTGGTTCAAGAATAGATTAAAACATTTTGAATAAAAGCGAAGTGGATTAGTTTTCCTGTAGTCAGGTTTAAATAGGAAAAACCGTAGACCAAAACATTCGAATAGGTTTCATCAGTTTTCGAATCAATTCAGCTCACTAGCTATGCATATATCACAGGTATATATATCACCAATGGGGATAAAGTTTTTTCACCTCACCCAATTATAAAAAAAGTTTTGTTTGGTGGGGGGCTGTTTGTAAAGTAAGTTTATGCTAGACGAATTCCTTAGTTTATGCTAGCTTTTTTTTTTCAAATACAGAAGTTTTTAGTGATTGCTGCCCAAACAAAAGGTGACAGACTTATTAATCTATTACCCCTCTTTCCAACTTTTTAATCGATCACCTCCAACAAGGTATATTACAAAAAGACGATCACGTGATGGTTTCAAAGGTGTGACTAGCTAGACCTGATTTTTTTCCCAAACATTTACGTATTCATTCCTGTTGTCCGCGCAGTATATCAAGAAGTTCTGAGTGAATATGAATGGTATTTGGAGGATTTGGGAGTCATGGGAAACGAAAGACATGATTGAATTATTGGGGCGGATTCCAGGGAATTTAAAAAGTTACCTGGTCTTCATCGTTGCTGTATGTGAACTGATCTTTATTTTTTTGACCATTCGGTACGATTCATTGCCAGCAAATTAAAGTACACTCTTTTAAACTTTAGATTCTATTTCAGTCCAGTGGGATTAGGAAAATACCCTGAACAAATTTACATCGAGTTGAACACAGGTTTATAGTTAAATAAAATGATACAGAAGAAAATACAAAAAGTCGACCAAAGTGAGAGAAAATATTTGAGAAAAAACGTCCAAACGTAATGAGCCAATGAGTTACGGACCAATTTCATGAGGCAGGAGAGATATGTGTGTATCTATGTAGGGGTAAAAGGTTATACTATGGCAGAGGGTTACGTCTCTTTAGGTGCCCTTTCCAAACATTTCATGCTGTTTTTAAACCTCGGGTTGCAGTCGTCTGGTGTTTCTATAATGTATAGTAAAAATTGCAATAGGTTAAATACTTTTCAAAAAAGCTTTTTGGATCCTTTCTTTTGGAGGCCCCGGTATGGGTAGGGACAAATCAAAATAATCCCACCTCCCAGAGCTCAGCCCTTTTTTGAAAACGTGAGGCCCAGTAAATATCCCAGGGTGTTTTCGATCGTATGATTGAGAGATACAAAGTTGTTTATCTTCATTGGAGCAGCTTTGAACCTCGAGAGTGGTCTTCTCTGGTTTATTGTATTCTGTTAGAGGTGTTGCAAAGAGGATCCTTTTGGGATGTAAAGCAGCAATCCCATCAAGCGCGTGAAATGAATCAAAGCCCATTGATATCCTCACATTTTTTATCAGCATTGTCGAGAAATGTTTGCACGAAAGTTGACCTGTGTATCTCCAGCTTCTGAAAACGTTTCGTTCATTCGCAGGATTCTATCATACTCAAAGCCAAGTTGATGGAGAATATCAATCAACTTTCTGGACGCATACTGCTGATGTATGCACGCTGATATGGCCAAAAGGGGAGAGAGAAAAAAACTCGAGGTCTTGTTGCCGATATAATAGTTTGAGCAACGGAACCTGGTCTTTGATTAACAGAAGTTTGGTCTTTCGCCATTGATTGAATCAAACAGTGAAGAAAATGGCCGAGTTCCTTTCGAATGATGAGGAAATAGAAGTTTTCGGGGTTTGAGAAAGAGAGGTAGGTGTTGACATTTTATTGCCTCAACCCGATCCCATCACGGAGGATACCTGCACCCCTATCAAGAACTATGTATCAAATTGTTGAAAGATCGCTGTTCTGAGAATATTATTTCTGGAGTATCTGGTATCGAGAGTCTTGGAAGATCACAATGTCTGACCAAGACAATCCTTAATGACTACATAATCTCCATAATGTTCGATTAGTTTTTGCTCCAGCTGCTTTCAAGTGCGGTCTTCCTCCTTATCTGAAAAATTGGTGAAGAGGCTTTGAAGCTCCGACAAATTGCATTGACACTCGTTGTTATCTCCTAAGTTTGCATAAAGCTGATCGAAGCAATCTGTAGGTGTTTGGCCACCAACTTCCCTTCCTTTTTTCAGCATGTTTTTCCAAAGAAACACCCGGAAGATTATTCCTGTCTTCATAAAAGAAAAAAAAACTTGCATGCAGGAACTTTGATACTTCACTGCCTCTGCAGCTAAATCGCATAATCAGACAACCCGACCATGAACCTGGAGACCCGAATCAGAAATCAGCGTCTCTTTTTAAAGCCCTTTTTTTTCAAATTGGCTTTCATTGCGTTTATGAATTCATTATGGTTATCCAAGCAATCAGAAAGGGTGGAAACAAACGAGGCTTGGTCTACTGCACAAAACAATCTGTTTTATGTTAAGTTTCAGGATCTGTTGAACACAATCTTCCTGCAGACGACTCAACAGGAAGGGTTTCTGAGATTGTGGTTTTGCATTTTTAAAGCTGCCGCTATTTTTCTGATCTCCATATAGTTTTTTTCTACATTTAAAATGCTCCCCGACCAATTTATGCTGAGATAGTAGTCAATGCAACTCATCTTTTTGCCATTCACTGCAGTTCATAATAACTGGTAAACCTTGCGTATAGTCATCAAACAGTCGTTTTTGTATTTCTGCTACGAGGACAGAGTAAACATTTTTCAGATAGCTGCAGAGTGTAGCAGTCACGAGCTGATTAATTGAATTTCTGACTCTTCAAATATGTTTACAATTTGTACCTATGACCTTTGAAATCTCTGAAGTATAAATGTGCGTACAGTTATGAATAAAAAATACTGGCAATATTCAGTAAAACAGACGAGTTTGGAATGCTGTTGTTTCGTCAGTTGAAAGAAACTATTGAAGGAAGAATTGTTTGATGAAAATGAAGTCCCTCGTGGATATAATATAGTGCAGTGAGTTTGACTATGCATGTGAGTGCATACCAAAGAGAAAGTCTTTATACTTGCTTTGTAGTTTTATCACAATTGTATCTCCGTACGTAAAAGAGTCCGTGTTGTCTGTGAATGAAGAATTATTCAGAAGTCAACATTTCTCAATTCTTCGAAACGTATTGTCTAGTGTTTGTTAGACAGGGTGTATTTATCATTTGACCATATCATATTCAATGACCCCCTCAAAATCTGTTTCCTCTGCCGGTCTGCAGCGCTTCAACGTTTTTCAGAAGATATCTTCTAAAAGGAGTGCTTAATGCTGGACCTTCTTTGATCTTTGTATTACTTGATCATTCATCCACCAAGCATATCACTCACACACACCACACATACACACACACACATACACACGCACGCAGAGAGAGAGAGAAATGTAGGGTTGGTGATTTTGATTCGCCCTTGAGTATCAATAGAAGGGGTATCGAATAGTGGTATAAGAAAGTATTTTGAAAAGTAGCTCAAAGATTGCAATTTTTACTTAACACTTTCGAAAGAAACACAGGAGTCCGTGGCACCAAGGTTCGGAAACACAGCATTAAAAGTTTGCAAGGGGCCCCTTAAAAAGTCTAGCCCCCAGCTACCAAAAATCTTCTCTTACCCTTGTAAATAGGTCTCAATCTTGTCGGACAAGCGCTCTTATCTCCTTCCTAGTGAAATTGATCCCTATTCATCACAACTATTGGGTTAATCATGGTCATTTTTCTCAAATACTCATTCCCGATTTTGGGGGACCTTTTGATATGTTCTTCTCTACCACAACCCCTAACTATAAACCAAAGTTCAAGGTTCATGCATAAATTCTGACTAAATCTATTGGAATAAAAATGGCATAATCATACTAAAATCATCTAACTGGGCTGGAATAATCTTTCCCATTTTCTGAGAATATCAAAACTATACGAATAATACATGATTCACTCAAAATGTTGTGTTCACTATTTTGTAAGTAAAAAAAAAAAAAGCCCAGGAATGTCGATTTTTCTTTCGTCCCCATCACGAAAACAGACACCCTAAACCCCAACTCTAATCGAAATCCTTGAATTTCAGGGAATTAACGGAACAAAGCATAAAGTATCATATCTCTCTAGTTATGAAAATTTGGGATTTGAGGAGATTAACACAGAGCTCTCACTGTTATGCGCTATATTGCAATTTTTCTAAAAAACATTAAACTTTTCATAACATGAACTCTTTTCAGGGTCAAGCAGCAAAAATCTGACCATCTATCTGATCTGAATCCAAATTGAAAAAAATGACCATTCCAGAAAAAGTTTGAAATGGTTTGATTCGCCATAATCAACTTACTGTTGAAAATCAACCCCAAACTAACACCACGAACTGATTTTCAAGTTGACGAGAAAGAAAAAATGCAAATTCGTTTTTTTTTCTCCATTCAGGCTTCCTTTCTTTTGGTTTGAGATTAACGATAATGTGCTGAAATGTATTTGTGATGATAGCCTGACAAAGAAGATTTTTGTCTATACAGATATTCAATATACTTAGTTCATACTTAGAAATCTTCAACCAAAACAATCAATTTACGTTTCTTCAGTTGTCAAGTTTGTGCAGCTGGCTAATTAGCTGGCTAGCTGACTATTTATGTATCATTTGTACAGGCTGCGTCAATGAAACTAATAGGCAAGCAATCTAAAAATTTACTACCATCAGATTTTATTGTGGATTTAGTAAAACTTTTTATCAAAAATCTAAATAGATCACTTTTTGAAAATTAGTTGCCCAACAGAATAACCAAGACGATTCGGTTCAAGAAACTTATTAAAGTGTTGATTAAAAGTGCTCCGTGAACGAGGGTCCCGAGGCTATCTGGGGTGGGGGAGAGGTGTTCCAGCTACGATATATATGTAAACATGTATATCAAACGGGGGGTAAAGATTCAGTTTAGTATTTTGGTTTCATCGTGAACAAAATACCATTAAAACAATCTTTTGAAAAAAACAAATAGTCGATTTTCTTTCCCAGGGTCAATTAAGTAAGCCTCTCCAATCTTTTCGAAAAACCAAGTCGTCTAATATCCCCACCAGGTTACACTAAGTGCATCAAATTTGGTCGAGGTGCACTAATGTTCAAGGGGAGAACACAAAGACATTTAGACAGAACCAATTCTTCTATGTAAGTATCAATTGCCTAACATTTTTGTCCGGTTACTCGTGTTGGTATCCATTTTCTACTTGTCATCCTAAGTGGGAGGAGTTTTTTCTTACAGATATCACGAGAGTCGTAGCTTAAGCTCTAAGGAGGATTTTGAATCTATTTTCCAATTTTAATACTGATTTCTTTATTGATAGGAATATCTGGTTACTACTAGAAGCGAAGGGAAGCTTCACTTCATATACAATCCAATCTGCACAATAGTTGCTTAGTGAAAGCATTAATTTTGGATCAAAAATTTTGTTTCAATTACCCACGAGAGTATCGGATAATATTTGATATTTGTGGACTTAGCAGGAAAAGACCCTGACATCAAAGACGTTTAATGTTATTCTTCCACTTTACCGAAAGTCAATTACATCCTGTAAACATCGCAATATCTAACTATAATGATGCAATATGTGTATTTAGCTGTCCTCTGTCTGCTAGAATATGCAACTAATCTATATTATCATTGAGTTGGTTAACAGATGGTAAAATATAGAACACCATCTTCTGATGACATTGTGAAAATTCTGATTCTAGTAGATAAGAAAGATATAAAAAGTAATAGAAACGAATAATGATGAAAATTCGTCTGTGGTCAACCGAACTCTATTTTCCAATCTCACTGCAATGCAAATCACTATTATCTGCATAGTCTGCATATTTTTCATATTTGCCGTCATTTCTTTCAGCGTAGGTAAACTAGCGAGGATAATCAAAAATGACATAGCTTCTAATGGATGTTCGATTTGGGATTTCGATAATAGTAGCCAATAAGTATTTCCATTCGCTACATTGATTTTCTTCTAAAAATGTGTAGAAAATATAACTTAAGTCGAATAATCATGTCAATATTTTAAATTCGCTGTGCGTTCAAACTAACACGTATCTTGACTGATATAGGGTCTGGGATATAAACGAAATTATATTTTCTGATGACTGTGGTGCCTCATATTCCCTGTGGAAAAGTTTTGATGCAAGGATTTCGAATATCGTAATCTACACTTCAGAGAGTACCAACCACTATTCGTAGAGAATATTTTTTCCAAAGAAAGTTCACTATTATTCAAAGAATTATTAAAGCTTAGTGAGGCAAGCTGGGAAGAAAATGCATTTCATTATTTTTTTTTCTGATAAAAGTTTCATAAAATCGAGTGGACGAATCAGAATGATTATGATACTGAACAACCTGAAACCCCATCATGATGATAGAAGAGTCCTAACCGGAGAAGAGAAATTTCTGTCTGTGCTCTTCAGACGTACTCAAAAAAATAATTTACTGTACAAAAAAATACCTTTTTTTTTTTTTTTTTGTCAATTTCTAAGTTTTATCTTTTGCCTGGATGGGTGATTTACTTCAAGTCTGAATTTTTGTTTTCATTTAGTTGGATGTAAAGCTGCATTATATTGTTCTGCCAATTCAATTGGTCATTTGAGAGATGCTAAGTGCTGTCTGGAGAACTTTATGGCCTGTATTTTGGATACAATGACACAAAGTTTGGTAAAAAAAACATAGGTAGCACTTGGCTACCCAGTTGACTTGGTACATAGTATTTATAATTTGACTGACTACTGACGTACTTTTAAAAACTTGTTGTGGGTCGGGAATCGAAAATCTTATCACAGTTTTTGGGAACTTCTCGTCTCATTTTTCAGGGATTTTTTTTCTACAAGATCTCGTTTCGTTTGTTGATTTATAATTCCAGTTTTTATGTAATTCTTCAAATTTAGCTTTTAGTGATTTCCTTGTCTTAGCATGAAGATAAAGTTAACAGGTTTTGATCAACTACTGACCTAAATTGTTTTGTATACAACCTAGAAACTAGCGATGTTAAAAACAAAACGGAGATATTTCAAGTCATACAGCAAATGCCTTTGAGAATCGTAACGAAGCTTTTTGTATTTTATTATGCATGAACCAATTTTATGCAACTGGAAATAACGTCTCAAGCATTCACAGAGACAAGTTCTTTCTTTGATGGTTAAGACCAGTACCTATCGTTTTTTTTCAAATTGATACAGTTGCTAATTCAATATCAGTTTATGATCATATCTCCATTTTCACAATCATAATCAGCCCTTAAGGTACGTTGTTGGATATACGCATTGCCTGAGGTCATTTGATCTAAGGATTGAATATTGCTAGTGATAGGCTTTACTCTGCCACGCGGTCCCATGATGCAATGGGAGGTGTTACGTTATCTTTGGTAGTTTTGTCTAGGTTTCCTTGTCGAAGCAATTATCTCCAATGAAATCATATTTTAAGTATGATATCGCTCTGGTTTCCAAAGCTAGCACCAGTTCTATAAGGTGGCCAATGATGGTTTATTGAGGCTTGGTATTGCCAAGTGCAAGAGGCTTAGGATCCGTCCTGACGCCCTCCAAAATAACTTGCCCCAGTCTCGGGGAAGCAGTAAGCCCCAGGGCAGCCCAGCCCCCATTAGAATAAAAGGGGGGTCAGGTGTACCCTGACACCTTCGCAACACTAGTTGCAGGGACAACAGCTATTTTTGCAGCTTTCCCGTGTACGGAACCTCACATTAAAAACGACCTTTTGTCACATCTTGCTCGTGCGGGGAAGTGATTAGATAGGGAAGAGATTGTCCTCAAGCGATGTCTGTCGCTGGGAACCAATAATTTTTTTTGTGGCTTAATTAAGACTGATATCTCTTCCTTAACCACGCGACACATTATCTAGATTTTAATCAAGGGGCTCGCCCATGAAAAGCGGTTCGCTGCCCGTGGTCAAATAGTACACTCAAGGTTCATTGCAGCAGTCAGTACATCTCACCCGGAGAGGCCATGTCCGTTTCTCTCGCATTCAAGCCAGCTGGAAGTTTTCCAAATCTCTTTTCCTAGCCCTGTACCTTGAATGTGCTATATTGTATAAGTATTTTGATTACATCTGTTGAAGAATCGTTGTTTCTAAGAATTTAAAACAAGATTACAGGAATAACAAACACTTTTGTCATAAAAATATTCATAAGTGCTGAGCAATAATACCTATGTATTAATATGAATGTTGTTTTTTTATTAAGACTTATAATTCCAGTGCAAAACAACACTCATAGCACTGATAGTCAGGAGGTGTGAGCTCAAAGGATGAAATAGTCTTTTGTACCCCTCAGAAGCCACTGCAGCTGAATAATTATTGTAAACTGGATTCCCTCTGTCAATGAGAGACATAAGTGCACTTCTCGCCAGAAGCTTATTCTTTATTTCTTGGCGAGCTGTTCATTTGCAGGGGTAAAATATCTACCCGAGTCAAAGTTATGATATAAAAAACTTAAAAAGTAATACGAAAGTAAAAAATCGTCAAAACTACTATGATGTTGGGTCGCAATACTTTATCTAAAAAAAGTTTTAAGCAAGACCGTGTGCTTCAGGGTCAAACTCTATTCTAACCTCCATTCCAATTGAAGACGGTTACAGTAACTTTTGTACTGCAAATATATTAAATAGAAAAACGTGTATCTTATATATATTGTATTTATTTCTTAGAGTGAAAAAAGCCAGAGCGAATCTGTATCGTGAACATCCGTTAATATCTATGACTTTAGATCAATCAGTATGACAGATTCCTGGCAATCAGTTGGTTGTAAGTTCAAATCATCGCAGGGGAATATGAGTTTCGCATATTCGTTTACATACCCCACTTTGGTGAAGATTGTTCTGGTTTGAGCAGGAAAACAAGGTCAACGTGGGACTTTCCACTGGAATGTCCCAAAAGTATCTAGACAGATGTATCTTAAAGAATTTATTTTTTTAATTAGCTTTCTGATATAAATGTTCTGGATACCCAAAATTAATCATTTTCTGTATATGGTTGATAAAATGTCTGCCAATTGCTATGTACTCATGTACTGAAGACACAACATTACATTGGTTTGTCGAGTCTCAATTTCATTTGGCTACAAAATGGCCACTTCTGCTTGTAATGTTAGACGCGATCTAAACTCCAACCTTGAAAAATTTGAAATTATCTAAATCTAAATATCTCATGGTTTCTTTCATTGATACTATACACCAAAACTCTAACCAATTAAATCATAAAAAAAATAAAATTTCCAAATAGCTAACTCATGTAAGATGCTCCATCGATGCAAGCCGTCGCTTTTTTTGAAAAATGAGCCAAAGTTAGCGGGAAATTGTCATTTTACAACCAACTTAAAATTGGATACAAACTAAGGATTACTCTAATCAGTTTTAGCTTTATTCAAAATTGCATGCAAATTCTGCAATTTTCAGTGCCTTTAAACTACAGTCTTTTCCTACGTTTTTTCTGATGTGAATTAAACTCTACTCAAACTGTTTGATAAATATTATTTTCTAATGCGCATGTAACATAATCCCCATCCATCCATACTTAGAGCACGTCATTTACATTTTTTCACTCGAGCTATTTCTTTTTTTAAAAATCAAGTCTGAGACAGATTATCTTTGGACACGCATGAGATGTATTTTCTGAATAGTTCAAAGTTTAATTTTCTTTCCTATCAGCTCTTCTCTATAGGTACAACTATATTTTTGTCAAATTCAACTGTAGTTGACTTTTCCCCCACTCTGTAATAACAACAGCAACAGGAACAAAAACAATCTACACCAATATTAGGGGAAAAAAATCTTCACCGTCTTTGTATCCCATTAATCCGAACCGATATGTAAAATTATAATCCATTTAGCTTAATTTGGAAGCACGAACTAGTGATAGGCAGCCGACTTTCTCACTGACTTAGCCAGACTGAGAAGTCTCACATATCTAGGAAATCTATCTCGAAAATACGCAAGAGCTTCGTTTTTTTTAAATAATTGAATACATTTATATTAAAAAGTAAATCTTTATAATTTTTCCGTTTATAATATTTACTATAAAAACGTTTCAGTAATCATTAACAGTTAAAATAGAATAATTTGATTCTGCTGCAGTCAGGATTGCACTAAACCGTTTCTGTTTATTATCGATTATTTTGAAACCTTTTTTATCAAAAAGAAAAAAAATCTATAGATCAAACACTGAACTACTTGTTGCACAGCCCTGAAAATGAAATCAATTTGCTTTCTTTTCACACTAATGCCGTTGGGGAGAGTCATGGACCCATCTCTCCGTCCTCGATATATAATTAATATAGTGTAGAATTGTGCAAATGAGACCTCTCGGTGTGTTAGTCGCGTTTAAGACTATTCTGCCTGAATTTCGAAGTCTAGCTTATACCAAAACAACGGGAAGAGCACTACTTCACCTCACATTTTGTGCGAGGAAATAGCCTCCTTTCGTGGTCGATATTTAATGCGGGTGGTAGTATTCCAATCAGTAGCATTCTACATAATAGGAAATTCAGCTTATTTGTGTAGCATTATGAAGCATTGGTGGGACAAATGTAGACATCTTAGCCAAAAATAATACAATTTTTCGATGATTCATAATTGTTATTACTGGGAAAATAGAATTAAAATGACAAGAAATGCTACACTTCCATGAATAAAGTAAGCCTCTGAAGATAGAAGGTATCCGAACATTCGCAATAACGCATTTATTTAATTAAAAATAAAATTTATAAAAAAAAAAAACTGACACATGACCAACATCTTTTGGCAGCATGCAGTGTCGGGGTTGATTCTAAAGTTGGAATAAGGAGGGATCAAAGAATAAGTCACATCTCTCGCTTTATGTTGGATCACCTAAAGAGTTTGAATTTTCCATTTACAAGTGGGTAAAAACCACAAACTAATGTAGCATGAGCTTACATTGTGAACTAACACGAAAAACTTGTCAGTGAATTTAAAAAAGAGCGATTCTTTAAAACTTAATAAGAGGTAAATGTTCAAATTTTTTGTACTCTTGCTTCATCAGAGCGGTGTGTATGTGTCATACCTACATGCATGGCCAGAAAGACCAATGTGAAAACTGGAGAAACCTATTTTTACAGTTTTGGTTGATGGTTTGTAAAACCTTCTATGGTTATATACGTACGTAGTCAATGAATATCCAAGAAAGCAGCCATGAGGCGGTATGCAACGTCCTGTCTTGGTAAATAAAACAGGGAGCTTGGTAATCCTTCGAGAATCCTCCTTCACATAGAAGTCAGTCGTTGATATCTAATCACATTCAGGAAATAATCCACTTTTCTATTCTGAAACATGTAGCACGAGAAAAATGTTGATAGAGAAACATCGAAAGCAACTTTAAATTACATGCAGAAATTTGGGTTGAAAACTGTTAAGAATTCGGGATTGAAAGTTTGGTTCTAAAATCACATGATTCCGCTGTAATTAAATTCAGAGATAAAACTTTTTCTCCACCAAAAATTTCAGTATAAAGTTATTATTAAAAATCAATCGAATCTAGAACTTGATTTTTGCAATGAATAATTGAAAGGATATTCGAAAATGGTGCTAATTGCTTTTTAAGACCAAACACTTCAAATATTCATATTCAATTGTCGGTTTTTTTTTATCTAGATAGATGTAAATATATTCATTCTTTATTGTTTGTTGTTGTGATCTTTGGCCTTTTAATGTTCTAGATATCGATTTTCATGTCCATCTAAACGTATATTAATTCATTATAACTTATCCCTGCCAATGAACATGGAAAAGACGATGCATTATCTCATGTCTGTAATTATATGTTTATCTATTCATACAATATCTCCAAAAGTCCTCGATAAATTTCACTGAAAACTTTTGGAAGGTTTGGGCATGCGCCCCAAAACGACTGGTTCAATTTGAGGTAAAGTCGAGGATATTTTTCCTTAATGAAGGTCCAAAATCAATTTCAATGAAACTGTCTTGAAGCGTGGACTATACATTCAAGAATTTTGGCGTGGGTCAAATAATTCGCTTTCTGATTAAGGTATATTTTCAATCTTATGCTCAAACATTTCTGTGTTCACTCGTGCCTATCCACAAAATAACCCCGCCTCCAATTCTGAATGAATTTTAATTACTTTAGTGGAAAGGTCGGCTAGATGCTAAAGAAAAATTGATCATATTTTTCGAAGGCTCGGAGAAATTGTATAGTCAACCATCTGTACCAGAGCTGTACGTTAACCGATTTTCCTTTGGTTTTTAGTGACTCTAACCTCGACAGAAAATGTGTTCCTGAGGTGCTTCCAGGTTTGGGAAGTAGGTAAAACAAGACAGGAAAAAAATACACGGGAAAAAAATGTCTACTTCTGACATGCATATCTAGACATAATTTCCAAAGGTTGATTGACGTTTTAAGTTTTGAAGGTTTTCGGCGGTTGATAAGGTCGTTTCAATGACGTAAGCCCATATTGGGAAGTATTGTAGGTATGACAGTTGAAGTAAAAACATCAACGTAGGGAAATGTTCGGAAGCAAGCTTACACTAAAGTCATCGAGTAAGTATTTCAAACTCCAGTTTTATCACAAAGTAATACAACGTTTTATCCGTTTTTCATATGTATGCAATGCCACAACAAAAAGATTCCGCCTTTTTTTACATTTCCATTGGTTACAAAAGTAACGTTCAGCAGAGCTGTACCGTTTTTTGTTGAAAAAATAGCAGAAAGCTCACCAACTTGGATTATTTCTGTGTTTTAGGCATTTGAGTCGAGGGAAATAGCAAAAAACGCACACAGGTCACACCTTTTATTAATGTTACATGCTGTTAAAATATACACAAATATATTAATATATACATTGATATAAACGCATCTATATACATATGAATAAAAATGCTAGGTAACGTAAAAAAGTGTCATCTGCTTATTAAGTGAAATGAAAAGACTCATTTTTGTTTTTATTTTCGACGTTACCTTTACCAAACAATATATTTACCGTTTTATTTTGTTATCTTATACCCTATTTATGGCAACTTCATAATTACATTCTCCAAATAACTTTTATATTTCTGGGCAGGAACTATTTTAGCAGACTTTTGCCGAGGACCAGTAAAGTGGATTTTTAGAAACCATAAATCAAAACTGTCATTATAGTGTTTTTAAGTTTTCATGTCGATCCGGTTAACAGACTAAGTATTTATGTGTCACGTGATGGCTGAAAAGTTAAACGTTTACTCATTTTCTACAATAAACAGTTATTCTCCGAAATACTCTCCACATAAATAAGTTTTTTTTTTGTGAGGGTTTCAACCTTCAATGTATGCTCATGCCAAGTTGGTTCGTAGTTTGTGCCCACTGTTTTTTTTTTTGCTTTTTTTTCTTCCCCTTCAAAATTACACACTTTCCAGTGATTACTGCCAAACTAAACGAAGGAAGTAATTTATTCATTGGACACCGCTTTTCAATTTTTTTTTATGATTGATCACCACTAACATAAAAGACGTTGATCACATGACGTTTTCTATCACGAGACTCACTGGACCTGTTTCAATTAAAGTAATTCTGTAAAGACCGGAAATTGGAAACCTGGAAGTGCAATACACACTACATACGTCGTTGAGTCGGAATTTCTTGGCTGAGCCGTTACAATTTTTTTGCCTGTTCACCGGAGGAACAAACGCTCTGTATATTAATGAAATATGTACTTTCTCTCAACTGAGTCAAGACTTTCTCCATCGATTGATCTGATCAAGAGAAGTACTAGTTTGAGACAGTCGGTTCGTTCCTGAGAAAAAGGGGAATGTCTCCCTATCCCACCATATACGCATTATCATCATTATCACGCCGAGAGGCCTTCTCTTGACAAGTTCCTTCCCTCACAGAATTTCATCAGCCAGTTGATAAATGTAAGTGCGCAGCAGTCTGCAAATTGAGACAGTTTCATGTGATGGACGCCATAGCAACATTTCACTCAAAAGTTTATCCTTGCTTCGCCAAGAATCACCGGCAAAGTGGAGTTTTCTCTCCTTTGTAGAGGTTTTGTCTGAACGGAGATGTCCATATGAATGCATTCATGTCAGGTGTTTTTTTTCTCAGCACATATTGAGAAATGTTCAGAGTATTATCATCATATGTACATCATTTAGAGCAGATTCTTACCAACGTTATCCTATTTAGCCAGAGACTGGCTTTTGGGACTGCAGTGGCCCCGTTGCACTTGCCCAATGATCTCTTGCTCCCTGTATTGTTGTAAAGAATACCCTTTAAACCCCGTTACAATTTATTCCACAAACACAAACATTATGTTACGCTTACAAAAAAACAAATTGCAAAAATGAATTTTTGTGGTAGTTTTTTTTTTCTTCCATTTTGTCGGAGCTATACATCAAAACGAGAAATATAACCAAGCGAGTGCAAACAATTTTCACCGATGACTAAGATATTTTGAGTATACTGGTAATCTTCTGCGTCTTATAGCGATGATCGTTTTAAAGTAAATAGTTTATCCATGATGTAAAAACTAAGGATATATATAGTATATGTGGTACAAATCAGGCTAGCAGTATAATCTAATATAATAATACATCAATGATATAAAACTGCTTCTGAATAGTAATGGATTTATTTCAGAGAATGCTCGATACATGCAACATTTGACTCATTAAGTTAAGTTGTTTTAGAGTAGAGCTGGGAATAAATAGTAGAATGTGGATTCGCTATACAAACTAGCTCATGTCTCAACCTTCTTGGGGCCTTATCAGGCATTATTCGCCTGATGAGGACTGAGATGGGCAGAAACGTGAGCTATTTTGTGTAGTGATTCCACATTCTACTATATATATATATATATATATATATATATATATATATATACACACACACATATATATACACACACACATATATATATACACACACATATATATATACACACACACACACATATATATATACACGCACACACCCACATATATATATACACACACACATATATACATATATGCACACACATATATACATATATGCACACACATATATATATATACGCACACATATATACACATATACACAAATATATATATATATATATATATATATATACTCACATATATATATACATATATACATATATATAGATACATGTTGCATTTTAAATTGGTAGGTGATAGATTTGCATTGCAGATAGCATGAAGGATGGCATTTTGTCGTCGGCGAACTGATATTTTTTTTTCTGTTTTTATTCCTCTTCATATATTCTGTTTTATTATTCCCTGCTTTCAGCATTTCTACTATGTCATCAGAACATAACATTCTATTCGACTGCATCAGTTGCATCTCTGAGCTTCACCGAGTACAAACATAAATTTTTAATCATCCTGTGTGTGAGGAACAATTTACTATTGTCGTAAAAATGACAGCGTATATGGAATACATCGCCTTACATATTGCATTTTATGTACATTGATAATGAATATTTACATCACTGTGAGCGTCGAGAATAGTGTTATGTCAACCAGAAAGGGATTTTCGATATTTCATTTGAAAACTCTGTTATTGTTCTTCAAACTCACCAATTCTATCATGTCATCAAAACATAAAGAAAAATATTTTACTGCGTCCCTTTCCGTGACAAACACGCATAACTATCTATCATATAATTCGATTTGATTGTTATCGACCACAATTGGTCTATCCAACCGTAGAACATTGTGGAACTTGGTAAATCACTTTTGACTCTGTAAATCCTTCACTGAGCCTTTTCCATAAACTGCGCAATTTTTCTTTATTGCATTATAGTCGCATTTCGAGTGATATAAAAATAAAAGAAAGGATAATAGGCCGATACTGTTATTTATTTATTTTTCTTCGATCTTCAGTTTTAGAATCGATAAACGAACACAAGCAAAATATGGCGTTCAAAAATACACGCCGATATAACGGTCATCAAAAGCACCAACAGAAGCAATAATTTCTGTCGGAGGTAATACTAAACGTTCCTAATGCCATCTAATGACCAACATCGAATGAAATGTTTTCGTATCCATATACATAAGCCATCTTAGAGAAATTCGAAAACGCTCGAAAAAAAAAGTAGATTTAATGGATACATTTAAAAAAGAATTGAAAACAAAGTTTTATAAAATTCTTATTACTTAAAATATATTTTGAGATATGTTGTTCTTTGTTCAGTATTATCACTGAATCATTTGATAAAGTCAGACAAAATATAACTGTGATATTCTAATCATTTAAGAACATTTAAGATTTCTTGAAATTTTCCCCGTCAATGGAACTGATCTGGCTATTTTTAAAGAGAAAATTTAGTTGTTTTACTAAAAAAAGATTTTGCGATCTGAAGAACGTCTTAAAAAATATCTAAACATATAATAGACATATATGCAAGTTTATGTTATTGTTTGTTCGTGCATTGGTTAATGTACATCGCGATTATGATATAGTAATGAAAATCCGTTGCAGAAACTTTGATGTTAGATCACCCTTTGAAACAACTGTAGTTGAGTTGAAACTTGAAAAAAAAATTAGATAATTGAATTATCAAAAACAACTTACTAAATAAAATAACTTCTGCTCCTTAGCGCCGATCTATACATAAACAAATCAACGGTTTCTACAGGTATGTTTTAGTCTATCAATAATTGACACAATTCATTTGATTTTTTCCAAGCAGTTTCACGATAAGATCTGGGAGAGGATCTAAAGAATTGTCCATTTTCCTCGTAAGTATCGAAAGGTTGTCTCGTTCTAGATCTTTCTAAATTAAATGAATGTTATGATAGTGACTGGCTCACCGGAAAATCGATCATTTTTCAAAATCGAAATGTTACCACTCATTTCTTAAAAGGAAACAACGCACAAAAAGGGTTATCTGACAAATGAGCGTGAAACAAAATGATCGTAGACACATAAGCGTGTAGGCGGAACATTGCGCAACATTTCAGCTGGAATATTTAGACAGCGGCAGAGAGATACAATACAGACGATTATATGAATACGACCTTACTTTTAACCGGGTCTATTTTCCGTGTAATGTAGCCAAAATTTACAAACATTTTAACAATTGATCACTTGGTAAATATTTTGAAGATCATTGTCAAACGATCTTTTATAATTCAAGAAATATCTAGAATATACACGTGCAGATGTTTGAGACGAAATATATGGTATTATTCCTTATTTATTTGTTCACTTATTTTTGCTATACAGTGTAAGATTTCCCGCTAGAAATCAATCATATTCCTATTTACATAGTCATTCTGTAATTGATGAATTGCACCATGAACTCTCACAAGTTTTGTTGTGATCTTGCATATCAGCGTCAAGACAAACGTTTTTTTCTGTTTGGCTTTGTTCCAACTTTAATCTGCTTGGATGGTGTGATTGTCAGCAGAGGGTCCCCGGGTTTGATTCCTGGTATGAGCGTAGAGTATGGAAGACTATACGTTCCGGACGGATTCCCCAATGCACTCCGAGTTCGTTCAAAGCTGGGTGATCAGAAGAGAGGTGATGTTTTGGTAGCCTTGCCTCCTACCAGAAAAATGGTCAGAAATATTCAAAGTCTAGGTTTCGACCAGACTTGAAGCTTGCAAAGATGACTTAGCAGAGGAAACCTGGACTTTGACACCAGCGATTCATATCCCAGTGGTATCTGTCTCTCGAACAACGGAAGCCTTTAATCTTTTACTCTATCGAGCAAATCAGGATTGGTTGGAATAATTTTAAAATATATTAAATTTCACCCGTAAAAATTTGCATTTGTCTTAGTGAGCATGATATTCTGAACTCGGGTACAATTTTATAATAATGATGATGATAATAATAGTACTTAATCATGCAGAATAATGTCATAGTATTATTCATTTATCTATCAAATAATTATTTTGTTTGCTTTCGATCTTCAGTTGTTATTCAATCACATCATGTTTCACCGTTAGACAGGAGGAATGAAATATTTGCAATGCAACAAACGTTTATTGAAAAATTATTGTACGAAACCGCAACTCCTTCAAAGACAAGTTTTTGATACACTTTACTGAATGTAAACTGTGACATTTGAATTCCTAAAAAGCTTTTAAAATTTTTTCTAAAGGCTGATTTTCAACAACTTAATTGCGATGGTCCCCCAACCCTATCAGCCATGCCAGAAAATAATGGGCAAGCTAGATACACTGACTTTGACACATACCAACCATGTCACTTAGAAATCAACAAAACAATGTGTTAAATAAAGAGAGTTCTGATCAAATCATACAGTCATGATAGTATGACAAAAATACAGCACTTGAAAAGTTTCTTTCATATCTTTTAAACATGTTCTTTTCACTGAATGCAGCTACAGGTGTCAAATGTGTTTTTTACCCTCTTGATGGAAAGAGAAGGTCAAACCGTG
The DNA here is from genome assembly GCA_963457665.1 of Thysanoteuthis rhombus. Lineage (NCBI taxonomy): Eukaryota > Metazoa > Mollusca > Cephalopoda > Oegopsida > Thysanoteuthidae > Thysanoteuthis > Thysanoteuthis major. The sequence continues at coordinate 45,863,551 of OY735213.1, forward strand.
CATGTTAAGTATGTGTCATCACTGTATCGTGTTTTTGATTCGGAAAAGAAGAATTGTTGCAACTGTACTCCGTGGCAGCCGTCCACAGTCCTCCTTACACCGCAACAATATTTAACAAACGGACAAAACGTCTTCAAAATGTTTTAATTTCGAAAATATTACTGATTCAATTGATATTTGTTATTACGTAGATAGAAGCATCAGCTTCATGATATAAAAACACTCCAATCAGGAGAAAACGGTGGCATTTCGAAACAGAAAACTTGAAACGCGTTCAAATATAACCACACGAGTGGGAATTTCGCCTAATTTGCGAAAATCTAATCCATCTAACTTGTTCCCTTGGAAGAACAAGCTTTGAAGATTATAGTGATATTTTTGACCCCATCTCACCATTCATGGCGGATTGTACCTTGTGTTTCTGATCGCATCATATAAATTAAACTGCAACTACTCTGCTAGATTTATCTTGAATAATCAATGTATATTAGTCGAAAATCCAATTATGTTATCCCACAACGATCAATTTGTGTGTTAGTGTGTACCATAGAACATGACAGTTTATATAACTAGTCTGACATGAAGAGGAATTGTCTTATTCTCGAGTATGAATTGTTTACATTCAATTTGTGTGTGCGTGTCAACAATAGAGCGTGGCAGTTTATATACCTAGACTGACATGAAGAGGGATCGGCTGTTGTCTCTTGTATGGATTCTTCTTCGACTTCTTAATTGACTTCTGATAACAAGTGTCATAAGCACGGTGTGGCACGTTTATAAAACTAATTGGAGTTTTGGATTTCCCTAAGCGATTATATAAACGAATTCCAAAGCATAATATGATAATTCATATAATTCTGTGAATAACGACCATAATTTAATTCCAGTTGGATATAATATCTATGAGAATATGCATCATTCTGTTCGTGACCAATATAAATCAGAGCAAATAAAACGCCCTTAAAATAAGAGGCAGATCCTATCGCAGTATAAATGACCAATGACAAGGTCTCAGTTTCTTTGACTTGTCTTGACCCGACTCGGAACAAAGATCACTATCCTTTTTTCAAGTCAGGTCGAGACCACAACTTTTTACAAGAGCTTCGTGGCCAGCCGCTTGACAGAATGCAAGCCCACCGAAGGGATACACCCCAATTATACACCTCATCCGCAGAGAGTAAATGGCAATTTGCCTTAATTAATTTCCACAATTTTTGGTCATGTCGGGAGTCGAACCGGGGACCTTTTTATGTTTGAAGCAGACGGGCAAACCATTAGACTATCCAAGCGGACTGAATCAGAGCAAATAATAGACATTCAACTAGTCTACTTTGCAAGAGTAAAGTCAAAATTTTCCCCTTGGCAGTACACTTATTTCAGGCAGTCAACTTCTACCGCAAATAAGACGATTTTTCCTGTAGGAAGGGTAAATACTTAAGAGAGACAGACATATTCACTTTAACATCTTGAAGGTTCCATTAAGGCTGATTAGGAAGTCTTTGTCACTGCTTGGAATCGGCGGTTCCTGCTCCTTAGAGAATGGATAGAAACCAGACTGAAGAGAATCATCCCATCAATAGGATTCTCTCCAGGCGTTCACAGATCCTGCAAGAGCACAGACGGAGTAGACAGTGATTATTGATTATGCTTATGGGCGATGACTTGAAAATTAAAAATAGGGCCGCGTGGACCATTGTAGAAAAATCGATTACAGTTCTAAAGTAAAAATGATTTAGAAATTTATACAGGGGGAGACTGTGTGAACGAAGTGGGAGCGATTAAAGTTGTTTGCTACATGTCTGTAACTGATAGGCCTGAACCAAAGTATCTCAAACCGTTTCTAAATACCAACCCCTTTCCAAGTTTGCATAACAATCATTCTTCAGTAGATAATACGCTCCTTGACGTTTCAGCTTGAAGTTTTCGGGATATGCGAACTATACATTGAGAAATGAATTATATAATATATCAGCCCCAACCCCTGTGAAGTAGGTGAAAATGATACGTTTTGGATTAATTCTTTAAGAAATGAGTGTTTATTTAATGAGGAAAAATTAAAGTTTGAAAATGGGTACTCGATTAATCAATTAAAAATATAAAAAATTATTAATGTGAAGGATTTGATTGTATTCATTGCTGCAGCCCCTTCACCCCCTCTGTCTATTGACGCCCCTTACAGCAACCTTGAATTCCAATGTCACTTTGAGAATCCTTGACCTGAATGGTGTCCAACCTGCGGGGAGTAATATCTCTGGGTTATTGGGAAAGAGTTTTCCACATCAAATGTGAAGTCGCCCGCCATACACAACGAGAGCACTAAACCAGAAGCAGGAGATCTTGATTTCCTTCAATCGCAAATCTCATGAATGAAGTTTGAGGAGAATAAATGGTTAGTTAATTCGATAGAGTTTGGTAAATATCTATCAATCTGAAAACACACGTATATTTCTCTCTCAATAAACTAATGTCAATACAAATCTTTTTTACTCAACTCTAGTATATAACTATCAATCGAGCGTATTGTTTTTCTGCAAATTATATTAACACACATAATATGCATTCATATATATATATATAATCACCTGAATCAGGAATGCAACGTAATACTGAATAGGTTTATTGCCCAAGTTCACAGCAAAATGCTCTCTGATTTCAAAACAGACGGTTTAGTTCAATACATACGACCTGTAAACGCATATTATAATAAGATAAGATTGTTCCTTGCTGGATCAAATTCCATTTCATTTTCTTTCCCGACCGAAGATGAATACATCAATTTTTGGATTGTATATATGATAGATATAAAAATCATAAGTATATTTTTTCCATGAATGTAATTATTCATTACAACAAAAAAAGCCCTGGTGATTAATTTTCGTGATATGAAACACTTGCCGTCTTGTCTCAGTCAGTAAGACTGACTCCTAGCAATCGTTGTTCGTGAGTTGGAATCACTGTAGGGGAATGCAAATTTTACACATCAGTTTACACCACTAGTTTTTTTAATGATTGTCCTTGTTGCATTTTGAAAACAAAGTCAACTTGTTCAATCATACATTATACTGGAGTTTAAAAGAGGTATTAAAGATATCTTATCCTATCATGATTCGCCAAGTGTCCGTCTGTCCATTTGTATATGCTTGGCTACCGCATGATCCACTCAACCTAACCCCATAGATTTTTTTTGTGTATAAAAAGCTGAACATTATATGGAGAGACCACAAAACAGCAAAGTATATTAGGAAAAAGTAAAAAATCCGTGCCATCATTGAAACCAAATGATAAAGGGGTGTTCATGTTGCAAGAATAGCAGACAACTGATGGATATTGCGATTCACAGCATGGATCTTATGCAGAACCGAGGCCGGCAGAATAAGAGACGAACTGGACATGTTTTGAAAATAAAGGCTCTGCAATGCCTGAGAAGAATGGCGATTCCTGGGTAAGGTCTATTTCCAATGGCAGACGAAGAAAAGATTCACGATGAATGTGACCGTCCGTGAAATTTTCTTCTCCTTTTTTTTACTTTCTGATAATCATTCCCCGAATATTTTGTAGGGGACGGAAATTCATGCTAATTGAACACATATTTTTGACTGCTTCTAAGTTTGTCGAGCTGTGTTCTTCTGAAAAATAGTAGTGGGGAGATTTTAGATAGGGGAATAGTTATTGCTGATTGGAGTGGAGAATCAAAGGAGACTTATTGCTTATCGGCTGAAGGGACTGATTGGAAAAAGAAGTATGATTTAGTTTATTTCTAGCGATATTTACGTACATTTGATTTTTTCCACGATCGTAAAAGAAAACTCCAAAAGTCACTTTTATCACTTTGAAAAATCAGTTAAAAACTACCCATTTATCTACTTCAGTATTTCTTGTTTTCTAAAGCAATTTAAATCGATCTTTAGGGCAATTATTCAGTTTAGGTTTCATCAACCCATTAACTGCAAATCTGTGAATTTTCATTCAATGCATTTCCACGACTAGCGCAGAAAAGTTCTGTTTTATTGTGATTGATGGCACTTCAATTCTATCTGTAAGTCAGGTGTTTTATCATGTAATGGATAAGTTGCAAATGACACGGACTTTTATCTTGCAATGGATTACTATCATTCCTTGCTGTCTGTTCCAGTTAATGGGTTAATTAATATGCTGGAAAGCCTGTGAGCATTACTGATTCAATTGAATTCCTTGTTTTGTTATCAGCCAAGGATACGTACAGTAGAAACGTAGATTCACCATTTTGTTCATTTGATTTATGGTTGTTGCTGCTATTTTACCTTTTTAACGATGGGATTCTTTTGGGGATATTGATGGAGGTTGTGTCATTAGGTCTCCTCATAAGTCAACTGCATCAATTATTATCCTTTTTATTATTATTATTTGCTTTTTGAATAGAAAAATCATTGTTACAGTTATCAGTTGTGTCAAAATTCCAAAGATATTAACACAATGCAATTTTTTTTTCTATTTGCTCCTGGGTAATAAGTGTTATTCACTGATTGATTATGTTTGAAAAGTATAGAACATGTCAATCAATCATTTGAAACTTTATTTTAGAATCAGGTAATCGATATTTTGTAATTTACCAATTTTGACAGCTTTGAAGGACACTTATTTAGGACTGTGATATTTCTTTTTCTAAGACTTCGGATTATGTGCAGGACAGCATCAACACTTTTCGAGGAGGTTTCATTAGTGGCGTCCACCTGACGTTGTTTATTCTCACATAGAATTTGTTTGACTGTAACCAGTCCGAACCTTCTTATTCGTATCTCCATATCTCTCTTTATGATGTAGTCTTCTTGGAATTACTTGGTTTTATAAAAGGAATATTCCTGTCACAGGAATGAATTAAGCAGTCATCTTGTGACATCTTGAAGTTTGTTCTGAGTCCCAACGTTAAAGAAGGATGTGCTATCAATGAGAAAAATAGTCCTGTCATACACATTAATACACTTAAAGCTATTATCTGCCATTCTGCTTTTTCAGACAAGAATCCAAACTCATTTCGTAGAACAATGTTAAGAATATGGAATCATTCATACTCTGAATATACTGATTTTTGCCTGGTTTAAGAAATTCTGAGTCATTAATATCAATATTTTCTGTCGTACAGTGAACACTCAACTACAATTGATTCGTGTACGTACGTATAAAAATATAATTGAAACCAAATTCGAAGTTTTCTTGAATTTATTCCTCATCACAAAAGTCGAACCTGGACAAATTGATTGCTTTAGAGATTTATCGTTTAACATCTTATCACCAGTGACAAAATCACGGATGTATTTGGATTTTCATGAGATGATTCCTCAAGAAAAAAAAGCTCATACATTTTCACGTGATGATTTCTTAAGAAAGAAAAAAAAACAAAAAAAAAACACACACACACACATTTTCATAAGAATATTGCTTGATAAAAGAATCACACACATTTTAACGGGATGATTTCTGAAGAAACACATTTCTGTGAGATGATTTCTTAAGGAAAGTATCACTCAAACACATGCACAAACATAAATACGCTCACACATACACATACCCACTCACATATGTATATGCATGTGTGGGTGTGCATATATATATATATATACTGGAGGTTGTAATGTGTTCGGTGAAAACATCGATTGTATCTCCCCGGAGTATGTGCGTTTTCCACCTTCGCTTATTTACTACAGTATTCAATAGCCCAGTACTTGAACTCTGTTGAAAGTGAAAATAAATGCACGTGTCTTATCAATCTCGTCTGAACTTTTATCTAAAAGTGGCTGAACTCATAGAGGTTGAAAAATCCATTAATTCAGCTAGTGGGAAAGAGATAATCACAACAGCAATGTTGTTACCTCCGAGAGGAATAGTCCACTTTTTTAAAACAGAGAAACGTACACAAAAGTCACTCCGTTCATTATATAGGTAGATACTCTACAATCAATCAAAGTCCAGGAATGAAATGTGACACTATGCTCCAGTCCATCGAAATATTTCACGCATATTTTCAGACGTGATCTGATATCACGGTCTTCTGTCTCTCACTGTTTGCTGACCTAGCAAAGACGACGCTTTTGGAAAACTAATTATTGTGGTCTCTGCTAATTTGATCAGTTCCAAGGCTTCAGATTAAACACAACAACAATTGATTGATGAACTGCGAGTCAAAGATGAATTCAACGTAATGATCTTTCTTCCATGAGGATAGGCAGAATCTTCACTGTAGACTTGACTCAGTGTCAGAAGTGATCTTGTGAGGTCAAATCCCTATGATGAGATTGTATGCACTGGTGGATTCTTGCACCTCGCTGAGTCTTATTTTAGCTTGCATGCAATTAAACTATTAGGAACCAGACTGTTCAGAACATTTGCTGCGCATACGTGATCAGGAAATATTGCTTAGTTGATTAAGTTTGGCAATTGTATGACATAGATGTACTGAAATCTAGCCAAGTACAAAAGTCATGATCTTCGATGAATTCAGTGCTAAAATCTTCCAGACGTTAATTGCCCTCAGCGATTGGAGGTTTTTTTTTCAATTTCTAAGTAGTTTGTGAATAATTTCTCAAACTTCGTTTTATTCCGTTAAAAACATCAGACAGCACCATTCTCTTTGAATGCCATACTCTGCCTAAAACTGAATTAAATTCAGTTAATGTTGCGCAACAGTGTAAGGGAGAAAAGTTCGTTTTTTCAAATCTTGTAAAGGAATGTTACAATCGAAAAAAAATCCGTGGATCTTTGTAAGCTTGTGGCACACCCCTTAATAAGACGTCGTCAGAATTGGAGAACTTTCGGAAATGTTGTGTGAATAAACACTTCAAAATGTAACCAATTGTTACTTACCCAATGTTCAAAACTTCTGGAATATTCCAGTGAAATCCACTGTGAATGTTTGGAGGTATTGTGTAGACAGATATACATGACAGAATTTATTTACCCCTTCCAACTTTATTGGGTAAAGATGAATATCAATCATCATAAGTTCAATGAATAAGAATGTTCCAGAGAAAGCTGCTGTAATCTTCGATATAAGTATAACAAGATTCGAACTCTTGTAAATTCAAGACTAATTTGTGTATATGTAAAGAATAGATCAGAAATTCGTATATATGAAAAATCTCCATTTATTCAAGTTAGTTATAGCATTAAATTTGAAACTGTTTCTCTGTCGTATGTTTCATACTAGTGCAGGAAAAAAAAAATTCTTTCATATTTTACTCAACCTATTGATTTCCAATTTTAAGTCCGGATCCCGTATTTCTTTCCATTTCCTAGTTGAAACATTTAGATATTTGGAACATAAACTCGATTTTCTTTCCATAGCAGTTACTAAAAAAAAAACTTTTAGCTTTTTGTTCCCTCTCTTTACACGCAGTCTTTCTGGAACCCATTTTGCTTTTAGCCAGACATCTACACGCTACTCAATTTGGACGACCTTTCATCGGATGAATGTTTTTTTGTTTTTTTTCAATTTGGTGCACCAGTAATCACTGCGAGATATTACGTAGAGCAATAGTAAAAATGCCAAGCGTTAATATTAAGTTTTGTCTTGTTTTTTTTTTCTCTTTTTTTGCTGAAAATAATATCAATAATGGTTGGAGTTGTGGGAGCGATAGTAGTATGAAATGGATGGCGGGTGGCCTAACATTCAGGGTGTGAAAATATAATCGGTGATTCGAGTTTACATTACGGCTTGTCAGTCAGTGTACATTTCATACTAATAACCTTTGGAAAGGATACTCCCCACCCAAGCTAAAGGATAAAGAGCAATGTCGATTTGGCTTTTGTCCCTGTATAGATAAATAACGGGTGGCTGGACACTCAAGCCTTGGTTTGCAACTAGTGCGCGAGATGGACAACTCAGTTCTCTAATCAGGAGTGCAGCCACTGAAGCATATTTGACCGACTCTTCCAGAAGCATAAGACAGCGATTATTCCAAGAAAGTGGTACATTTTAACCAATACAATCCGTTGCATGTTACTTGGAGAAGAGTTGAGAACCACTGAGCTATTTTCACTTTCCTGAGTAATGCCATTAAGGAATATTACCGTGTATGGCTCCCTCACGATCTACCAGATCATAGGCAATTGTCCCTTTCAATTTCAGCAGTCAATGTGTGTGGAGCAGGGGGCAGGGGGCAATGTTCCCACTAATTTTAGTGATCAGTACATGTTTTTCCTCTTTGGATGCAGAATGCTCGTGCACTTATTAATTGTCCAAAAATAATTTTGGCACAGCTTATCTCTAATAGTTTATATAAAGCTGTTTTGTGATATTTTGATACATTGCAAGTATTGTTGCAGTCTACGAAGAGAAGAATTTCATCACGTTAGCGTCCGTCGTTGGATATAGACCTTTCCCGAGGTTCGTCAGATGCAGAGCCAGTAATTTCTGACTTTATATAGCTCTACAGCCATAATTTCCCATATGAACTACGGGGATCCATGCTGTGAGTCGTTATGTCCGTGGACTGTCTGGAAGTCTTGTCATATGACCAGCCCATTGCCATTTGAGTTTCATTTAACTTTCTAAGATATCTCAGAATACTGTACTGTCTTGTGATCTCTCCAAATGAGCTTGTGTGCGATTGTCTCATGTGCACGTTACATGGTTCTCAGTTTGAGGGTCAATCTTTTGGTTGGATCTAATGTTTCTGTTCGATAGGTGACTACTGGCAGGATGCATTGGTTGCTTGCCCCTTTTTTTAAATTTCATACTCTGTTCAGTTCGTGTTTCCGTTTGGACAAAGCATATTTGAGGATTTATTATTTCTACCTGATGCAATACATACACATGAACTATTTGAAAAACTGACTAACTTGTGAACAGGTTCAGTTAAGTAAAAGCTAAATATAATCATTATATATCTTGCATTTTCACACCATTCCGTCGTCTGTACATTCTCAATCTACAACAGTGATGTGGTTTGTAGTTTCACAGTTGCCTGGTGGTCATCACTGAAGGTTGAGTGACAGTAAGTCTTCTCATCATCCGCACATATCTCACGGTGCTGTAGTTTGTACCATACGATTGTTCTCTTAGCTTACACATACCTTGTTCATTCCAGCTGTTAGGCTATTACTGGCGTCTGGAGACCGTAAATCTTGCGTTTCCAGAACTTCCCCAGTAATTGTGCATAGCCCAGTAGTGCTGTGGTCTGCACAGTCTAAATCATTTGTTTCATCTCAATCTTACCCAACTTCATGAGTGTACTTATGATTATCAATTACAACATATTTAAGGTAATTCAACCCTTGTGGGCACAACTGTTTTTTTGTGCACTGGTAGCGAAACGTACTTACGTATGCACGCACACCCACACAGCCTGGAGAGAACAAGGGTCGTCCGTTGATTTCGTCCCGGATGTTGATGGTTGTAATGCTAGGGGTGAAGGCAATGTCTGTAGCGAGATTGACAGGACTTGTTGAAATGCTGATAAAAGTAAAGATCGTTGGTGGAGTAGATTTTGGGTGGGCGAAACCTTTCCAGAATGAAAAGCGAAGTATCAGCAAAGCAAATTAGATATTGATTTTTTTTAGTTAAACCTTTTATTTGAAATTCTATGAATTTTAGAAAAAAGAAAACTAGAAAGAAAATGAGAGGATAAATATGACGCAGATCTGAATTCTTTTAAGCCAGCAGGTACGAACTGTATGTATGCGCACATACAGTCTCAAAATCTCATCAGAATTATTAACTTTTAAAAGACACCCTCGGGTGGATTTCCCTCTGCAATAAAGTAATTTTGAATAATAGTTTATATACAACAATCGGCTGCTGATAAGAGCCTCTGGTAATCTATCATTTTAAAATAGAATATTCCAGACAGCAATATCGATATGTTATTCATTACTACCAAGTCGACAACTTTTTGTTTGTAAGCGTCTTATAGCTTGCAAAATGGCCAGAACCTTAGGGCAGAGAATTATTCTATAAGGGTAATTTGGCTAGAGAATGAAGACTGAAGATTCAGCGGTCATTATTGGTCGTCAACGGGCATCTTTGTACATGTCGACATACGAAAGTGGGGGCGTGCTTTAGTTGTAGGCGTCTGTGTAAACATTTTTGATATGGTTTTCCTTAACGATATCTGTGAAGGTGACGGTGGCCAAACGGTCAGCGGTACAGGAATTATGACAAGCAAAGCACAATCAAACTCCAGCTGAGATAATCTGCAATCACTCTCCCACTAATCTTCTCAAGCGATAAAGGCAAGAATAGGAATAAATGCTGCAATTCATTTTTTTAAAAATCTTTATAAAAATAACTTGACATAGAGCAATAATGTCAATCAATATAGTATTTTAAAATCAAAATGACTTAAAATCAAAAACTTCCAGAGCATCAAACAAGTGAAAAAAAACTTGGCTGCGTTAGGGTTAAAGTCTTTTGCTTCATTAGAATCTGAACTGTAAACCGAGCATTAATCATTTCTCTATGCAATATTTTTCTGGGACAACGTGTTCTATTTTAAAACCTTTATAATTAGTTCTCACGAATGTCCACCGGAGTTTGGTTATGAAAAATTGAGAGTAAATTCCACATCTGTTTTTGTGTTCGTCACAGTGTTACTGCAATTCGTGCATGACGTCACATATTTTTGGTCGTTCTTTGTAAATCTGTCATTGTCGTTACATACAAAAATAGTTGTAGAAATTTGACGATAAGAGAATTATATCTTTGATCTGAGTCTGTTTGTGTTGATCTATCGCAACTTTATGAGGGTGAAATAAAAATGTTTCCAATTGCTTGGAAGCAATAATTCTAGAAAAAGTCAACATTCCCGGACCAAATGAATATTCCCAGAATCTTTATACAGCAATTTATAGAAAGTAGTAAATTTGTGTCATTGTATTAGTTTTATGTATTTAGAATCCGGGCAATACCCAGTTCTTTTACTAGTTAGACGAGATAGGCTCCCGAGGGAGTTCATTAGAAGTTGATACTTCCCTTTCTCCCGTCAACGTTGCATCAATGTCTGCAAGGACAATCGAACCGAAAATTCAACTCAGAATTTCAGACCAGATTGTTGGACGACTTGATTCTCTATTTAGGGTAATAAAAATACACGCTCGAACGTTTTTTTCTCAGAATCGTCTTATTTGTTCATGATTGTTTTAAATGGTCGGATGTTATGGTTATATGACGAAAATAAACTTGGAATACATAGTTTCTAATTTCCGGAGACAATAGATAAAAAAAAGCGTGAAACTGATTTTGTTTTCAAAACGCAATCAAAAAATACTTTGAAATTTCTCAACGAAAGACAGTAACTAAAAGCATACAAATCTCACTTTCGATGAGTTTAAAACTGTGATTCTGATTATGAGTTATTTTTTCTTGAATGTATATAGAATTGGTACGTAAGACAATGATAGAATATCCTTCCCTTATTTAGAAATACCGTCGAATGGGAAAGGAAAGAATAGACGACATTTCTTCCTTTAAATTATGAAAGAGAAAATTTCATTTGAATTTTATATTAAAAACTACTATTTTCACAAATCAATGAAAATATTGCCAAAAACAGATCGCCGGGAATTAAAAACAGTTGAATAAATCAAAGAATGTTGTCGATCCGAACAGACAACATAAAACCGGTTTGAATGAAGTTGATTAAGCTTTATTGTAAACGTAACAATAATGTAAACAGATTGTATCGATTGGTTGGTTGAATTCTGAATTGAATTTTCCCCAAAAGATGAATTTTTAATCAAACGAGTCCAATCGAATAGGCGTCTTTAAACACAAAAGAGTCTTCGGTTGAAAACAGAAGAAGAAAATATACCAAAAATTATACAAAAAACGACCATATTTTTCCTGGGGACATTAAATGCACTGTGTGTTTAACAAGTCAGTTAATGGTATTTTAAATCTTTGTGAGCGCCGTATTATGCTGGAGAGAAGCATATCTTCCAAAAATTTACATTAGCATTATATATTTCAGTCATCGGCCCATGCATTTTTCGAAACCGTCGACCATAACTGTCATCATTGGTTTCTTCAGTTTTTAATTGGTTCTCCATGGCTGGCTATGTAGATGTCATGCTATAGGCTGCACTAGTGGAACTAGAAAGCTGAAAATTCAAACATGTACTCCTTATTATGGATGGTTGGTCTTTTGATAATACCGTCCCCAAATGAGTTTTTAAGGAGTACGGTTTTGATGAATTCGTTTCTCAGTTCATGCCCACCAGCATCCATGTGTGCTTTTTGAAAACCAACAAAAGGTGGAGGAAGTAACTAATTCATTCATCACCCCTTTTTTTCCCAATGTTCCAGTTGGTCAAATGCCGCAAAAAGATGTAGCTCTCATGAAGGACTAACCAATTCTTTTATTTTGCTCTCTTTGGTTTGGCAAATTTTATATAACTATTGAACGAGAAGTCACTTCTGCTCAGCTCAAAATGAAGATTTTGTCGATTCATGGCTTGAAAAATGAAGCCCGCAATAACATCACTCTAAGGATTTGGTGAAATTCTGCAGAATCAAGTATAATAATACACATGATTCAGTGCTTTATGGATATCTTAAGCAATGAATCTTGTGATGTCCTTTAGTCTTTGTTGACAAAGTTTTCACACATTTTTGGGAATTAGATTGAATGAATACAAACACAAATAGTCAAACTTCATTATTTGACATCATTAAAGCGATAGTCATGGATAACAATTCATAACTCAGTAAAAATACAAAAAATGTCTACAGTATCATTTCATTCAAATATGAACTGATTTGATGTCCCAAGATCAAATTCGTTTCAGAACTAAAATTGAGTATAAAATTAGTCACGTTTTTCGAGCTGTTTGCAATCGTTTTTTCTCTCATTTAAGACGTCTGGACTTCAAAATTATAGATGTTGATTCTCAGCGGGGACCAACAAAAAAAACACACTGTTTTTGAGCCCAGTTTGGCCAAAGTAAAACACATTCACATTGTTATCCGTCAATTCCCATAATTGTCCAATAATAAGCCTTCTTTTGGCTGAAAGCAACTGATAGAAGGTGAAACAAACCCCGGAAATGTGGTCAATGTAGACCAACTGTTAAGGAATGTCTTTTTTGTCAGGCCCACCATCATCATTAGCTTCATATCTACCGTCTTTGGACATACGATTGTTCAACAATTCTCCATGTCTCTCTACCGTGGGCGTCGAGCCAATACTTTCTGAACTTATCATATATTCTACTGGCTACAGATTAGTATATGAACTTTGGGGATCCATGCTTTGAATCTTGATGTTCAGTAGTTGTCTGACATTCTTGCAACATAGCCAGTCAATTACCATTCAATTTTATTGATGCTATGATGTCTTACCCCTTCTCCTCTATCGCACTGTCTTGTGATCTATCCATGCGATGTTGACTCTTTCATGTATACATTGTATGGTTCTCCGTTTGAAAGCCCATCTTTAGATTAGCTTCCTTGTTTTAGCTCCATTGGTGACTATCAGGAAGATGTATTGGTCGTATATCCTTCTTTTTAACACTAGCGGAATTTTCTATTTATTACAAGTTGTGCTTGCATTCCTGAAAAAAAAAACTAAATGCTGAAAAAAAGGGACATTTTTTAAATAGAAAATCAGATTTATTATCGCACTGACTCTGTTGTTCTTCTGTTCACTTTTTCCTGTTGACATTTGGGAAACTAATATATAAAATATATTGAGAACACTCATTTTTTTCTAATCCAATCTTCAGTACAAAGTATAGAGTTGACTTTGTTTTCCTACGATAATAAGAACAATCCTCATTATATTTAGAGGTGTAAACTGTTATATAAAAGCTTCATTGGCCTAATTTAATTTGAACCTCGGATCAATCGATAAAAAAAGTAAATGTCTCATTGAGTGAGCTAAATTGACGAGTCTTAGATATGAACAAAATCATAAATGCGTGGTCTTATTCCCATAGATATATTTTTCATATATATAATTCATTAATCTGTTATATGCAATAGATGAGTTACAGTAATCATCTTCAGTTGGAGTAGAAGTTGAAGTGGAGTTTGACCCTGTAGCAACCAGTCTTCTTCATGGATGGTGATAAAACTGTACTTCTTTTCACAATTATTCAATCTTCATGAAGAAATTCACGTATACATTTGGATTTCAATGTGATGTTTTTTTTTTTAATTTTATTTCAAGGAAAGAAACAACGGTGTTTGATCCAGTTGAAGACTCTATTGTTTCAAATTGTGAGAAATATTTTCATCGGGAGGATTCTTACCTATAATTCGTAAAGTCTCTTGTTGCAGAGAAAGAAAAAAAGTCGCACTGTTTATTGTATAAGATGAGTAATATCACGTTTTATCTCGTGTAATTACGCCATTCAAACATATCGTATTCTCTCCTCTTTCTGAAGAGATCCTGCGACTGGGCTTTGGTTATTTAGAAATCGAATTCGATCCCAGAACTTGGCTGTAATACAGTGCATACGTCGATTTTCAGTCAAAAATGTCTGGCCGTTGCCAAATAACGATTTTCAAGGATTTTCTGTTCAACAGAAACGATTTTTTTAAGGTGTGATCGAAATTGATGGGAGACCTTACGATCTTTATCTTCAATGAAAGACTTGTCTTTGATTCAAACGTCATTGTCATTCGAGCACTACTAAATCAATTAGAGCTTTATTTCTAAAAGCTTCTCGAATCTTCGTACTACTGAAAAGAAGTTCTTGTGGCAATAAACATGACTGTGCAAGCACTAAAGACAATCGTACGCTTATCACTCTAAATTCTCTGATTGTTCGAAACTCACCCAAAATAGCTACCAAAACTTTCAATATAGATTGCTTCAGCAAATAATCAGGGCTGTTTGGTTATGTATGTATCCGCTACAAGCTGCAATGATGGAGCTAGAGGCCTGAAAATTGGAACGTTCAATTATTAGTATACGTCGAATGAGCGCTTTTTCTTATTAAACATTTTTCTTTAGCAGGTTTGGGGCTCAATTTTCAATGTGATGATTTTATAAATTAGTCCCCTTAGTCTCTGGTAGCTTTCACACTTGTTATTTTAGAAATGTACAGATTTTTAATGATCACTGCTCAACACAGGGCGAGAAATGTAACTTATCTATTGACCATCCCAGTTCAATTTTTGTTGCTCACCCTACCTTGCATGCTGTCAAAAGACATTGGTCATGTGACAGTTTCCATTGAACGACAAACCAGATCTGTTTTATTACTACTCACTGGTGTACTTGGACGAGCTTTCCCGTTTCTGTTGATATATCCAAAACGTTTCGGTGGTTGTATCCTCCAACCATCTTCACGTGTCAACTACATTTGGTAATATTCCAACTGAAAGTTCCAACCGAACCCTGCAAGGGAGGGGTGCCTTTTTTGAGCTAATTTCTGGCAGAGCAAAGAGGGTGCGTGGATAGAGACGTTGTTTCAGCGTTTTTAATAACCCGTCCGGCGGTACCATGATTCAGTGAGAGAGCCAGGCAAGTGATATCACAAAGACGACTTAGCGAAGAAGTATTAACTATTATGTATTAGCTTCTGGAATGGAAAACGAAATGAGAACATTATGCCGCCGTGAAAGGATTCGGTTCGAAATTCCTGGGTTGTCTCAGAATACTGCCTACAGCTGAAGAAGTCTGGGATGTTGCGATTATAACAATCAAGATTACGATAGTAGTCTGAGGAAATCAGTAAATAACAATCATTAATCTTTATTTACGAGATGCATAACAAAAGTGAGAACGTGATAACCTTTGACTAAATTTCACTTTTATCCTAAGTTTCAGTTGCATTTTATCACAGGTGGGAATTAAACTGTAATCTCATCAAACAGTGCAATTGGAGGATAACGAGCAAGCCCACGGTGAGAACCTAACTCTCCCTCTTTATCCAGAGGGAGTCTAGTATACGCCTGGGTGATTTAACTTTCCAACTACTGAGACTTTATAATTGAATAGAAGCTGGTTTTACACCTTGAGCCCAATTCTTTACGACTAATATTCCACGCTTGTACATGTTCAAAATTGAAACCTAGTTGTCTTTTTATGCAACGAAATAAATAAATAAAAAATTCAAATTCACTTTTGAATGAAGTATTGCCCCATCAATATTGATTTTGAACAGCTTTTTACCTTCATCTCGAATTTGAATTTCTCTTGATAACTGCAGTTCCTCACACTTGATTACTTTCTTGGGAGGAAAGCATGAATCAATTTGTTTTAAACATTTTAGAACTTATACACAACTCATCTTCCTCTTAACGCCCGCCATTGAACATAGAGTATCCCTAAGATTCATTATATCTCTCCATTTTGGGCCCTGTGGTACCAATACTCCAAGGACATGTCTAAATCATTACACCATCTTATTCTCCGTCAGTCACAATTATGATCTCTGAAGATCCGCATTGTGAGTAGTGATTCCAAGCAGCTGTCTGATATTCCTGGAACATGGCCTGCCAATTGCCATTTGAGTTTTTCAACAGATTTTATAATATCCTCTTCTTTATTCAATATACTGCGCTGTCTCGGGACCTCTCTTCCATATAACACCGAGCATGATGTCTCTCGTGGACATTGCATGGTTCTTGAAGGCGCACTTGATTCAGCGAAAACCCTAGCAATCCAATCATGCATGTCACATTTGCAATTGGGACTTCCCCTACAAAATCAATTGAAACATATTTCCCAGATGTTTACTTGCGAATCTATATAATTGGGATCGGGATAGTGGGTGCCTGGTTCGGCTCCTTGAGGCGCCCTCTTCCACATTCAGAGAGATTTGATGAAGACGGGGAATTTCTAAATAAATACAAACTCACCATCACTTAACTGGTGGATCATAACTCCAAAGCTGAATCATTATTTATGCAATTAATGGATGTACAAATATATCCTTGTTATTGTAAAATGTCAGTAGAAATTAAGTAGGTGATATACTATTTATGAAGTTATTTTCGCTCCCTTCATTGAGGGTCTTGAAGTGTTTTTAAATGATTTCTCTTCTTCCCAATCATCTTAACCAATTCATAAACACTCCTCACACTTTTTTCATTTATTAAATGTTTGACTGACACTTCACACTCTTACAAGTTGGAATAAATGCTGGCAAGATATAAGTTCGTCTTCGGTGTGGAAGTAATATCACCGTCGGAACAAATGGATTCTAAATTAAATATAAATGAAAATGTCAACCAAAATTGTAAATAAAGTCAACTAGGTTTCTTCAGTTTTCAAAAGATCTATGATTTGCTTGCTTGTATATATCATGCACATAGCACGCACCAATGGTGCTAGAGGGCTGAAAATTCAAATATCTCTTCTTAATATTGACTGAAAAAATAAGAATTTTTTCCAGAGACTCCACCCCATTCGTTTTTTGAGAGTGGCTTCAGTTTACTATGTGAGATCATGGTGAAATGGTCCCTTAACTTGTCATCAGCAACGTTCAGGCTTTTTTTAAAGAGGCGTTTTGGTGATCAAAGCCACTAAAAATTAACTCTTACATTGATCCCCCTTTTTCCTGTTTTTCTAATCGACCACCCACGAAAAGGCTCGCAGCGAAAAAAGTCTTGGTCACGTGACAGTTTCTATCGGATTATAAACCGGCCTTGTTAGCTTGATAATGATGATCGATCATCGTAGTACAAGGTAGACTGTTGTGCTTTCAAGTGGTGGTTGTGCTCTAGGGTAATTTTCGGTGGTTGATGAAGGAACAATGCTTTCATTCCTACTCAATTTTACATCTCGTCTGATTTGATTTTGCTTGCAATCATGACCTGATTCAAGAATTAACATATGAAAGATTCAAGGCAGAATTTTAGTTCTGGTGTAGGAGTGGAAATTGGATTAGAAACAACCAACTGTTTCAATGAACGACGAAGCACTATTTTGAATGGCGCAAATTCGGGTTAGGCTGCGTTTTTATGTGGTGCAATTATTATTGTATAAAATCATGTAAATAAGTAAACACAGGAGAAAAATTAAATTATTACAGGGCTGGTTAGTCACTGACTAGAAACCATTCTTTGACCAATATCCTTTGGTAGCAGGCTATGTTGGAAGGGGGAGGGTCAAACGAAATTTTTCAAAGAGGTGATCAGTGAATGAGTCATTTGTCTCACTTTTTGTTGAACATTAAAAAGTCTGAACGTTAAACAAAAACAAGAGTGAACGCAACTGGGCTCAATTATTGAGCCAAATAAGCATGGTACTAGATTGTGAATTGAACTTTCTATCTAAAAACCATTTTTCGATCTGGAGTGTGAAGATTTTGAACAAAGAACAAAACGTTTTTTTTTTTCTCCATCTCAGATTGAGTCAATGCTGGCTCCATTGGCGTAATACATATCTATATACATAGCAAGCAAACTCAACCAAATTGAACACCCCCCCCAAAAAAAACCTGAGAAAACCTCTGTTGACATTGTGGGTTGGAGCTTTCTAATAATACATTGACCCTGCAGTTTTGAACCGTACAGTAAATATTGGAAGGAATTTACCGCAGTGACAAAGCATACCTGCAGTTTTTTTTAAATGGTTTTATGAGTGTAGATATAAGAAGACTGGCTGCTTTCACTGAAACTTGAATATCAATATGAGGTCATGTAAAAAAAACTAACTAAAAATAGTGTTGTCAAAACATATTCATGAAAAAAAATCAAAAAAACGTGTGATCTGAAAAAGCGAATTCTCTGAGGAGGTCATAAAAATTCTAATTTTCCTTACTTCCTTTCTCCGTCTGGTTGCTAGTTGGCACCACATGACGTCATGGAATTACTCTTTCTCTCCCCTTTCTCTCGATACACTGTCTAAATAATTGCGATAATAGTTAACTCAATAGGAGTTTGACATTAAAGTATTGTGGTAAACATTTGATAATGACAACGTTTCAAACAAACTACCTTTCTTATGAAGTCTATCCAGAAATTGTCGAGCCAAATTGATAATTACAAGAACCTCTTGCATGGCCTACAGTTTAACACCAAAAGAGAGTAGCGGTTATAAAATCGATTCCATTTATCCCTTCATTTGATTTGCCTCCCTTTTACCCGAATCAGACAGGTTGTACCGCTGAGTCCTTTGCAACATTCATCATATACGACGTCTATCTAAAAAATATCCAGTCATGATATATACCTCGGGAACCAGTTGCACAACATTGACGAAAGTTGGCAACCAATCAGATGGAACGTTACTCCCCCATGGGGTTACTAGGTTGGTAAAAACGTCATTTTGTGTGATTGTTTACTGTCTCAATAACAGTTGTTCTGTTTCAATCACACGTTAACTGGTTTGGTGAAAATCCTTATTTGGTATTTTGATGTACGCTTTCCTTAGTTGACTAAAATTGAACAATCTATCTGCCCATTTAAATCAAATAATGCTGACACCTGTCCCTTATTTACCTTCATCAACAAAGTTGAAAAGATATATTGTGTCATCCACAGACAGCTGTTTCGATGTATTATATCTCTTCAGTGTGGCAATAGACTTTATCCCATCCAGTACCGTGAGGCACAATTGAAATCCTTACATCAGACCCGGAGGCCGATATCCTACCTCTGGACTACGGAACTTGGTGGTCAGTAAGGCTGATATTAAGCAATGTATTCGTTTATACAGAAACTCCTCATCCACCAGAGTGCTCTATTCCTATGGAAGAGCATTGCATAAGCTCACAATTGATGAGTTACTTCACTTAAAGAGTGCTCAACCCTGAATTGAGGAGTCTGTTGGTCTGTTTGTTCGTCTGTCCACACGATATCTCTGAAAGTGCTGAATGACTTTCAACAAGATTTCCTGAATGAGTAGGCAATGAGGTTTGGAACAGACATTTGATTGTTCATTGATTGATTTTATCCGCTTTTTCTTTCTATCACATTTATGCACACGATATCCTCTAAAGTTTTCCATCAGTTCTTCTGAAGGATGGACAATGGGTTATAGAAACACTTATCAAGTTGGAACACATCTATGCATAATCACCCCACTCTACCTCGTAGTTATATGTCAAGTGCGTTTGTTTTTCGAATGTGAAATCACATTTCTGAGCAGATACTTGATGGGACTGAACACACAACGTCTGTTTTTGTATATCGCGTTGGGGTTTTAGATGCACCTCCGACTTACTTCCTTTCATTTGATAATCAAAATTTTCACATCAGAGGAAAGCTGGATGGCGTACGATTGAAATGTTGTGAACAAATAACAGGGACAAGGAAAGTAGTCCGACCATATATTACATTATGATTAACTAGTGACTTTTTCACGAAATAAGTGATGAATATGGGATAAGTTCACAACATAATAGACAGTACTTCATGCACTTCTTTGGTGTAATAGTAGACAAGATAGTCTTGAAAATCATGACGATTGAACAAAGAATTCGATCTCCACTCAGCACACTATTCTTCTACCAACGTCAGTACTCTTAGTGGATTGCCCAAAATAAAGCATTTTCTGCAAGACATTCATCTGTGTCGTTGCTGTGGTACGAATTAAGAAATATCTTTTCCTTTTAACCAATTTATTCCAACCGTAGTCATTGAAATGCAGTTGCAAAAATTGCCAATATGCACTTACTGATGACAAGGAAACATTTATTTATGTTTATCCGGTGTCTCATAAATCAGCCTTTCATACTTTGGGTACAAATTTTCACAAAAATATGTAACCCCTTGACTATTTATATCTAACGAACTATATTCTAAATTAATCGAAAAAAAAAAACTTTTTTACTTCAGCTAATAACTTCAAAATTTGACAAATGATATGTATGATCTGTGAGAATATGTTGATTCAAAATTGGGCTCAAATGAGAACACTGGGAATATTTGCTTGATTTCTTGATTGAGTTCTTTTCTACCTTGATTTGCAAGCTTCTAAAAAAACACATAAACTTTATTATGCATGGAACAAAAACTTCAAGGTAGAGTCATTGTCAATTTGAAACAAAAATATCTTTCTGCAGTTGAGATTATATGAACGGGCACCATCAACCCAGAACAATGGGATGAATATAGATCTGGCAATGTTCAGAGCTATAATTTTATGATATATGGAATACATATACTTTGAGAGAGAATGATATCTCATACAGGGCCCCTCGTTGTAAGGCAGGTTGGAAATCCAAAAATGCCAACTACGTTATAATCGATGAAGGTTGCCAATCCAGCTCTGTTGGTGCTAGATTGATATTTTGAAAGCCTCCATCCACCTGCAATACTTTGGGATCAGCGTTATCATAGGAAAATCCTGCAGTATGGGTCATTGGATAAAGTTCTCCAAAGACAATGTTTACTTTCATTAAAAGACAATTCTAAATAAGTCAAAAATATTTTCTCCTACGAATGAATATTAAGAGTTTATTAGATTCTTGAAATGAACAATTACCATTATGAAAAATCCTCAACCAAAACTGACATCATGGGTTTCTTCCAGTTTTGAGAGAGTCTGGCTGACTATGTATCACGCGTAAAGACTGAACCAATGAACTGCAAAGGAGGAAAATCCAATCTTTTACTCATTATGTCAACAACCAACATTTTTCTTTTTTAGTTGAAGATTAAGATGGAGTATAAATCTTCAGCGAATTGGTCACTACTTGAAGCCTGCTTGTTCTGAAAATTCACAGAGATTTCTGCTCAACGAAAGGCAAAATAAATGATTTATTCATTGATCAAGCCCTCCTCCAGGGTTTTAATTGATTAACATTAACTTGGGATGTTACCAAAAGACGTTAGTCATGTGACTGTTTCTCCCAAGAGATTATCAGAACCTGATGAAGATGATAATAATACTTTCCAAGTATTATGCTCATGTTGAAAATCACTGCTGGACCGAATGTTTGAACTGACAACCGCCAAGTAGTGATATGCATACATTTAAACAATGCGTACACACACACACACACACACACATATATATATATATATATATATATATATATATATATATATATATATATATATATATATACTGGAACAGGAGGGAAATTAGGAGCCTTAAACAGAATGCCTGATATTCTAATCAATTCATATACTCCTGTGTAATGGAACGTCCACAAGCAGTACAACCATAATGCATTAAGAAAGATCAATTAACTGATACAAGGTATCATCTAGCACAGTTCCTCAAACTTTTTCAATCGCAACCCACTCGATTTTATGCAATAATTCCATGACCTGCTGACATTTAATGAATGATCTATTACATTCCCAGGTTAGGATGCGCTAGGGGGATCGAAAATAACCATCAAAATTCGGCAGATATCACAAGTCTGCAAAATTAAAGTCATTAAAAATGTTTAGGCTATCTGAAATAATGTCAGTGCATTCCTGATTGCTATATTAAAACATGGAAACTCACTTTCCTTCATGACAAACCATCATTTTATGAAGCACATTTGGGGGTGTAAATTATAAGATTCTGCATAAAGTTGTACTCTACTTATGCGTTCATTGAAAAATGGTTTGGATTATTTTAGATGATTTTTATTCATTTGTAAATGCTGTATTGAAAAAGAAAGCATGTTTGTCCATTACGTAATATTTTTTCACCAAACACTTTTTCACTTTTCAATTAAAGGTTTCAGTATTATTTAGTACCATACTCATGGATACATTGTGTATGGAAAATAATATGAAACGAGCTCTGAAATAATTCCAAACAAAGAAACTACTTTGCATTCGAGACATTCAATTACCTGCAATCTTTCTTTCAAAACTTCCCTGCTGCTTTTGTTTCCATAGTGGAAGTTGTATAAGTCTTCCAGAATAGCTTGGGGTCTTAATGGATATTCACAAAATGGATAAATACATCATCATTATTATCATCATCACTATTTTACCGTCTTCCGTTTGGCATAGATCTTCTCCTAGATTCGCCAGATCTTTCTTTCATGGGTGTCACTGAGTCAATGCTCCCTCATTTTGTTTTGATCGTCATGTCATCTTATAATTTTGTGTATGATTTCCTGGGGGTCCATGTTTTCAGTCCACTGATTGTCTGACATTCTTGCGATGTGACCGATTGAGTTTTCCAATGGATCGTGTGATAACAAAGTGTATTTGAGAAAAAAAGTTGTGATCTCTTCATGTGATGTTGAGAATGATTCTCTCTTGTAAACTTTGCATGATTCACAGTTTGAGGGCCAATCTTTTGGTTAGCTTCCATGGTTCAGCTTCGTAAGTGACTATCGGGAGGATGCACTGGTTGTATACCCTTCTTTTAAGGACTAAAGGGATTTTATGGTCCATGGAAACCAACAGATGTGCTGTTTTAACTTTGAACCGATAATGGAACGATTAGCGAGTTAGTCTCGCTTATAATTACTACTGAGTTGAGAATTCCATCCTCATTGGGTACCATATGATTGTGACTTTCTGCAATAACAAAGTTAAGCTCAGAAAATAACTAAAAAGTGCATACAACAATTTTTTTTTTGAATTAATCATGCATGGATCCGACTCGGAATTTATTCACTTTTGAAGCCTATCGTACAAGATCCAGCAACATTCGATTGAAATTCATCGAGAGCTCTGAGATATCGTGTGGACAGTCATGAGCGTATACATAAAAGCATGTAATAAACATAAAAATATTCCAAAAAACAATATCCTGAATCTGCCCCCTCAAAAAAATCTTATAAAGATATCAATTTGATAGTCAGACAGACACAACCATATATATATATATATATATATATATATATATATATGTGTGTGTGTGTGTGTGATGAACTTATATTTATGAGATTTTGAGAATAAATTTTTGATGAAATTTTTTTCTCAGGGGTGAATACAACAGTAGGATAATGAAATACTTTTATATACTACAATCGCATACAAAACAGTGAAGTACGTTTTTATGTATCTCCGGTGTGCTACGGATGTGCTAAAATCGAAAAACTATTTTATTAGAATTTTTTTTCTATATAATGTAAGCAGGATGGTCCCTGTTGCAAGTTTTAAAGTCACATATCAGTTCAATATTACAAACAGTGAACAAATGAAACGAAATAAGAGAATTAGTGAAAGGAAAGCAACATTTGGCTCCGACACTTTAATGGTGCCTTATCCAAATCCTGCTTTTCATTGACAATTTTCCCTGCATTGTGCCAAAAAAGCTTCGATTATCCATTGCATTCAACAGAGACTTAAATGTATTTCACGTTTTTATGCATCCATAATACACAGCAAATCCAAGATACAATATCATACGTCTATGATGCACAATCTGATAAACTTGTAGAAGCCTACATACTTTTTTCCCTGGGCTCATTTTATTACTATTCACTAAAAGTCAGTTGGCGAGTCTGTATGTGATAGCCTACGGTAAAAACGCAACAAAACCCCTCCAATATTTTAAAATTCACGCAAAATAGATACATTTTTGTTCCCTCTCATTTAGTTGAATGTGCTAGCTAATTTGCAGAATGAGTGAATACTTGATTTCATTCATAGAGAGGAAGGGAGAGTAAGAGGGAGATACTCGGTTGCAGGTTGGAAATGATTTATCGTAGCATTGGTACTTCGACGTCGTTCACCGCAAAGGACCGAGAAAGCTGAGGAGGGATACAATGACTTCGTTCTTTTTCCCCGTGAAGCCTACATATACATATATTTAACACTTTCCAAAATGGTGGAAGGATTCTGAGTGTCACAGTGATTTTTAAAAAATCACTTCCATAATAAACAACTCTCTCTCTCTCTCTCACTATATATATATATATATATATATATATATATATATATATATATATATATATATATATATCATGCTTACAATGAACGAATTACCTCACTTAAAGAGTGCTCAACACTGAATAGAGCAGTGTTAATTATTGTCTCATCCACACACAGCTGTTTCGTTACATCTAAAATATATACAGTACTCATATACCACAAAAGGTCCAATAAATGTAAGATAAAAAAGTAAGGGAAAGTCGCAATGGTTGGAGATTATTTAATAACTTACATATTTAGTAAAATGGCTCTGTGATCAAAGTTGTATTTCCAAGCTCATTGAAGCGATGATCACATCCAAAACCAGTCAGTGAAATATGTATTCTTTATGAGCTGAGAAATACTGCTATGAACACAAAACCTCTTCCTAAATATCCGAGTTATTGAATATAAAAAAGAAGATAATATCCAACCAGTGCAGCTTTTTTACTTCTTATCTATCTCCTATATAAACACCCAGAAATTGTTAATGCATAGGTATTATCTTGCATGTATGTGCTCATACGGACATACAGATGTGTTTTGCATCAGGTAAAATATCAGTGGCAATTTTTGGTCTTTGGAGCCAGTATTCTGTAAAATGCTCTGAAATGAATAGTAGTAGAGGAATGTGTTCTGAAAACATTGTCTGAAAATGGCTTTTGACCATAAGCAACATTTTACGCCTGTAGACAGCTTCCTACTTTTATGTATGCTTATACCTAAAATCGATAAAGATAGAAAGATGAAATGAATTAGGTTTGTTAAGGAGGAGTGGTTGGTTGGGAGGAAGGGTTGGGATTGCATCAGTCCCCCCCCAGTCCACTTGCGTCTCCCTCTCCGATGCATAATCAACCTCCCTGTCAGACGACCTCTTTCTCTCGCTTGCTCTCTGCTTGATTGATTTCGTTCTATTTTCTCCCTCCCTTAGTCTCCGTCATTATCTTTACCTCGTTTCCTCTCCCTCGATCTCTTTACCTCGCTTCCTCTCCCTCGATCTCTTTACCTCGCTTCCTCTCCCTCGATCTCTTTACCTCGCTTCCTCTCCCTCGATCTCTTTACCTCGCTTCCTCTCTCTCTTTCTCCCTACGAACTATGCATAGTGAGATTTGCACACACATATACATGTATATTTGTACAAACACACGTGTATATTTGTACAAACACACGTGTATATTTGTACACACACGTGTATATTTGTACACACACGTGTATATTTGTACACACACATACACATGCACACACACATATATACATACATATACACACATATATACATACATATACACACATATATACATAACTACACATATATACATACACACACATATATGTATACGTATACACACACACTCATATATATATACGTACACACACATATACATACATATATATACAAACATACACACATACATACACACACATATATATATATACATATATACACACAAATATATATATATATATATATATATATATATATATATATATGTATACAAACATATACACACACAAATATTTATATATACACACAAAATATATATATATATGCATATAAATGTACACGTACACACATATATATACATATATATATGTACACACACACATATATGTACATATACATATATATATATATATATATATATATATATCACATGACATATAGATATACACACAGATATTCCAATACAGAGCTTCTTAAAGTAGGGATTGCAACAATTCATTTAGATTTAAAAAGCCAAAAATGACACGGAAGAGACGTCGGTTCTACATATCCTGTGCTAATCCTCGAGTCAATTTACCTTTGTTCGAATATTTGCTGCCATCTTCTTAATATTTGCAATTGCTCAAATTGACGTGACTATGAAACATTCTCAGGGATTACCAAGTCATTGCACCTATCCTATGTTCATCGTGGAATCGATACACAGTGTCACACAAATTTGTGGCCTGCATTGTACAGTCGGCTGAGATTTGAAAATTTCAGAATTGATGTGACTCTGATTCGATTGTTAGAGGTAACCATGTATCATTATCACTTATCTTATGTTCATCTTGGTTCATGGTACACTTAAACACATATTTTTATGACACACGTTGCAGCTGTCTCTGTTAGATTTTAAAATGCTATCAAAAATTCGCCTGACCCCAAATTGACCTTCAGAGATCATAGGTCAGCTCTACCTATTCTAAGTTCATTCAAGGGCTATATCACTAATGTACCCAAGTTTTCAACCTCTCGGATGAAACTGTCTCCCTTTGATTTGAAAATGCCCAGATTGACATAACCCCACCAAATTTGACCTTTTGAGTTAACCATAGGGCAGCACTACTTATCTTGTCAAGTAACCCTTATCCACACGTTTTCTACCTAGAATGGTCTTTAAAAACAGCCAGAAACATTTTATTCTATATAATATCCGATATATATATATATATATATATATATATATATATATATATATATATATATATATATATGTATATATATATTCTAGAAAACTTTGGTGCTTTAAAAGCTAAACACATAAAAAACTTATTTAGAAAACAATTTTATGTAGCTTTAGTATCCAATTTTCCAATTTCTGTTGGTATAATGAGTAGTTTTCTTCAGTTTGTTTTCCAATCTTTTACACAGTCTGTGGTGTTATTGTACCTTTTGAATATGGTCTTGTTGGGATCACCAGATATTCACAATAGTTTGGGGGATTCAAAAACAAAATATTCATATTGACGTGGCTCCCCAGCGGTGTCGAACAAACACTACTTAAATTTCAGTTATGAGATATATATTTAATATATATCTACATACATATGCGTCATGATGAATGTAATGTTGTATTATATTGGGTATTATCATAATATATTGTGTATGGATTTTATTTCATACTAGACATCATTTGATTATTTTGGAAAACAAATCTCACATAACTTGGTTATATATATATATATATATATATATATATATATATATATATATATATATATATATATATATATATACACGGAAAAACTATCAATGTATTGTACAGAATAAAAAGTTCAGTTTAGCCTTGAAGTATATAATGATAATTAAAACATCAGTGCCTTTGAAAAGATTTCTCCTCGAAACTTTTCATTTCAAGATATTACCCCGTACCCATCGAGTATGCACGTCAAATCTGTGCCCAAGTTGATTTTGTTATTCCAGCATATAACAGGAGGCATAATGTGACACCCAAAGGTGGGTACCCAATCGTTGTTTGATCACTAATGTATCAATTGCTAGTATTAATCAATGTATATACCGATGGTTTGATTATGGGTATGTATGTGTAGAATATGCATATTGTTTCTAAAGTATTTTAGGGACGTTTGAACCTCCTTTTGTTTTTGTGTTGTGAGAACGACTTCCCGTTGATTCATTCAACGGCTATCATCGGGTGTACCATCTGAATGTAATGGCGGTAAACAGAATTTCCGATAATGCTGTCCTATACCAACTTGTCGACCGAATACATAAGCCGGGCAAGTGCAAATTTCAACCCTATGTGGCTTCAGTAACTCAACGAAGACAAAGTATGGAAATCCGGGCCTAAACAGGGTAGGAAAAGAGAACGAAGAACGGCATCAGTCAAATTCAACGTTGTAGTTTGACTACCACTCGAAAATTCTGCTTACCACCTCTGTATTCGGATAGTAACCTGAATAAGGCCGCGGAATGAATCGTCCGAAACATCACGTTAACAGCTTTAACAACAAAATGGATTCCAATCATCCCGCAATTTTTTAAACATTAATGGCGCTTCAAAAACTATAGTCTTATGCGTTCTAGTTGTTTATTGTTTTATTGAATATTTTCTCTATGTTCAACTGAGTATATTAGAAGCCTTTAAGCGATACTGTCAATACGGAATATATTTTTGTTTTCACCCCCCAACCCATTAAACTGTTCTGAGTGGGGTTGGGTTCAATTCACAATGTATTTTTATGATAAATTCGACCCCTAGTTTGTGTCGGTAGCGTTAGGTCGTTTTTTATTAGCTTTTTTTTTTGGTTTCTATGATCAATACCCAAGAAAAGTGTCATTCATCTATGAACACCTTTTCAAATTCTTTCTATTGATCATCCCCAACAAGATATGCTATCAAAAACTAATAATAGATTTTGTTGAGTGACTAACTGGATCTCTCTCTCTCTCTTATATATATATATATATATATATATATATATATATATATATATATATATATATATATATATTAGTGAATTATCTGTATCATGTGCGAAGGAAAGTAAACAAAGATTTTAATGAACTAGTTATTTCCTCGTCAATATGTATATGCAATTATTGATTGTAATGCTTTATTATCACCTACTTTTAAAACATCGACGCAAACTACATCTGCTTACACACACACACACACACACATATATATATATATATATATATATATGCGTGTGTGTGTGCATGACGATGCATTCACGATTAAATTTTGACTCCTGAACACACACCTTATGTGTGCGTATTCATCCGTAAAGACACCTTCTCTAAAAAAAAAAAAAAAAAAAAAAAAAAAGTAAAAATAAAACAGGTAAAGACTGGAAAAAATGAAAGGCAGAAAAAAAAATGAATATCGAAAAGTTATAATGAAAAATAGTGGATTGTCGATCGACAGAAGGGCTGTGTATACGTTCGAATGGCCTGATGGGACAAATTATACCAGAGGCAGTAAATTTAAATTAGGCACAAGTGAATAGGTGATTTAGATGGATAGTCCGGTTAGTGGATAGACTGATATAAAGCTATGAATCAACGTCCGAAAAATATGACGATTTCAATTGGAGAGAAAAAGAAGAAACGAAAGGGAATACAAGAAGGCAATTTCTAGTAGCAGTATGCAAACGAATTCGTATTAATATGGGTGTGCAGTAACCCTTCATATTGATTGGGCATTTTGCCATGATTATCTCCGTTCTGATTGGTCGTTGCTGGAGCTCACCAAACAGTCTGTGGGTTGATAGTATGCCTATTTCTAGACAGTCACCGAGCAGATACAATGCCCAGTAGGGAAACTAATCAAAATTATACGATAAGATTTATCACCTTCGTCTTTTTTTGCATTCTAAGATGTCTGTCAATTAGGTAAAACCCCCCAAGGTTCTCATCAACTTCAAAAACTATTACGATTATCACTTTCATATTTTCACGAGAACAAATCTGGAAGTCTGGCCATAGATGCGCCAGTTATTTCCTTGAGCGAAGATATAGCAGGACCAGTGTTGCTAATTTTATTTTCTGGTTTACATGTAGACTGGAATTTAAAAAAATATCCTGTTGTCAAGATAGCGGAATCTAAAATTTCGGAAAAACATCACATATTAAAATAATCAAATATCACTAGAGTGTTCTCAATTCATTTTATTTAGGTACCCCTTGTTTTATCAAATTTTTTAATTATTCTATTGAAAACATCCATGTAGGAATCTTCGACATCAAGACGTAATCAAAAATACCCTGATGAAAACGTCGAAATTGACTGCAACGAGCGTTATTCTCGTTTTGGTATGTCAGTCAGTGACGGTGATCACTGCTAGGATACTATAGCATATGATAATTTTCATTCAAGTAATAATCGATTGAATGAGTGTACATTCATAGTGCTTGTGAATAGAATCGTTGCAGCCCCTTTCCCTTAGAACCAGTGAATTTCAAGCTTAAACTACTCGAGGAATCCTTCCCAATAATTAGATTTTCCAGCCCCACTCCCGAAAAAATAAGCAAACATATTCTCCTCTGTGTGTGTGTGTGTGTGTGTAACTTTTCGAATCATAGATTCATCTGAATGTGTACAAACCTAAACAGAAATTATACATTCGAATTGGAGTAAAAACAAAGCTTACTGACACTGACTGACTAAACAGAGTCCGTGTCCGGTAAATAACGAGGACGTTTTAGATTTTAACGTAGCTATTAAAAAATAAGTATTCAGTATCGTATTGGTAGATGTGTTATGGAATATTGCTAAAATTACTCTTTGTTTCATGGAACCCCTGGAAGGGTCGTGCGGAAACTTTGGGTTCCTCAGAACACGTTTCAAGTACCGCTGCTTTTAATGGACGTTTGTTTCAGTCAGGTTATGGCCGAACGATAACTTATTCACTTATATATAACGCTAAACAAATACTAATACTTGATCTATTACATGCACTGACAGTTGAATTTAGATAATTTCAATAAATTACATCCAACGTTTCATTGATAGTATTTATATTGATTTGTTTTTCCCCTTAATATATTTGTTAAACTTGAAATATACTATGTATTTTCCTGAGCAATCTCACCCCCCCACGCACACTCAGTAAACTAATTGAGGCAAGGGGGCTGTCGTTAAAGCTGAATGTTTGAAATACAAGATCGTTGTCCCTCGTTCAGTAAATAAGTAAGTTCGATATTTTGCCTCATTCAACAAATTTCGTCCAGAAATTTTAAAGGCAGTTTGATTGCTTCTCGTTCTATTTCCGTCATAGGGAAAGTTTAGTCTATATCCACAATTTTATGAGTCTGTTTTGTTACATTATGGTGGACATATTTGTGTAAACCTTCTATGCAGAATGAAAGTAAATGTTCACATGTATTTATATTCACACACACACACACATATATATATATATATATGCGTTTATCCTACACGATTCTCACTAAATTCTTTTGTCAGCTAAGAAGAAAAAAAGGCCCGAACTGAATCAGTCTTCAATGGTCCATTGCAATGGAGGTCAAGGAAATGAAAGGCTGAATCCAAGGAACACATTTTTCTGATCTTTTCCTAGCAAAAATTACCATCAAATACTTCACTCCACAAATGAAATTAAAAGGAGATAAACACATCAGTATCCGTCTTAATAAAAACACAAAACAAAGTCGGAGATGATTCCAAAGTTTTTGATATCTTTCAAACAGTAATCAAGAACTTAAAAAAAAACAATATTGTTAAAAGAGGACATCTTTGTTATCGCTATTCTGTTTTCGTTTTTCGTTTTTTGTTTTGGAATTATCAATCTAACAATCAGCGTTTGAAAACAGCCAAAAGTGGGTCGATTCACAGAACAAGGGAGGAAAAAAGAACAAAAAAACATTAGCCCCTCTGTTAAAATCGATGGATGAATAAAATAAATAAAAACAACTTTATTTATATACAAATCTTTAATGCTAAAAAAAAATCGACCATTCAATGCTAAAAATGATTCTCACATGAAAACTATGAAACGATTCAATTTAATCAAAGCCAATAAAAACCTGTATATCTTTTAAGGGTTGGGTAATCCTTTGTTTTATTTTTCCAGGCTAAGAGATGTTATCTTCTTTTTATGGATGGATTCCAAGATTTTACCCAAGATTGTTAACATTCATACATTGACAATGTGGTCAGTTTCCCAGCAAATTTTCCAATCAGCTCCTATCTCATCAACTTTGATTAGAAATAATAATTCTCTCAGGCCAGATGATAAACACCAGGAATACTCTTCAAATTAGACATTACATAGTGGCTGGTATGGATGACCTATTCTTGCAAGTGGCAGATTGACCATAAGGATGTGTAAAAGTTAAGGTAGCAAGGGAGGGGGGAATCTGTTTGGATGTATAGAAAATGGGTTGATCGAGTGTGTATGTATATATATTTTAAATATTTTCTACATGTCTTGAACACCGCAAATACGTTCTTGCTGGCTATAATGAGAAAGAATAAACGAATAAAATGTTCCCAATCGATTTCATTGTAGAAGGAGAGAATGATCTCAATACTGCATAAAAAAAACCAAATACTTTTGAATAGTGTTTCGTTGCAGTCAATTGGTACACAGGAGATAACATTTCAGATATATGTAGGTGGGTTTGATTACGAACTACTTTTCCAGAGGGAATAATGGTTATCATATTATATATAGTGCAGCAATATAGGTGTCTTTGCATGAATTAACGTCGCTTTATTCTCAGGGGTTGAAAGGTGAGTTACGGGAGTAAAGTCACGGGACTTTTACAAAAGCCAACCCTGGAGACCTGGGTAGTAAATAAGACTGAGCAACATTTTTTTTTCCAATCTTATTGTTCCTGGATAATGTGTTATTTCTCATTGATAATGTCTACAAAGTATCGAAAATATCAGTTATTTCTTTCAAACTTTGTTTTTTGTGACCGAGACTGAAAATTCTAAAGCTACTTATCTTCAATCGGACAACGTGCATAATTGGATCTTTTTTTTATCTCAATGTAAGAAGAAAAATAGAAGAAAAATACATATACATATATATATATATATATATATATATATATATATATATATATATATATATGAATATCACTACCCTGGCCTCAAAATCAAAGTTTGAAGGGAATAATTGACATTTTTCACAATTATAGGTGTGTTAAATCCATTCAATATTGAATAAAGCAACAGGTGAGCGGAATCCTGTGAGGATTGAATTCACTTTCTCCTTCCGGGAAAAAAACAAACAAACGACAAACATTACGTAATGTTTATTCATGCAACCAATTTACGATCTCTAAAATCTGTTATAAATGGATCAGAAGTAACTTCACAGAATGTAACTTATAGCTACCAAGTTTTTAGGTTTGGAGAAAATATCTGTATCTAACTCACAGGAAAGAAATAAACATTGAAAATAACTGCTCATAACAGGAAGAACCCATGGATGATGAGATTAACTGATGTCAGTATTTAAGTTTTGATGTCAGCCACTGAGCTTGAAATCTCAGCACACAAGATTAAAGATAGCTGAGAAAAAAAAAAAAACGACCAAAGTCAAATTTAGATATTCAGAATTTTAAAGAAACTCTTTTTTTTTCAAATAGGTAGATTCTGGGAGAAAAATCACAGATATATTTGAATTTCTATGATATAGTTTTAAAAAAATGAATATGATCTGATTTCTATGGGATTTGTTAAAAAAATTGTGAATTTGTTCAAGGATGAGCGTTTGCTATTTTAAATATCAACAGAATTGTACCTTTATCTGGAAGGGTCTAGTATCACAGGTGAAAAACTGGTAAAAACAACATTATACAAGTAGATTAACTTGACATAATTCAACATCACACTATTGATTCTGGGAGACCCAATGCAGACCAAACTCTTTTATAACAGCCAGTAAAATTAGTAAGCTGGTCATTGCTATACAATGTGCATTCTGCTCCATCTTTCTTTCCATATGACTTATTGGTTAATCCAAGTTTTAAAAAATGGACCCAAAGTTTCAAATAGTGGAAACAAGGTATTTCTCTCAGCAAAATGTTTTTCTTTAAGTAAGAGACTCTATTGTTACGGATAAGGACACAAAGAATATCACTCTATTCATCGTGTAAGTAGAATATTGAATAAAGTATTGTTAAACATGATTACTTCGTGATTGGGTCGAATCACTGTTGCCCCACCAATTGCTCACTTGGCCACGCATCCAAATTGGTGAAAGATTCTCACCTTGCTTATCTGTTGTCGTGTCTCTCGGTGCCTTTGGTCACATTTTTGGGGCGACAACTTTTTATATGTACACGAGTAAACCACGGAGCACCATTTAAGAACGGATTTTTTTTTTTTTCAGAAAGGTTTATTTTTGGGTCTTTAAGGTCATTTTGGACCCACAATACTTAAATATTGTGCTGGTATTTTTGAAAATTTAAGTTGGCAAATATATATGCTTGAATGATTTTTAGATAATCTTTTTTTAGCTAATTAGTTTCGGTACACACGTGAGCTACGAGCATTCACTTATGCAAGGTATGGATATTGTCTTTAATTCTTCATTGCCACTTACTCTGGTTGTCATTCTACGACAGCGCATGAACAGCACAGATCCTGAGTGGAGAATCAGGTGAAGTCAAGACCCAGCCTCTCGTCTCTTACTGCAGGAGACTGACTTTTAACAATAGTTTCCCACCGACTGCGCGAGCTACGGTTATTTAATAATGCCTGGTTCAAGTATATTAACATTTTTTTTTTCAAAATAAATGTAGTCGAGAGAATATTCTCTAAGATTATTTAACTGAATCCATGTAAACAAGAAAAGAATTGTGATGTTTTTGTGTTAAATAAATGTCACTCCTAGTTTTCTTTACATATTTTTCATCATCATCAGCAACAACTGTTTAGCGTCCATCATTAGATATAGACCATACTCAACATTCGCCAGATCACTCTATCATGGACGTTGCAGAGCCATTACTTTCTGAACTTGTGTACTTCGTCATGTCTTCGTTTTTTTTTTTTTGTTTGCAACAGTTTTGCATACGATCTCTTGGGATCGATGTTGTGACTTCATAGTATCTAGCACTTGTCTGTATGTCCGGCCACTTCTAATTTCGCCATTTGAATTTCCTAATGGAATTTATTGTAACTCCTGCTCTTTCTTTGTTATACTGTGCTGTTTGGTGATATCCCCGTGTGATTTTAGGTATGATTCTCTCCCCAGCATGTTGCATGGTTCTTAGTTTGGAGATCAATTTTTTGGTTCAATTGTATGTTTCAGTTCTCAGGGTGAGAATCGACGACATGCTTTGGTTGTATACTGTTCATTTTAGGACTGGTGGGGTTTTCAGGTTCTTGAAGGTTGAGCTTGCTCTATCGAAAGCTTACCAATCTAGAGCGATTCATGGCCAGATTTCATTTTATGAAGAATTAATAGAGATTCGTTTCACCTAGGTAGATATGTGTTCTATTTCCTTTTGTTCTGCATTTTCGATTCTTATGGTGGTTATTCTTTCTTTAAATTATTTGCTTTACATGAAAATTTTTCTGCTGAAGTTTATTTTTTGGAGAACCGAAAAATCTGAATAAGATTAACTCTCAGGAAATAAGTTAATTTATGCTTTCTCTTCGCGATACGCAATGAATTAAAATTATACACAAAGGAGATTAGGATGAAATAAATAAAAGACAAGAAAATCGAATCATGGGTGAATGAGATTCTGTAATAGACTAGAGGGTGAATGACACTAAAATAGCTCAAGAAACGCTCTTATTGATAATAAGACTTTCTTTTTTAATGTCATCAGATTAATTCCTAGGGGATGGAAGCAGATATCTTTGAAAGAAAATGAGACTTTATCGATTTCAAAATGTGTTATTGATATAATCTTTTCAGGGTTTTTTAAATGGACCGATTTCATTTCAAAATGGTAGACGTATAACAAAGTTAGGACTACTTTTTTTTCTAACAACCAAAAATTGAATTATCTGAAATTTCTAAATGAGCTGTAACATTAGGATTTAGATTCTTAGAACTTGTCTACAATATATAGATTGCTTATATATGAAAGAAAAAAATCAATAAGCAAGAACCAATAACTTGATGGAAATAATAACGATCTCTTTAAAAATAGTTCTGAAAATAATGAAAATCATAATTATAATCAGCGTTTTTGAGTTCATTGTTGGACATTGAACTTTCTAGAGGTCTATTGATTTGAGCGTAAGACATGGGAAGAAATAGGTCTAACCTGTCACATTGGCCAATGATATGTTGTGAGGGGGAAGAGATTTCAATCTGGCAGTTCATCATTGGCCTCCTTGACAACGTTGAACATGCTGGCTACAATTCGAGATTCTTCTTTCTACGAAAGCATTTTTATTACATCTGTTTAAAAGTAAAAAAAAGAAATGTTTATTAAAGCTCCAAAATGATATCCGATTACTTTGATAGTAAGATTCAAAATGAATAATGGATAATTAAAAAAGATGTAATATTTTCTCAATAACTTTTGTTGGAACCAGTTTTTTTCTTCGAGCTTCGAAAATGAAGTTTTTCAATCAAACTTTGTAGAAGTGATACATTAACAAAAAATTATCAAGATCTGATCACTTCCGTTAAAAAATGATCGTTCCTAAGAGCCTCATAAATTGCACACCTTTTCTGTGATTTTAGATTCTAAATGAAAATCTGATAAGCATTACGAATTCAGGACCGATTGTCGGATTGCACATTTTCATCTTTCTTTGGTGGATTCTTCCGTTATAATTTTCTGTGTTTTTAGTATGGAACTATTCGTTGATGACACTTACAAAAAGTTGAAAAATAGATTCCAGATATTAAAATATTACCAAATTCATACTGATACTGAATCATCATCACCACCACCATCATCATCATCATCTTCTTGTTCTTAGGCCTAACAAGTCACTTGCTATGTTCTTGTACATAACCTAGCCACACTAATTTATCGGTTCCTTTTCTTTCCAGAGTAGCATTGGGGAATTAAGAGTCCTCTTTTATCTTAACGATCATTTCCTTTGTTTCGGGTTTGGGAAATAACCTTTATATGCCAGATGAACAACGCTGTTGGCTGGAAGTCTGCTGATATGGCTGAACCAACCGAGTCGTTATGCTTTGATCGGATCTGTGATGGTAGCCTTGATTCTGCCAGTAATCGACTGATCTGGGATATTTCTGGGGCATCTCATTTCAAAGGCTTGTAGTGTCCCGGTGTTCTCTGCTTTCAATGTCCATGTTTCTGCGTTTGATATTGCTTTGGGAAGTATCAATGCACTGCACGGACGAATTCTACCTGTTTTAATATGCATTGCCTGTTCTAGATGGTGTTCTGTATCCTACCAAAATTTGATACTACCAGCTATTCTCTGTCCGCCGTCAGCTGAGGTGACGGGAATTATTCTGCCCCTAGAAAATGAAACTCTGAACATTTTCAAACTTATTAGCATCGATCGAGATACCATTGGTGGAACATGATATGATCCAACATTTGCAGCCTTCGATCTTCATGCTCTACTCTTCTTTATATATGCCACGTCAAGTTCTTGCTTTTAGAGGTTTAGTTTGCCAAAAGTTACCAAAATAAGTGTGGTATCGGATATCAATTGAGAAGGTATCCTTCATTTCTAAAGTTTAGTCCAGGCTTTCCTACTCTTTCAAGACGAATTCAGGGAAATGTTAAACAGAGATGGCGATAGAAGACACCTTTGGCGGACAACTATGTTCACTTCGAACAACTTTGTGATTTGTCCATCGATTAGTACTGTATATTCTGTGTTTTTATACACGGACTCGATGATAACTATTTGTGGGTCGATGCCAATTTCCCTCATTATTCTCCAGAGTGTTTTCGAAATTTAAATACTTTAGGCAAACAATGGAAATCCCTAATTATACGCAGCTAAATTTTGGTTGACTATAAAATGGCCATAAAATTGCTATCCCTAATGATAAGGGCTGGAAATTGAACTCAAATCATAAAGATCAGCACAGTCACACAATATTATTAGAATTGATATCAGGAGCTTTTATATTGGAAGACCTGGGACTGTGCAACTTAGAAATCAACCTGATACATAAAATCGCCCTCAAATATCATCTCTATTTTCACTCAGTTTAATTGGATTCAAGTGGAGCATCGGATATCTTTTTCACGTGTGTCTTTATTTAGGAAACATTAAAGACGTCCAAATTAGAAAAAAAAGGCAATAAATGAAAGATTTGCTTGAAAAGAAGACTAGATGCTTATGCATGTTTTTTTGTGGGTTGCACGCCAATAATCCTTGGGGGCGTTCAACAGATGTGCACATGCTGATTTTAGGAGATGTTGTTTATGCGAAAAAGCGATTGATCTGCCTTTGATATCAACATACATGTGTAAAAAACGATACGTATGAAAAGAATCATTAGAAATTGTAAGTTTTCGGTACATGAAAAAAATTGGTGCGTTTGATGAAAGTTTCACCTACACCAACCACATGCACTCTCCGATACACACACACACATATATATATATATATATATATATATATATATATATATATATATATATACATATGGTGGAACAATCGATGTGTTTCACTGATACGTATCAAGCATTTTTATGAAATAAAACCATCACACATCATATACTGATTTAGATTTTCACTTTGGCATATATATATATATATATATATATATATATATATATATATATATATGAATGCGTCGAATTGTGCATTTTTCATTGATGCGAGTTTGATGAAGTGCAATTAAGAAACTAAATATAATCTGAAATAAGCATTAAATTATGTCTTGGATGATGTGGTTTTAAATAGTGAAGATAATTTTGGAACGGATGAATCACACTAATGAAGGTATATATATATATATATATATATATATATATATATATATATACATATATATATATATATATATATACATATATATATATATATATATATACATATATATATATATAGAGAGAGAGAGACTGAAATAATGGATTCGTTTCACAATATTTCACCATATCTAAAGTTCTACTCTAACTCAATGTTGAACGTATCGGGCAACTTATGAAATGAAACCTCCACACATCAGATATTTGTTCTACTTATATATATATATATATATATATATTATTGTCGTATCATCCACAGACAGCTGTTTCGTTGTATTACAACTCTTCAGTGTGGCTGTAGACTATCAATTATCTCATCCAGTACCACGAGGTAGGATCGAAACCTTAGCTCCAGACCCGGAGGCTGGTATCCTCCATGGAAAAGTGAAGTTGGATTTAGGCACTATTACTATGTGTATATTCCCCGTCCACCAGAGTGCTCTATTCCATATTGGAAGAGCATTATATATATATAATATGATTTATCTAATGAACGTAGAAATCCATTATGTTATAAAAGATGAAAAGACCTACGTTAGTGGCTAGGTATTTACGCTAGGATATGATTAGTACTGATTATATCAAAGAGGAAGGAAGTCATTTTGGTGATAACTTCAGTATCTAAGATGTTTATAATCAGATATGAAGAGAAATAGAAGGATGGAGGAAAAGATTTTTAGACAGCTCTGGTTAGATACTTAATAAGGTATTTCGTGATCAACTTTTCTTGGCAACATTCCTTGTTGGGAGTGATGAATTAAAAATCGATGACCGGGATGATCAATAAACAAGTTACTCCTAATTGGTGCGGTCTGTGCGTGCAACACATACATTCATACATACATAACCAACCATCCGACCAGGTAGAATTACTTGCAAACTGAGGAACCTACGATGATCTTTTAAAAAATTTCTCGTAGTTGAAAAAAGTAGTATAAAAGAAATGTCTAGTGAGCTGATGACTTATCCTTCACAGGCATGAACCAGTGTATATTTTTGAGTCAGAGTTGTGTAGGTTATGAGTTTGGAAGTGGGCAAAATCTGAAAGGCTGGTTTGTCGGTACTGGACACAAGGCAATAATCGTCGACAAGTTGTAAGATATAAATGAATGAAAGGACATTTGTCTGTAGTCTTTAGATGTCAAAGCATACACAACTGAGTTATTTGTAAGAGATATGAAATATTAATGAAAGACATCGCTACTATAAACGTTACACGACTGGAGAGCACATAAGTCAGAGATTTCACTGAAATATCAACACTATTTCATATATAAAACTCTTTCCCAAAACTGTGTTGAAAACTATCAACATAGTTTTCTCCAGTTACCAAGTTGATCCAGTTAAATGTCTGCCTATGTATATATTACGAGTACAGGCCAGATCAGTGCAGCAAAAAATTCATTGTCTCCCCGTTGCATTTAGAAAAATGTCTTCGTTTTTTTTTTCACTCGCTCCCTAATCAGTAATATTTTCATTTTTTTAAATTTACTTTTTTATCTTTATTTTTAGGGTCAATTTACCACGTAAGTTTATGCTGAATTGATCCCTTTGTTTGAGTCGGGCTTATTTTTTTTATCACTGCTCAACGGAAGGCGAGGAATGATTTATCTATCGATCATCGTTTCCCCAATTTTTTAATTGATCACCTCAAAAGCATGCTGCAAAAGACGTTGATCACGAGACGGTTTTTATTGAGTGACTAACCAGACATTCTTTTTTTTCTCATAAAGATTACATCAGTGAAATAGGCTCAGTTTGAATCCGTGCATTCGTGACAGCGGGACAACATTCTGTTTATCACCTCAAGCAAAGTCTCCCTATCAAAAGAGCGAATAGCTGCTACGATATTTGCCTTCAATTCATCGATGTATCCTGGACGTTACTTATAAACTTGGCTCTTCAGGAATCCCCATAGGAAAGAACTGCTTCCAGCTAAAATGATTGGAAGCGTGTCAGATATAAATGCAACCCAATGTATGAAAGGACATGTTCCCAATTTCCACCTCTTCTACGGCTGATAGATCTTTCGACACGTAAAATCTTACTATAGCCTAGAAATATGTTTACTTTTGATTTTACAGTTTTATGAGCAATTGATACTATTTCTAAATTCAAGATTGAAAGAGAACAAGTTTACAAGTACTCGAATCCATCAACTTTCAGAGAAAAGGAAAACTTATACAGCACCAACTTTGTCATGGTATACGTCGCTACTGCTGACCCTTGAGGGAAAGGTTCTACTATTGCATTCACTTGAGATCAAGTGACAGCCAGACCTATTTTGTGATCTCTTTGAGCTAAGTTGCCACGTTCTTCATCAAGTGGTTGATTATATCTGACTTCATATAGTCAGCATTTACCATTCTCTGATGTCCTCTCAATCTTAATTTTCACATAATTGTTTTTTATGGTGTTGTCCTGGGCTGCTAATAAGAACAATTAGGTTTCTCTCTTATCGTCTCATTTGCAATCCCAATCAAGACTAATTTCAAGAGTAACTTATATATTGTACTTCTGAGACCACACTTACAGGTGTCGACCCCATTGTTAGAAATCATTATATCATTATAACTATATCAATTCGATACACCGACTATAAGAGAAAGCAGCAGAATATGAAATGTCATACTGTAGCATCTATCAACTTAAATAAGGCCCTCGATTGGATGGAAATTCCCGAAGTCCTTCATGCTATCAATCTACAAGATGTACAGCCCGTATATGTCAGAGTATTGCAACGTATATATCGTCAAATATTGAAGTATGTGTAATGCAGCTCCTCTATCAGGGTACATAGACGGAGTCCTTTCTGTTCGACAAAGGGTGAGACAAGGTTGTATCACCCCACCCTCGAGCATCTTGTCTCTGGATGATCTTCCAAAACTCAGACTGGGAAAACAAAGGGATCAGAATAGACAGCTGATAAACAAGTAATCTCAGATTAGCAGATAACATCACCTTCTTGCAGAGAATATCCCTGATTCAAGAGAGCAAGAATGTTAGCCTTCATATGAACTCAAGCAAACTATAATGTTGAAGACAAACATACAACGATCAAAATTGAAAATGCAGAGCTGGAAAAGGCAGACCACTACATCCACCTAGGACAATGGATACTCAAAATAAAAAGAAATCAAGCGGAGAATCACCCAAGGTTGGCTGATTTTCGCTTGAAGAAGTTCAAGCTTCGAGCAAAAGGCTGCCGAACCTCTCGACTCACAACGTTGAACTCCCGAAACCGAGGCCCACAAAATATAACATGGCGCGACAAACTAGACAAGCTCAGAAAGTATTGGCCCTGCGACGCCAATGTTAAGAAGTCTGACAAATCCTGGGGAAAATGTACGTCTAGAATGTCCATACAGCAGCTTGTTTCAATACCTTTTTGATTCTCATTTTCAGTTTGTTTTTTTTGTTCACCCTTTAGGTGGCTATGTGTTAGTACGTCTTGACTGTTGTAATTACACTTTCCTTAATCTGCTTTGTATATCACTGGAACTTCCAGAGCTGCTTTTGGAATGTTTATACCTTAGGTACTTGTATCGCCTTTCATTGCTACGCTAAAAAAATCAGTACGTTTTGGCAATTTCTTTTCAAATTAATCTAAACATATAATAGGGATTATCTGCAAATTAGTTTGTCCGTTTATCTGCTGTATTTACGTCCATAATATAACTTAATGCACATAGTAGACTTGACATAATTTAATCCATGAATAAATTTTAATATGGAATCTGGGAAAAATGGGTTATTCCTAAGATGAGCTCAAAAGATTCCCGCTGTTATGAAATCTCAATGAATGATACTTCACAAAAATACTGAAAGTAAAGAAAGCAAAAAACAAAAACAATGTGAAAGTGGATGGAAGAAATGTTTAATGTTGAGTTGAGAATTTGAAAATAATTGAAATTAGAATATTTGAATTATTGAGAATATATCATGTAAGAAAATAACTCCACAGAGCCAATCAATGTATGAATAATTCCACTATTTTGACGAGTATATGCTAATATTTTGTATTATTGTGATATATATGCTATGTTCGTTTCTTTAAGGCAGACGTTCATATCATTAAGAAATGGAATTATGATTGAATGGAAATAATTATAGATTGCGTTGTGAATAAAATAAACGGACCTGCAACCGATATTCTATTAACGTTGTCATGGCCAAATGATACATACACCGTGTAAAAACTGGAGATCATTTCAAACATTTCAAAACAATTTAACACAATTTATAAATATTTCATATCAATTTGTTGAAAATTTGATTTTCAACGTTGGAGGAACAAACAGAGCAAATATTGACAGTGGATGAACAAGATGAGAATTTGGATTGAATAAATTATTTAGACTTATATTTTTGGAGGTACAAGTCTCTCTCTCTCACTCTCTCTCTCTCTCTCACTATATATATATATATATATATATATATATA
Source organism: Thysanoteuthis rhombus (assembly GCA_963457665.1). Classification (NCBI taxonomy): domain Eukaryota; kingdom Metazoa; phylum Mollusca; class Cephalopoda; order Oegopsida; family Thysanoteuthidae; genus Thysanoteuthis; species Thysanoteuthis major. The sequence continues at coordinate 45,906,825 of OY735213.1, forward strand.
TATATATATATATATTTATATATATATATATATATTGTACATAAAAGTACAAATCTGTAATTCAATATACAATGTGTCTGATGCGTTTATTTCATGAAAATGCTCAATACAAAAACATTTGAATATGATGAAATAATAGCCTGAACAAGCCCAAGAGGTCGAAACACAAGCATACTTGTATAACGATTATATTTTATCATTATATATAATGTGAACGTCAGAAAGTATGACAGACTCGGGAGTAAGAATGTATGGAAACTAAAGATGTTTTGGGAGGTATCCCCATCTTCAGTAGCGTGGTTAAAAGTTCACAGTGGAAAATGAATCCACCATCAAATGCCCCTGTTTTGGGGGGACTTGGTTCAGTCTGTGGTGAGATGCAGCGTAAGCAGCAGTGGTAAGGCCATAGGGTATCAGGGTAGAAGGGAAGTGGTTTAGTATTTGATTGTGTGGATAGGTTAAGGGTGGTAGAGATGGTGGGGTGATGAGGTCAAGGAACTCCATATGTATTATCTTTATTGGTCATTAAACGTTTGTTGGCTCTGATTTGTACATCTGAAATAGCATAAAATGGTTTTAGTTGGTTTGGGTCTGCGTGATTGTGAAGTTTCCCCATATTAGATATACCTGAGGGAGGATAGGTAGTGTATGTGAGGTTGTTATTACTAGGAGGATTATGGTTCACAGATCTGTGTGGTTAGGGTTGTTAATTTAGGTGTTAGGTCCATTGTGGGTTTGGGTTGAGTTTGTTGATTTGCATGCATATCTTCATGTCTTTTAGGAATTTTAGTTATGTCAATGAATGTGTTTTTTTTTCCCTATATTTTCAATGACTGTGAAACTAGCGTCCTTGGCAAAATTGTGCCTGGGATGCAAAAGCATAATTCCACGGGAAATGTACTGGGGTTGTTTTATGATTTAATTCTGTCTGTAGTAATTAAGTCTAATGTATAGTTGCCACTTAGCCTATATATTGTAATTGGATCCATCACATTCTAGGAGGTATATGATATGTTTCCTTCGACAGTTAGTGCTATGGTATATGTAGAAACCCACGTTAGAGGTAGAGCTAGTGAAGGTGATACTTAAGGTGGTTGCAACATAGACTATTTCTTTTATCGCATGTTTGACAGACTTTAGTGGTTCTAGGAATGTTTTTATGTGAGACTTTATTGTTTACTGTATTATTGTTGCAAATCATGTCTTTGATGTTTGGGGGTCTGCAGTAGGCGATGACACACAGATTTATGTATATTTGTTTGAGATCTGTTTTAAGTGTGTGGATATTCCAACTCATTTTGACAAGCTGTGCAAAGGGTGGGAGTGTGTTGTTGAAGGTTGTTATAAGTGGTATGCAGTCAGGTTTATCATTGATGGACAGCGTAATGGTTTCATTTCTGGGTATTGTAGTTACCTTTCCATTTAGTTATTTGCATCATCTTGTGAATATCCCCTTTTTGTGGAATATTGTAATACGCTATGGTTGTGTCTGTTAAGTTTGCTTTCTGGATAGTAAATTCTTCTGACTCTTGTGAAAATGGTAGACTTCTTTTCAGGTGTTGGGGTTGGGCTGATTTAGATTGGAGGTAATTGTAGGGATCAGTAGGTTGAGTGTTTATATATATATATATATATATATATATATATATATATATATATATATATATGGTCTGACTGTGATAGTTTCGAGAAACTTCAAGGTGAAGACATAAAAAGAAATCCAAACAGATTTTCCTTAGATGTCACGATCACAGTCCCCATTAAAATCGATTCTTTTGCAGATTTATTGCACAAAATGGGGATTATTATTAAATTGAGTTATACTGAATTCAAATATGCCTTTATTTCCCCTCTGTGGTAAGTAGTTCTGAACTCATAAGAGTACAAACATTCATGCACACACACATACTTCATTTAATGTCAAACTCTTATCCAAGTCTGAGTTGAAATTCCCACCCTCTGTAACTACAACAACAATCCTCAGTTAATCACGAGAGTAAACTGTTTGCCTGTTCCGTTAAGCGAAACCAATCATACAAAATTAGCATTTCCCTACCATGATATCAAATCAAATTAAGTGATTGGTAGGAGAATATCTCACTAACTGAGCTGAACTGATAAGTGTTATATATTAACGAATCTATTCAATGTATATACGGTACAACATTTGCAGTAATAATATCTAGTCGGAAAAAGGAGAAGGGTTTGACCGTGCAGCAGCAGACTTGTTTATATAACACTCTTTTAGAACATCCATTAGATGGTCCGTATAGCCGTTTGCCAAATCCAACAATAACCATCGTAATAAAAACTACTTCTTGTTAACCTGAACGTAATGGATCATAACCTTGCATATATATGTTGGCACATTTATCGTCACTTCTATTTTGTTTTCACTTAGACTCTGGAATCTATTTATCGATGTGAAATCAAATTGATTGCTTGTCTTTGCTATGTACACTATTTGAATCACTTAAGACTTATTTCTTATCTTGTGAGCACGGCTATCTTTAGTTTGATGGAACAAAAAGACACTAGCCATTTTAAATTGCTACAAGAGGCTACAAAGTTAAATGGCTAACTTTGAAATTGCTAAAATTGGCTAAGTTCGATCTTTATATATTTCATAATTAGAATAATTTCACCAATGTTTGATGTAATGGATAGACAATTTTGGGGAAATGAAGTTATTTCCATATACTTTTTCTAATCCCAGAGTAGTCGATTGATGACGTTCCGACAGTAAAACGCGCAATCAGACCAAAAATATACATAAAAATAATCTAGTTCTCCCCAAATTGTCAAATCATTAAATAATTATAAATATATCAGATATTGGAAAATAACTGACTGTAGTGACTCAGACAATTTTTGAATAAGTTTTTTTTCAATGTTTTGTGTTTAAAGCTGTAAAGTACATATGTATATGTGTGTGTGTGAGGGAGAGAGAGAGAGAGAAATAGGTACAAGATTTTCAAATCTGTAGTTTTCAGAAAATTAGATCTACAAAATGGAGCCATTTTTTATTAGCACATTATGAAAAAACCCTGGCTATTTTCAGCCATTTTAGAGCCATAAACAGCTACTGGTCCCTTCAGACCAAAGATAGCCAACATCGCTCGCGGGCAGCTATCGGTCGATTCTAAGCAATATATTCTCAGATCTATTTTACGGCCATCTTCTCTTTTCAGAGAGGGGGGAAAACCGTTATTGTTTTATCGGAAATTTCTCTTTCAAAAATACACATTTCTATTTGTATGATTGAACTCAATTCCCATTAATCGCACTGCGCTAAAGTTGCCCCTCGATCAGTATGATAACCTTTCAAAGTTCCACCACCGTCAGATTAATTCGTATTGGTTTCAGAGTGGAAACGCCCGAAGCGTTTAGTCAGAAATAATTAATAGTGAGAAAGGAAACTTGCAGCCTGGCTGGTTTCAAATCTAATTGTACATAAATATAGGCAACAATTATTTCAAGCAGAATCAGAGCCGTGTACACACTTTGAGACAAACTAATACATTTACGTGTAACAGATTAGAGTAATTTATTTTTTAAGTTGTCAAGCTTTTCAGAGCACCGAAAAGAGTATTTCTTTGGACGGCTTAAAAAATGAATCAAATTTGTTGATCATTAGTCTTTTAACGTCCGTCGTTGGACATAGATATTCTCTGGATTTGTAAGACCTCTCTATCATCGGCGTCGTGGAGCCAAAATTTCCTGATTTTAACTAGTTTGTCTCCCTATCTTGATGCGTATATGATCTTATGAGATCCATGTTGTGAGTCAGGATGTCTATCGGTTGTCTGTCATTCTTGCAACATGGCTTGCCCATTGCCATTTGATTTTTTTCCCTAATGAATTCTATGATGTCTCGGACTCATTTTTCTCCCTGATATATTGTGCTGTCTTTTGATCTTTTAATGTGATGTTGAGCATGATTCTTTCTGGTGTACATTGCGTGGTTCCCAGTCAAAGGGCCAGTTTTTAGGTTCTATGCTTCAGCTGCATTCGTGGTTGGTCCTTTTTGAAAGTAATGGGATTTTCACGTTCATAAAAGTTGAGCTTGGTCTACTAGAACCCTGCCTCCCTTGTGCGATTTTTTGCTTGATTTTATCTTTCAACGGTTTTATGGAGATTCATTGTTTTAGGCTGATGAATTGGTCATTATTATGCAATAATTCAACGACCAATTTACTTTTCCAACCACACCAAAGCTATTGTCATAATTTAATAATTTCAATAAAGAATTGTCGCTGACAAAACCGATAATTATATTATTAGATCCATAGATAGTTCAAATAATAATTTCATTGCCATCCATATTTTTTCTCTTATCCTTTGGTCATTTATTCATTGTGAATGTACGACAGTCAGCATGACTCTGCAACCGAGTTATCTGTCGTGACCCATACTTTGAAGAACCTCGTAGGAGAGTAACTGAGTCCTTTGCTAAAGCAGAGCCCCTACGAGGCATCGTTACAACCAGATTCTTTGCTGCTGTCAACGGGAATCCCTCCCCCCACATTGTTGGAGAGATCATCCGATATTACGTGTTTGCGTCACTGATTAGTTTGAATACTTTGCCATTACTCCCAGTGTTTTTTAATTGGCTTTGGGGAATTAATATACAGATGAGTCTTCATCTTGGATTTATGGTTGGGGATCACAAAGATGAACGAAGTGAACCTGCGAAGCTGGGTTCGGTAAGAATATAAACATAATATGCATAAAATCATTGAAATGGAGAAGATGGTACACGCTTTATCCCTAACTCATTCCAACAACTGATAAGTTAACGATGGGGTTGAAGTTCAACGATAGGGCCGGCTGAAGATCTTTCTATAAACTCATATACTTCAAGGTGTATGGCAGTAAAAGTTTTCGAATATTTCAGCGTAAAATTTACCCTCAATGATTCCTTTAATCTGATACAACGAACCGACGCGCTTTCCAGACAATGAACCCGCACCATAAGACGTCCCTAACCCTCTAACTATAATGTAAATGTGTTTGTGTGTACAGAAACCATGCAACAACTGGCCATTGTATAAGATTGATATTCGCCAAATATTTTGTTCTATGCACTAGACATTGCTGTGATAAGTTTGAAATTGTTTTGGTCAGCAGTTTTCAATGCAATAAATTCAGATAATACATTCATACTTAAATGAATGCATGTCGTCTCTAATAATTTCGGAATGGACGCGGGAGAGAATCAGGTTTCATTACTGTCGAAGTTATATATCGAGATTAAATCAAGTGAACTCAGATAATATAATGATATCTAAAAACATTGTGATTGTAACTGCTATTGACACTTGTATTCGATTGTTGTGATTATCTACATCATGAATACATAAAGGACGGCGTTTAATTATTTCAACTTGGAACCTCCAGAAGATTTCCATGAAACTGGATTTATGCCCAAGTACCTCTATTGCATGTTGTACTATTACTTTTCCACATTTCGAAAACTAGAAGTTTTACATTGAAATACCGAGAGAGAGTGATAAAGGAAGAAATTTGTTATACGCGGATCCAGGGCAAAGACAGCAGAATCTCTATCAAACACAAAGGGTCTTCTTAACTTCTACATCTTTTTAAAGTACTGCACTTAACACCAATCTTTCTGCTGTTTAACGAACTGGACACGTGCTTCCCTACCCTTTTAGGTACATCAGCTAAGGTGGCTTTAGGTCGAATATGTGTAAACCCATAGGCGTGCGTGACATTATTTTTTGTGAACCGAGGCCAATATAAGTATTTTACCAATATCTTGCATATTTTATGTCTGAAAGTCAATTTTATAATTTGTACAGTGAAATTCCTATTGTTTTAGCCACACAAATCGATAATATAATTGTTATTCAAACTCTTGTCTGAGATAGAAGTTAAATGTGCGCTCTATTATACAATCTACACTTTCGAGTGAATATGTAGCCGAATAAGGATGTCTGATTTGGCCTACTAGATTGAAAACGTCGCCCATGCCTGCTTTGGGTGAATGTTTTCTCATAGTAAACATGTTTTGAAACTATATTTTTAGCTTACGTCATCTCCCACATTGATGGTAGTCATTTTCCTCAGCTCGTTGAGAGTGTGAATGTACCTATCTACTCAAATGTTGAATTTTCTCGGTCGTTCAGCTCTGCTCTTATCCAAATAACATCTATTTTTGTTCTAGATATGGTATTGGAAGCAGCAATTTTCCAACCTCAGATGCTATTGCATTATATGATAACTGAACATGCAAATTTGTTTCAGAGGCTCGAATTTTTTAAAACGTTTTTTATCATTTGTGTTTTGGGCTGTTGTGTGCGTTAAACATCACGTTTTAGTCCTGATATATTAAAGAAAATCATATATATATATATATATATATATATATATATATATATATATATATATATATAGTGAGAGAGAGAGAAATAATGGAAACAAAATTTTAATCACTAATTTTTATTTGATCGAAAAAAAATGTTCAAGTTATGGAATTATCCCTCCTCTAGCATTGATAACATTTTCAATACATCGAAAAACTGATTTATTCAGCTTTTAAACGGTATCTAGAAGATTATTTAGTCATTCATCGAGTGAAACTTGCCCAAATCCTTTTCAGAGGCACTGATAGATAGAATCATTGTCATCGTTGGTGCTCCAGTTGACACCACAAATCATATTAAGATTGGGGAGTTGCAGTGGCCATTCAACGTGTTGAAGTCCACTTTCCAGTTTTTAACAATTCTAGCGGTGTGAATGTGTGAATTATCGCTTTGAATGACATCGCCGCCCAAATTGACGGTTCTGGGAGAACACCCAGCCTTTCAGTGCTACTACTGGACTGAGAAAATACAATGATATCGCCATCCAAATCATCACAGATACACCTCCATACTTAAGTGTTGGAGTGAAACAGGATAATAAGCTTATTTAAAATGGCTCAAAAGCAAACTCCAAGAGAATAAGAGAATAATGCAAAGAGAGTTTCGTCAAGGTATATTCTATGAAAATTGTGGAATAGCATATTAATAAATTGCAACACATCCAAAGAGGTTTTTTAGTCATTCAAAGCTTTATGTAACATTGATGTAGTTCAGAAACACAACCAGTGGAATCAGCAGGTGTTTCCATTATTTCGTCTGACCCATTATATAATGTATATTATGTAACTCCCGTGGGGAAATCAATGGAAGTATTTACGTTTCTACCACTACTATCGAACTATCAATCAATTTTTGATTATTATTTACTTGACTGAATGTTTTAGTTTTTTTTTTCTCCATCACAACTCAGGTCGTCTTTCCACGGCAGTGAGTGAACGGTGTGGATCAGAAATAACGAATAAGTTCTCGGTGAGACTCGAATCCACGCCCCACTTTAGAACTGGAGGAGCCGGTTGTCACCGAGAAAACCAAGAAAATCACATTATAAAAGATACGTATATACGCAAACACACACACATATATATACACACACTCACACACACACACATACACAGATACTTGCACATGAATCTACACACATGAATACATCCAGACACATTTTTATTTGAGTTTTCACACAAATATATATTTATGTATGTGTGACCATAGACATGATCAAATATGTGTATAATCCTCGTGTGTCTGAATAAATAAGTAGAAAACTATACATATGGACGTTTAGAAGCTTTTTTTCTAAGATTCATTCTGTAGTGTTTGATCAAGAAGAAAAGAAAGAGAACATGTGTATGCGCATGCGTGTGTGTTTTTGTGTGCAATTAGGGAGAATAACTGACAAAATTGTACAGATGATATTTATTCATGAGGGGAGAATCAATGGCACTTAAGTATTCAAATGGATTTATGACAAAACAGTCCCGATTTCTGGAACGGGTCCAATGATAAAGAACCAAGTATCGGCCAACCAGCGTCGAAATAGGCAGCCAATACTGGCGTCTAAAAAGCTGATCACAGAGTGTACGGAGAAAGCACTAGCCTACCTCAGTAGCAGTGCTGGTAACAACAGACAGTAGGGACACCAGTAGCACGCACACACACACGTCAGAACAGTGTTTTTCATACTATTTCTGTATCATTTACCCTCGAGTCTTTATTACATTAAATCTCATTCAGCCATGACTGAAATTTTCTTATATTTGTTATTCCATTTTTTTTTCATCTCATTTTCTTTTGTGTTTAAACTAAAATCTATTTTCTATCATGAGCAAAAAAGCATTATTTGACTGATATTCCAGGTCAGATGTGTTCGTTTTGGTGAAGTTTGAATTCGAAATCTTAGAATACAATGATAAATATTAGCAGCGTGAGAGACCCCCATTCCCCGCTTATATCTGAACGTATATCCACCATCTCATCTCTAACCTCCGTTCCTAATCTTTCTATACGTGGAGCGATTCCTCTCTTTATTTCCTTTCTTTCTAAGCTTTATATAGTTTCAAAAGATTAAATGATTTGTAGTATACAATAAAATCTAAATAGATGAATATGTCTAATTCTTTTTAGAACCCTTTGAAAAGCTTACGTAAATTGCATTAACAGATGAGTTAAACATAGGCCATAAGATTACTTGTTTACTTAAAAACTACTTATTATTTTCAATATGAATGATCCGGAAAACAAACCTTCTTTTTCTATGGGAACAATGTTCAGCTTATGGAGTATTTGGTTTCCAGAATTTTAAATAAGAGATCACTTACCTGTACCACAAAGTTTAAGTAACAATAGATTGCTTATTTAAATTGCTGCATAATATATCTTGACCTATGTCTATCTATCTATCTATCTATCTATCTATCTATCTATCTATCTATCTATCTATCTATCCATCTATATATATGAAGTAAGGTGGTCCCTGAGGCCGTCAAGAGTCTCCCTCAAGTGTCCCATGATTAATATAGTGCAGACATCGATCTCCAGTTGCTGTCGACGAAAGATATAATGGAGCAGTTTTTGTTTGTTTAAAGCGTCGATATTATGATTGCAACTCTGGAAACAGTGAGAATGTCAATCATCGTGTACGAATGATTTGGGTCTTGAGATATTTCTAAGATAAATAACAGTAATTGATTATGTGTCAAACGAACGCAAACTATAAATGTTTTGTATTGTTCGTTTGAACCATAGATGTCTCAAGAAAATATCTCCAAGATGCAAAAAGAGTTTTCATCCTTGAATTACATTTGAGTACATGACGTAGTTACGTGGATAAGCAGTGTATACGTATCTCATATACGTCAACCCCTTACACTGATATATATACATATATATATATATATATATATATATATATATGTATATATGTGTGTGTGTGAGTGTTATTATTATATACAGAATTTAGTTAAGTTTGCACAAGGCTGCTGTAGTAGACACCCTGTGATTCTCGAATACATTACAACCCCGATCTATTTCTGTACGTTACGAGAATCATAATTCCCCGATTCTATTCTATTTACTCAAAGCTCATTTGTATATATATATCTTTCTGTTATTTTGATCAGTTCCTTCCTTTTGAGTGTTTATAGTTCATCCTCATCAGACTTTTAACGTCCGTTTTGGGCATGTACCTTCCCCAGGACTCGCCACAAGCCATTGGCGTCGCGGAGCCAGTATTTTCTGAATTTATCTAGTTCATCTCTCCATCTTGTATTTCGTCGGCCTCAGTATCGCATACTCGTATCATATATGTCAATTTATGCTGTTTACTTCCTAATCCTTTTTCTTGTTTCTGAAGGCTTCCTCTTCACTGAGTCAAGTTACCAACTAACTCTAGCCAATGATCTTTCCAAAATTTAGAAAATTACCGTATGTATTTGTACATGGTGAACTGTAAATAACCACCGTCCTTTTTCCTGATTTTGAGTCATAGACTTCTTGGTATCTATCATCCATTCAGACTACAAGTAGTCGGTAACAGTGGCGCCTTAGTCTTCTTGAAAGTAGTTCCTTTGGGCAATACTCGCTTGATTCAGCATCCCTTCTACTTTCCAAATCAGTCAGCAAAGTTCTCTTTCGGGATCGTCATCAGCCTCTTTGTCACGTTATTTCAATTCCGTCTGCGGTCTAAAACCCCAGGGAACCACACTCAGACTAGCGGAGTGAGTTTGACAGACCTGCATGAAACCTGAAAAAATATCAATATGCTTTATTTAAGAAAATTCAACACACACAATCCATTTATTGCTATCTATACCAACATCCACATAAGTATGCACATATATATGTATATATATATATATATATGTGTATATATATATATATATATATATATATATATATATATATATATATATAATGATCCGATAAAATGATTATGATTTGTGTTATATTGAAACTCTTCTTGAAGATAATCATCTGTTATTACACGAAAATATATCAATTAGCCTTGAAATCGTAAAAAAAAAGCACACAATTGAAAATTGGGCCTGCTGCATGAATTGAACTTGCGACCGATAGAGTAGCCGTTTTAATGTGCATTGCTCTTACCACTGAGCTCAACAGTCACCGATAATGCAAAGGCTCAAGTACATCTGCTCTATCTATTTCCTTCAATGCGACAATTATGTTATTGAGAAGTGAAAGAAACACAGAGAGCTGGTACAGATTGAGAATAAACAAAACGACAATTTGGGTGAAAATGCTTTTTTTGGCCCTTGCATTATCGGCAGCTGTTTAGCTCAATGGTAACAGCAATGCACATTAAAGCAGCTACTCTATCGCTTGCAGGTTCAATTCCTGCAGCAGCTCTAATTCTTTAATTATTTCTACAATGATATTATCCTTGTAATGACGGAATATAATTTTTTTCGCGTTTTGATATAATAAAATGCAATATATACATACACACACACACACATATATATATATATATATATATATATATATATATATATATATATGAGAGAGATGTATGTGTGTTTTTCTCTTTGATGAACATAAACATACGTCCTGTAATTTAACTGAATTTTCACAAATGGATTGATACAGGTATATTGTGATTAGTGTAGTTTATTTGTTTCCAAATCTTCTACGCGGTTCAAAGCTGCACTGTTGGACGATATCAAACCAACACTATTCTAAGTGATTTTGTAAAAAAATTTAAATGATCGACCAAGAAAAAACGAAAAACTAATAATTTTTTTTCAGTGGTTTCTTTTCATGAATATGGAACTTCAGGGTTGAAATATATCAGCCTCTATCGTTGTGTACAAAAATACGAAAAAAACTCAGTTGCAGGGTCAATAACGTATCTCAGAGAAAAAAAGTAAAAAGCAACGAATTGCAGCATTTTTGTCTCTTCAGGGAAATACCTCCCCTTGTCTGCTCGCTGATAACCACACATACAAAATAAGCCGTTTCAGATTTCGTTTGCTGACTGCCGATATTTATTTTTTAGACGAAAAAGGGTCTTGCGAAGAATTTGAATCGTGTTTACCCTCGTCTTAACTCTCAGTTTCTAAGGTTTCAACTTTATACCGACAGCAAAGTGTCATTTGAAGAACCATAACGAGAATAATGATGATTTAATGATAAAGTGGCTCCTAATTATCTGAGAGAAGTGTCCCATTCATGCAGGCACTATCAAATATAATCATTACTTAGCTCCACTGACGACAATTTAATAGGTGATTCCGGGTCTATCCCAGGTTTGCGAATGATCAGTGAGACCAAGACGACACAAGCTATTTTTTTCTTCCATTTCTACAGCTACTCTAAAGGATTGTCGGGATTCCTGTTTCACTTCTTTTCTTCTGCTGTTGGTTTCAGGGAGTTGTCTGAATGGCCTTACGACTTGGTGGGATTCTATTTCAGTGCGTCTAGAAATATACCAGAATTATATCTTTGTCATTCACATTCAGTTTTTTTTAATTATGACATTCATTTTCACCCTTGACTAAATTACCATACACATACTTTCTCTAGTCTATTTTATGAATGATTAATTTTGTATTACGAGCAAAAAAGAAATACAATCAAATACATTTTAAAAACTTTACTTTCATCATCTTTTTCCATATAATAGCAATATCGATTATATAAAAGAGATCAGGGGTGAAAACATCGAGGAAAGGAAGATTTTTAGAATATGTGTAATAACGAAAGTAAAGTTAATGAACTTTCGTTAAAACTTTTAAAAATGTTTTCTCATCTTTATTTAAAGAGAGAGGTGTCACACAGTCTGTCATGCTAAAGGAATCGCCCGAATATGAGTGCAGCATGATCACAATGGACCCAAAGGAATGTTTTTAATTCAAAAGCTTTGAGAAAGTATTTTATAGTCTTTAGAGGTTGAAGTCTATTCACATTGCTGAACTGTACACATATTCACCATCCAATATACACATAATCAAATAAAAATCTCTTCATTCTATATGCTGATAAGTAATTCCTTATTCCTGAGGTGAAGGGAACTTTTTCTGTTTTGAGGGTCCCCGCAGATACGAAGTGAAGGAACACATCTTCCCCTTTTAAAGTGTTCAAGTTGAATGGGATTTTTTTTACAAGTTTGAAAGTTTTGGTCTCTTTTCAGTACTTGATCATTTAACCCAGTGTAATCTGGGTACTTATGTTTACTGCTAAAAACTACCTTTAAAACAGAAAAATATCAATATCTGAGTTAATAGAGGAACAGTTCTTCAATGCTCCTCCTGAGAGCTTGTCTGAATACAAAGATGAGGGAAATCTTTTTGCATTAAGATTTTGCACAAACCTAATACTTCATGAAAATAATTTATCCATTTTTGTATTGGAAATAGTTCAAACTATACGACATTTTTTCAAATGTATGATCAAATTAAAGACTAATGTAAACAGTCTCCTGGAATCGATATTCCCTATACAAATCGTAAAATCAATAGCATTCCAAATTCCAAACGTGTATGCTGCATAAAACTCGACTCCCAAACTAAGATGTTAATCATCATCAGTCTTTCAGCGTCCGTCGATGGGCATAGATTCTTCAAAAGGCTACCATACTTTCTGAAATGTTTGATTTGTCTCGATATCTGTTGGCCACGGTTTTGCATGTAATCTCAGGGAATCCTTATTGTGACTCTTGATGTCCAGCGGTTGTCTAACATTCCTGCAACTTGACTAACCCATTGCCACTTTTTCAATTGATTCTATTATATCTTGGACTCCTCTCCCCGCCCCCAATATATTGTGCTGTCTTGTGATCTCTCCATGAGATACTGTGCATAATTATCACATGTGCACGTTGAATCGTTTTCATTTTGAGGGTTAATATTTGGGTGCAGTTCCATAGTGACTCTCGGGAGGATACGTTGTTTGTACACTCTTTTAAAGACTAATGGGATGTCTTTGTTCTTGAATATTGAGCTTGTTCCAACGAAAGCTTGCCATCCAAGAGTGATTCTTTGCCTGATGTCATCTTCTTTTGAAGATTTCATGGTGATTCGATGTCCTAGGTTGATGTAGTGGTGTATTTGTTTGTTCTTTTTCACATTTGTTCAACCCAAGTTCATTTCTTTTCACTTAAATATCACGTGCTTACTCGGGTTTTTGGGGGGGTGGGGGAGGTGTATTTTTTCCATTTTGATCACCCACCTATCTCTTCAAAATCTCCCGACTCCCCAGCTTAAGATCATGGATCGACTTGTGCTTAAGATAACTCAAATTTTGCTTAGTAAACACTAAGGATAACTAATGAAACAATATTGATTGAACATTATTTGTGATGATGGTAAAGTGTTTTCAAGAAAAGCATACTTTCAATTTATTGATTGATGCCAATTTCAGTGCTTTTCCTCTTTCACCAACCATCGGTTAAATCACTCTTACCTGATGTAATGGTCACAAATATGCCCCATGTCCCGGGTTCTACCAAAGAGATAACATGCACTTTTTACCATCCGATAATGTGTTTTCACCCAGCTCAACTCATTCGTCAACATTTTTGAAGCGAATGACTCGGAACCTAATGAGAATAGAAATATGAAATAATCACCCATCTATGGCCCATTATTTCAAGATTTATTACCAGTTCGATTGGCGTGATTTGTTGTTATTTGGGAGGAGTTATTTACTTTTCAACCAAGTCATTTTTTGATCTTGGTTATACGGATGTAAAATACTGTGGCCGAGCAAGCCACACAAACAACATTATTATACATTCTTGCAAGCAAGGATTATCTCACGTTCAGTGTATCTTAGAAACAGTAAATATTTTCTAGAAGTGTTTGTGCTAAACGATAGAACATTCGTTGTGTAAGTGAGAGAGCATAATATCCCCATTTTCAATGAGGATATGTTGCTAGTAACATGTGCTGGTAGAAAATAATCCTCAACACTCAAACTGTGGCGGATGAGACATTCAATAAACGAAACCAAATAAGGATAGGACAGGAAGACCCACCACTGTAGACAACTAATGAATAGAATGGGGAAAAAATAAAGGATATAAAATAAAAAGAAAGAGAAAAATCTTATATGTCATGTATTTCTTTGAGGTTTTTAATGTATTTGATGATACCAGTTGAGAAATTGCTTCAAGTATTTTTTTTTTCAAGTGAACAAAATCTTAGGTTTAGGCTAAGGACCAGTACTTATAAGATCAAAGGGAAGTGATCAATTATCTTCCCCTTTCATGTTAAATAAACTGACAAACAGCAAACATCCACGTATCTACGCCTAATTCTTTGATGAAAGAGTGGGATATATATATATATATATATATATATATATATATATATATATATATATATATATATATAAAAAGAGAGATAATATACTCATCAGCATAAAATGTACTTTTCAATAAACTTACTATAATATTTGATATTTCTTCGTAGGAATGCAAGGATCTTTCTGCCTGTACATCTGTATATTAACATCCTCAGCTCCGGATGCAATGATGTACATTCATACATACACACACTTTTGAGCTACAAAAAAAAATGAGTCCAGCACTTTCTATCATATAGCAGATCTTAACACTACAGAGATCATACGGCCATATTGATGCTAAAATTTGGGAACAAAACCCTCTGAGGGAAGCAGACGGATGTGAATCGAACAATATTGATGCAGCACATTGTAAACAACTTAACTAAAGAGCTCAGTATTTGAAGAAAAATTGATTGGGGAGCTATCCTATTCTAAAACGTACTCTGCATACAAACTGTATTGGTATAAAACATTGTCGAATGTTGGCAAAGAAATTTTATAGAAAAAAAAACCCTCATATTTTTGCGCCTCAGATCGTATTATCCCTTTGAACTTATAGACTGATGATCAACTGCTTGCCTGTGATACTGCTCTAAGTGTAAGGTTTCACTCCATTTTGAGACGTTTGAGATCATTATGGCTCTCGTTCCGAGCAATACCACTAAAACGAACGCTGTGCCGTGTGAAGAGGAATTCATCCTCACTTATAAATCTCGTTAATGCCTCTTGCCATGCTTTCTGTCCAAGTCTGTATTCACGACGGAAGATCTTAAATGAGTCCTATTATCCATGCTGTAATCAAGGGTTAACTACTATCTGCAGAAAGAAGAGCAATAGGAAAATGTGAATACTTGTTAATGAACATCCTCTCACTATAAAATGGCATGGTATGCTCTATTCGTACCATGCAAATTGCTTTATTTGTTGATAAATTTCAAAGAAGGAAGAGGCAATTAAATTCTCGATGGACTTAATACTATCTTCTTAGAAAATTAGACTCGGAAATCCCAATTACATATTTAATGATCACTTCTCTCTTTAAAAGCAATCAATTTATTCTCGAAGTTTTATTTCCAGGATACATAATATTGGTCATTAAAAGTACTCTCATTTACTACTTACAATCGATACTCCAATTTATGATTTATAACCTATACTATAGTTTATGATTTACAATAGGTACTCTAGATAATAATTTACAATCGATACTCCAGTTTATAAGTTGCTCTCTTTTAGGTACAGCATTTGTTGACTCTAAAAATGCCTTCAAATCGATGAAGATCCTCAGTCATTAATGCAATATTACAATAAGGTGTATTCAAACTGAGATCCATGCAAAGTGCAAATGAGACAATCATGTTCGACCCCCTATGGAGACATCATAAGACAGCACAGTATCAAAATTGAAAAAAAATACTCGTATGACTATGTTTCAAGAATTTCAGACAACCGCTGGACATCACAACCCTTTGCAAGGATTCCCAGAGATCATACGCAAAATACAAAGTAAGAAAGTATCAAGACAAGGTCAGAAATAGCTGGCTCCAAGGTACCTATCTTGGAGAGAATCAAACAACTGAGTTGCAATCTACACTGTAGTCTATGAGATGCAATTTGCACTGTAGTCTATGAGATGCAATCTGTACTGTAGTCTATGAGATGCAATCTGTACTGTAGTCTATGGGTCGCAATCTGTACTGTAGTCTATGAATTACAATTGGTGCCGTAGTTCATGAGTTGCATAGAAGAATCACTTATTTCTTCTTTTATATAGCATACTTCGCTAACAAAAGTGGCAGATACGCAAAAACTTTACATTTTCTGACAGAACATTAAATTATCATTCTTTATAATCTTTTTGATCATAAGCTGTATTTAGAATGGAAGTGTCATTCTACTTGGCATACCTTTCATCTGCTACAATAATTCTGCAATTATAACAAATCATTGCTTCAAGGGTGTGCCGCTACGTTAAAAGTTGGATGCTTATATATATATATATATATATATATATATATATATATATATATATATATATATATATATATATATATATATATGAGAGAGAGAAAATTAGTAAGCAATTCTGAATACGTATATGTGTAAATTTAATCAACCGATCCGGGGGAAAAAAAAGGTAGGTAATATGATTTGATTTATTGATACACTTTTGATATTTCGCTCTTGGGAAATCAATTTGGATTTTTGAGTTTCAATCCACTGATGCGAAGTTAGACAACCAGATTATTAGGAATAGATATACTTATCATGAAACACTCATACGAGTGATGATCATAAGGTCTGTATCCTGATACGAACTGAACTTCGATCCAGAACTTTCACAGTATAATGTTCGAGCTATGTGATTGAAATTCACCTATGAATCAAGTGCATTGCTTAAGCAGGTAGCGTTGTATAGAATGCATGCCGTCCTATCTCCAAGGAATCTGAAATTTGCCTTCCCGTGGGACCGCTGGCTTTGAGAATCTTGGAATTTGTTTTTACCTCCTTTGAAAATAAAGGAAAAAAAAGTCATTTCTGAAACACGAAATACATAATTACTTTCCGAGCCTGATAGCACACACAAGCGAGTACACAAGCGTCCAATGGGCTTTATCTGTACAATATACGATAAACGACACACTACCGATTAGAAGAGATGGTGAATCAAATCTAGGCATCACAATTTATTGTTTGATCCTTGATTTGCTTCATTTGGTTGGCTTATAACTTGTAGCATTGAAATACGTAATGTATATATATATATATATATATATATATAGTGTTTCATAAAATGTATGAGCATCTTACTGTTTATGGGAGAATTAACGTTCTATATTCTTTCCCTTTTATTGCACAAGGATTTAATCAATTTCCACGTTTCCTGGTAGAAACCAGGGTAACCGTTGATGAACCAATCCTGTCCCCATGTAGGTTATGGTGTGCTCATTGCAACTGATCAGTGGGGTATTAATCTACAGTATCAACAATTATCCTTTGAATATCGATAAAGAGTAGGTTTGCAATATGGAAGCTCATTTTGAGTCTGCACCACACCACCGCCGACGATTCACACTCTTTGCATAGGCGGCATATTCAGAGAATATACACTCTAATGAAAGTTAACAAAATGGAGAAAGCAAACTGACAGATATTCTATTTAATCCATGTGTACAGCTTTTGCAATAACAGATAAGAACAAGCTAATAAGCCAATCAGTCTTTACGCCTAAAACCGTCAATGAACGAGCGTTTAGGCTGCTGAATCAATTATGTTTGAAGTGTTCCGTTATATATATATATATATATATATATATATATATATATATATATGTATATATATATATATATATATATAGGAATGTCTTAGACTAGGTCAGTTTGTTACTAAAGTATTAAGCATTAAATCATTTTTAATTTTCTCACCAGTATGTTAACTATATATAAGATGAAATGTTCACACGTGCAGTTCAGTGTAATCAGACTGGATTCAGATGAAACAAAAAGTATGATCCTTAAATACAAATGGTACGAGTATATTAGAGGGTGAACCATGCCAATGCTTCTATTGTTGTTACGATTCAATCGTTCAGTCAACCTGAGTTATTGATGACCGAAACCCTAATAAAATTCATCATCAGTCCTCAGTCTTCCGTCGTTCAACATAAACCTTCCCCATGATTCGACGGATCACTCTATCGTGGGCATCGCAGAACCAGTATTTTCTGAATCTGTCTAGTTTGTCTCTACATTTGGCATTCTGTTGGACTTGGTTTTGCATATGATCTCTGGGGGTCCAAATTATAAGTTGTAACGTCCATCGGTTTTTTGCTAATCTTCCAAAATGACCAGCCCATTGCCATTCAAGCTTTGAACTAGATTCTATGATGTGTCAGACTCCTGATTTCTCCCAGGTATACCATGCTGTCATATGTTCTATCAATGTGAGGTTGATCATGATCCTTTAATACGGGCATTGCCTGCTCCTTAGTTTTGGGGCCTGCCTCTTGGTGAGGTTCTATGTTTCAGCTCCATAAGCAACTATCAGAAGGATGCATTGGTTGTATGCTCTTCATTTTAGGATTAATAGGATTGTCTTGTTTTTAAAAGTTGAGGTTATTCTGCCAAAGGCTTGTCGTACAAGATTGATTCGTTACTTGAATTCTTCTTTTGTAGATTTCATAGAGAATTGTTGTCCTCGGTAGATTTAGTTGTCTATTTTCTCTAGTTTTGCATCTTCGATTCCAACAGTTGTGTTCATATTCTCGACGTTGTTGTTGCACATGACTTTTGTTTTACTCAAGTCCATTTTAACTTTCTTGATTTCTTTGTTCGGTTCATCTAGCATTAGTTGAAGGTCGTATAGGTTAACTGCGAAGACAGCAGTGCCATCTGCAAATCTGAGGTTGCCCAGATATACGCCGTCTATTTCGATTCCCTATTTTCCCAGTCCAGGTTACGGAAGATCATCTCGAGACTGGATAGGAAGAGCTTAGGCGCGCTGGTATCAACTTGTCTTATTTTCATGAAGCTCGAAGGGTTCAGTCTTTATGTAGTCTGATAGAGGAGTTGCTTTGACTTTATACATCAAAAGATATTCATCATTTTCCCCACTGTATTTACCCATTTATATATTGTGAACTTGCTACCAAGTATCAGGATTTGTAATTGGAGAAAAATATCTTAGAGAGGGAAAGGTTATATAACATAACAGAATTTAAATTCAAATTTAACAGATAGTATGAAATGGTTGAAGTAACATCTTAATAGATTACACCAGGTTTGATATTGCTATTGTTCCCTTTTAACTTTTGTGACCAGAACGGTTATATTAATACAAAACTTTTCATATTTTATGATTGAATTTGGTGAAATTTGTCTGTTATTCAATTGTAAATAATTTATAAAATTTCTGATTATCACTGTTCTGGTCGAAGTGGATATTGAAGGAATAATTAACATTTCAAAACTTTTTAGACACAATCAAGAAATTACACTTATAACAGAGGAATGAAAAAAAGTTTTAAAAAATTGAGTAATGAGAGAGTGTTCGTTTATTACATCTGGTAATGCAAGAAAAACAAATTATACAACTTTAGTTGTGTTTATTTTTGTTATTCTGTAAAGGACACCCAATAAAGACTGTTTAAAAACACTGAAATCAGCCTTTAAAGCTTCAGGGACCAACTGGGATACTTTCCTGAACACCAGGTCCTCAGCCAAGGTCTGTGAAATCTTACAGATAAGTGAGTTTAAGTATAAAGTTGAATATAAACTGTATATCTCTGAATTAGAAAGCAATCAAAATCTGCCTCTTTAAAAATATGAAAGAGGAACTGGTCCGTCATGTGTCATTGCTGTTGTAGAAATGTAAATGAAGACTGGCTTTGGAACTGGTTATATTTGATCTCTTCGTTTGTCATTTCTTCGCTGCAGAGCTCGTGTGAAATTTAATTTCATTAAGAAAACGAAGAAAGGAAGATAATCCACCTAATGTTCATCCAACGATGTTGGATAGTAACCCTGGGAAAATTGTATTTTTGAGAACGTGAGGATTGCTAAATTCAACATTTTTTTCTATTTCTCTATCGTCTACTGCTGCTGAGTTAACTCCATTAGCCGTAATCAGTAATTTTGATTTCATTAGTGTGTCTAGCTTCAATGTGTCACGGATTTCTTTGTCGACTCCCCCGACCGGATGAGGAAGAGAAAGTAGCAACCAACTCAATCGACACTACGGTACATCATCATCATCATCATCATCATCATCATCATCATCAGTCTTTTAACGTCCATTGTTGGATATAGACCTTCCCCAGGATCTGTCTCTATCATGGGCGTTGCAGAGCCAGTATTTTCTGAATCTGTCTAGTTAAGCTCTCCATCTTGTTTTTTGTCGGCCTCGGTTTTGCATGTGATCTCTGGGGATCTATGTTGTGAGTCTTGATGTCCATCGGTTGTCTTTCATTCTTGCAACATGAGCAACCTATTGCCATTTGAATTTTTTAATGGATTCAATGATGTATCCGACGCCTGTTTTCTTTCTTATATATTGTGCTGTCTTGTGATCTCTCCATGTAAGGTCGAGCATGATTTTCTCTTGCGCACGTTACATACTTCTCAGTTTGCAGGTTTGTCTCTGTGTTAGGTTCCATATCTACATTGGTTGTATATTCTCCTTTTAGGATTATAGGGATCATATTGTTTTTGAAGATTGAGCTTATTTTGCCAAAAGCTTGCCATCCTAGGGTGATTCTTCGCTTGATTTCTTCTTCGTTTGTGGATTTCACAGAGAAGAAATATCACAGAGAAATCAAGGAAATGCTATCTGTTATTTTAAAATCAAGTCCCAATTTATCCCTATCTAATTGTGAATCACGTAGTGTTCTGATGCCCTTCGTGTGCAAAATCCCAAATATTACATGCCTTCGGTGAGAAGTGGCAAGGGAAAACCAAGAAATTACAGATCTGTTTTCCGATACTGAATCAAATTAAAACTGGAAAAGGTTTCAGGTGTGCAAGAAGAAAAAATCCTATTTTTTACTGAAAAATAAAATAAAATCAATAATTGATCTGTTCGTTTCTTTTCATGGAAATTTTTATTTTTATTTTTATAGAGATGCACTTTCACTATAAAAGGCATGGTATGGGTGTCCTTTTTAAAATGCATATTTCTAATCTGATCAAGTTCATCGATAATTCTTTAAAAATTGTTTTCTAAAGGTGAAGTTGATAATCTGAATTCTGTGACAGATATTTATAACAAAATAGCAGTCACCCGTTGGTCTGACAAATTATGCTCCTTGGGCTCTTAAACGGAATGAGTATTGAATCTAACTAAAACCGACTGATCAAGCTGTTTTTTAGCAAAAATTGATCGGGAAGTTTGAATTGATGTCACTAATTTGAATCTAACCTTGCATTCTAAAATCTTTTGAATAGGGAAAATGAGGAATAATTTGAGTACGTTGAAAACGATGATTTTACTTTTTCGGTTGTCATTTCCAGATAATTATATTCGGCGTACTTCCGATTGAAAATCACTTAGATGACATTTGAACATGCTTTCAAGATCTGAGAGGTTAAGATCGATGATTTATTGCAAGTCGTTGAGCGATAAAAAGGGAAGCATTTGTATGATTCGGAAGAAAAATTAAATAATTAAAACAGGTTTGGTTTGTCGATCAATAGAAATTGTCACGAGATCAAGGTCTTCGGCAGAAAAAGGTGTTGGGATGATCAATGAATGTTGCTTTCCCCATATTTTGTTGAGCAGTGATCATCAGAATTAAAAACAAAACAACTTTGAACGATGCCAGGCCCAAATCAAGGGATTAGTTCTGTATAAACCTATGTTGCTAATTGAAATCTCCCACTAAAGCGTAGGGAAAGGTTAAGAAAAACTTTCTTTTTTTTTCTATGTAGAGTAAGTAGCAAATGTTCATATTTTCAGTCCTTCGGGTCCATTGGTGCAACGTATACACGTGAAAGATACATAACCATCTAGACCAATTTAAAAACTGTAAAAACTCACGTTGATAATTCCATGATAGTTTCAGTTTACGATTTCTAATAAGAGAAACTTTCAGGAAATAATATTCCCATGGTGTTAAATTAAGAAAGTCAGATGAATGAAACAGGAAATAGCAGTTGTTTTTTTTTTTTAATTCCCTGTTATCTATTGATGTAAATTACATTAGGCCTTTGACTAAAATGCTGAATACTATCTTATGTTACTGAACAAAAATACATTTATCAAAATATTTCATGCATTTCTATGATATCCAAAATGCATAAACATAATTACTTAGCATACTTTTTAGGTACATCGATAAATTCAATTTCATTAATTAGAAAGTATAAGATGTTTGTAACTATTATTTTCGACTATACTTTTGTTAAACAACATAGTTCCTTTTTTGTGTTGATTCTGTTATCTTTCAGGCAACTTTATTATTCTGAGAAAAAAAAAACTGTTTTTGTTGCATTTTTCGATTTTTCAGGGAAGCAAATGCTCTTTTCTAAGTTGAGATTTCAAAAACAAAGCGAATATTACAGCTTTCATAATTGAATGAAGATACATGATTCTGAAAGAAGCTGATTGAAACTAATTTGTTTGAAACTAGGCGCTCCTATTGACATTTGATGAAAAAAAATGGAGTGAAGTTTTTAGGCCCCTAAATATGAATACATAAGAGACGATAATTTCAGAGAAAATGATACATTAGTAGGTGCATGTAAAATCCAAATAACAATGTTTAGTTCATGGGTTGAGTAGACTAGCCAAAGGATCAATAAAAGTTAAAAGGCGTCAATAGAGTATTTGGTACGTCTATCATTCGACCTTGTGTTTCACTGTTGATTTTTCAAAATTTTGACATATGATCATATGCAATGGATTTGGTACGTTTTTAGATATTTTGGTACATTTTATGTTGCGTTAGTGGTGCGTTTGATATCTCTATTGGTGGCCATGCCCACGGACTGATAAGGGAACAAGGATTCCATGAAATGGTCGTCGGTCTAAAATGTTCGGCGACCCTTGGTTTAGATAGTGCCGAATATCTTGAAGAACGGGAATCAGGCAGAGACTCAAGCGAAGAATGTATGATAAAAGTGTTCAATGGTTTATGACAAGTGATTCTGGTGGAAAGAGGGGGGCTGAGATGGACGAATAGAGATATTGATTCAATATCTGATAAGCTAGAAAGATGAATCTCTTTTTCAAAGTCTGGTCCAATTTCAAGCCACTCCTACCAGTTGAGTTGGCATCGCCTCAAAACATCGTGCAACACAATTTTTGTTCCTGGGTAGTGAGTGTTGTTCTCTGATTTGTTATGCGTAAAAGCTTAGCAAAGTGGCTATTATTCCCTGCAAACTTTTCCTTCATGAATTGGGATGGTTATGTTCATACGCTTCATTTTGTCATTAAAAAACTGCGATTTGCCCTTTGCCTGATTGGAAACGTGTAAATTTCAGATCATTATTGGTCTGGTCACAAATGCCAAGTGAATGACATTTTCTATACGTTTTTATACATAATCAACCAGAAAATGATATTCATTTCCCAGGAACACAATGAAGCTGCACAATATTATAGTACTAGACATTTCGGGTTAGCGACCGTAGATCTCTGAAGACATTCTAAACGCTCAAAGAAACTTATCAGTATCGTTTTCTCTTAGACATGTTTCCTTCCCATCTAATGGTGTGCAGTCATTTGGTAATCTATTTTTCTGCCATGGATCAATTTCTATCATGTATCTCGTATGTATGCCCGACAGTCTGACCCAGAGCTCAAATATTTAATATTGGTTGTTACTTTCATTCTCACTCTCATTGGAAAACATCGTTTCATCTGGATCATGCAAGAGGAACACATCTTACCGGATTACTGGAGAGGAAAAGTTAATAGGTTTTATCTTTGCAAGTTTCTTTGTGAAACAGATTGACATCTGAGGGTAAGTTTGTGTGCTCATAAATACAAGCCCTCTTTATAAGCAGACATCAAAAGATAGACCTCACCATATATATATATATATATATATATATATATATATAGGAACATGTCTATGTGTGTAAATATTTAGCGAACAAGACATTTGATCGAGCGAATTTTCTATGAGTATTCATGCATACAGACGGGAGTGAAATGATATATTCATATTAGATTGTAAAACTAGTGATTTCATGTAATCCCTAGGGATAGTGAAAGTCCTAAACATTAGAGTGATTCTGTGAAATCCTGGATAACAAGCCTGTGACGCTAATTATTACTGCTGCAAACAGTTCAATCCTCACAAGGTTCCTGTACTACTGTGGTCTTGTCAATCTATGCTGAATTAAGTAAATATATAAGAAAACAGAATATGTTTAAGCTGACCATAATTTCATGCAAGGTCACTCTGGAGGAGCATTAACAGGAAGTTTATGCTGTTTTGTTGACGTAAAGAGAACAGATACTGTACTACCATCAGCTTTTTAGTTTCCGTTGTTGGACATAGACCCTCCTCTAGATTCAACATATCTATCATAGTCGCCGCAGAGCAAGAACTTCTTGAACGTGTTTCTTTTGTCTAGCCATATTTTGCTGCTCACAGTTTCACATATGATCCTAGGGAATTCACGTTGGGATAGGCAAATGTTGTCAGTTATTTTGCTGCATGTCAAGCCCACTGCCATTAGAGTTTTCTCAATGGTTCGTATATATTTGATTCCTGTTGATTTTCTGATAAACTGTACTGGCTTGTGATTTCTCCATGTAATGCTGAGCATGATTCAGTCATGAGCGCGTTGAAATCTTTTAGTTACATTCTATGTTTCAGCCCTATAGGTGACTATCTGGAGGATGTGTTGATTGTAGACGCATCTTTGTAGGAAAATGGGATTTTCTTCTTGGAGATTGAGCTTGCCCTCCCAGAGTGATTTTTAGCTTGATTTTTTTCATCATTCTAAGGATTTCATGGGGATTGATTTTCCAAAGTATATGTAGTGGTCCACTTCATTCAGGTATGTCTCTGTCGTCAACAAGTCCGTGGTACGTGACATCTGTTTCACTGAAGTTCACGTGGGGCATATTTTCTTGTTTTCTTCATTCAGTTCGTAAAGCGTTATTTTTGTGATCTCGGAGGTTCTCAGCAAAAGGGATGATGTTGTCAGCAAATATAATCCTTATTGGTATGTGCCATCTACTCTGATTCCTTTATTTTTCTATTCAAGATTTCGAAAAAATATCTCTTGGAAGCCTGTGAAGAGTCTGAGTGAGCTAGTATCGGCTTGTCTTAAACCTTTTTCAAGTTAGGAGGGACCAGTCTTTATGTTGTATAATAAAACAACTGCACAAGATACGTTCATATAATTTGACATATACTGGGCCCACGCATTGCTGTATGATAGAATCAGTAACCCTTGCGATTCATTCGTGAGTAAGCATCTTATGTCTGGCATTACCCTTAAATACATACAGATTGTCATCTGTGGGTCCATGTATGTTGAAGTTGATGAGGCGAATGCACTCTTATTTTCTGAGTTTTTTGTCTCCAACAATGTACTCTTCTGCATACGAATAAAATGTCGTTGATAAAATCTCCCAACCACCATGTGATACGATGGATTTTTCCATTGAAAAAGTTCAGTCATTAAATTGTTCGAAACAAACTTCATACAGATACTCAAATATATATTTGAAATCCTCAAAGGGCATTAACTGTAGATGAAAAGCATATCATGTTCACGGTAGCTGAGCAAACATTTAAACAGACTCTTTATGATCGTGTTCATTTGCTTATGTAATATGACATAAGTATTTCTTGGCCCATCGTTCTGGAATTACACTACAAGACGCGATTCTGTGTTCTTTGGTAGTGAGTGTTATTTACTAATTACTTATTCTAAGATTATGGGTTTTCAAAGTAGTTCCCTCTTTGATTTGCTTTGTGGGCAGCCTTCATGTCCGTTCCTTGAACTGCCTGGAGCAAAATGGGTAAATTACAAAATACTGATATTCTGATAACAAAAGCAAAGTTTGGAAAGAATGATGACCATATCCTTCGCTTTAAAATATAATTAATCAGAAACAAAACAAAATACTTAGATCCAAGGGACGAATAGGAAAAAAAAATCTCACTATTTAATATTAACACAAATCAGAAAAGTCGTGGAAACAGTGAACGATCAGAACAAAGTGAGATCAACAAAATTATTGACGTCTTTTCCTGACAAGTACATTATCGGAATATTTGATTTGATTGCATTTCCCCAAGTTTTTTTTTCTGTGAATGTTGTTCCATGGTTGCAATCACTTTTTTCGGGAGATAAAGTATTTATTCTCTACAAAACATCGAAATGATATATAGAGATAAAAGGTTGTTTGATGTTTTTTTCTACTCCGTAGAAACAATTTTCATCGCCCACTTTTCTGCTGATGACTGAAATGTGGAAAGGTTAGGACTGTGATACTAGAATGGAGGTTTTTGGGCTCCCAGAAGAAGATGAAGGATTTTAGATAGGGTAAGATCTGCGGAGCCATTTCAGTCAGAGGAGATATCTCTAATGGAAAGATGCGCCATCTTCGGCCTTTTGGCATAAGTCATTAGACAAAAAATCCCCAGGATTTGCCAAACTTCTTTATCAATACTTTCTGAACCTTGTATCGTAAATCATGGCGTATTTAGCGAGTCACAGTTTCGCATATAATTTCTGGTGACCCACGCTTTGAGTCATGATGTCCATCGGTCGTCCGATATTCTAACAGCATGACTAGCCCATTGTCATTCGAGTTTCCTTATGGAATGTATAATAATTCTGATTCCTGTTTTTCTCTAATATACTGGGTTGTCTTTTAATCTCTCTAGGCAAGGTTGAACATGATTTTCCTCATTTTGAGGGTTAATATTATGGTTAGCTTCTATGATTAAGATCAATAGGTAACTATCGCTTGGATTCATTGAATGTATAACCTTCTTTTCGAAACTAATGGGATTATCTTGTTTTCAAATATTAACGGTACTCTACCGAAAGCTTGCCACCCTAGAGTGATTATTCGCTTGATTTCTTCTTCTGAAAAATACTCAAAAAAATTTAATGTTTGGGAAGAATCAAGGGTCTTTGGAATCGCTAGGCTGGCAATGGGACGGCAGGTTCTGATATCCATCGTGCAAGAAGAATATTCCATCTTCTGAAGAGATCTAAAGTTTTTTTCTTTCAATGTGTAAGTAATTGATGTCCACAGTCACATTCACATTACTAAAGAGTCTTCAGAAGCACTTCCAATGTGATTCATTGGAAACATGCGAATTCTGGCATTTGCGTTTGTGAACATACTTAACTAGAGGAATATTCGGTCTCTAACCCTAGAACGGATATCCCATTGACCAAAACTACCCTGCGTGTGCTAAGATAGATTGCATTTGCCTAAGAAAAAGGGACAGTATGAGAAAAAACAAAAACAAAAAAAAAAACACAGCATGGGATCAGCTTTTCATGAATGTGGTTGGAATAATATTCACTCTCCGCCGAACTCCGTAGCATTTCCAATAGCGTTTTAAACACGATTCCGTACATCGTCATACATGTCACAAAGAGCGGAGTCCCAAAGATTTGCGCGGACAGATATTTGCATACACGCAAGTATAGATTGATGTATTCAGATGGAGATAGAGAGTGACAAGTATTTACACGTATTTCTTGCAGAGGTAGAAGTAGATCTGACAGACGTACAACAATTTTTTTTTGTACGAGTCGCTTTCCCTGCTAGAATTACGTGTGAGGAAAACGTACAGCGTTGGTTGTCACGATTCAGTCCTTAATTGATGGTGGCAAATACATTACACCAAAGGAGAATCCTAATGACTTTGGATGAATTTTACCTCAAGAAATACACAATGCAGAATTTTATAACAGCAGAACTTACTTTCTCTTGCATCCCTAAGAAGGTAGAAGCATTTAGTCGACTGCAGTCATCCTTACACGATTCGCTTGTTAAATCGCGATCATATCTCGGTAAAATCTTCCAATAAATGAATAGTGCACTTTTCTTGGATCTAAGAAAGCAATAACTTTGCTGTTGAAAATGCCATATCCATCATTTGAAACAATGAACCATTCCACAATTGTCCGTTTTTTTAGTTACAGCGAGTCATCATAGAGGCAGTGCATACTCTTTCTCTTTTTTTCAAAACCAAATCTGTTGTCCCTCTCACTACTACAACCTTCATTGCCTGAGCTTGATATAAAATTCTCACCATCTTTGGGTCTGGGAATTCTCAAAAGTAGTTTCCGTATAAATTGATGGTGATTGCTCTTCTATTTCATGTTATTTTGGCTCACGAAATGTTTTACTTTCTGCATAGGGAGAAACATGTACAAGGATATTTTTTCTCTGTGATTAGCTGGTGATAAAACAGGCATACTTAGTAACTTAATAAAAACCGTCTGATGGCTAACGCCTCCTGGTAGCATGAGGGGTGATAAATTAAATAATTTGAAAAAGAGTTAGTCAATAAATTAGTGACTCCTCTCACCTTTCATTTGGCAGTGATCACTATGTCCGAATTTCCAGAAAAAAAAACAAATATGGATAATGACACAAACTTGGGATCTATTTTAGCATGAACTTACACTGCGAATTTTATCTCCCACTGGTACCCTATTTTGTGTGTGTGTGTGTGTGTGCGTGCAGCGTACACAAAACAAAAAGTTATTGTAGACGTAATAAAGATTAAATGTTGAAAATTGCAGCCCTATAGCTCATTTAGTACGGTCTGTACACGTGATGCATACATTTTTTTATATACAATATTCATATTTCAGACTATTCTGCCCTTGTCGAAGATGTAGGGACAAATCCGCAGAACGAAAAAGGTTTTTCGTTGTGGTTTATCGATCTAACCTGAAACATCCTTTCTGAAAAGCTCATACCCGAAATAGCAATTGGCAAATCATACAACAATGACAAAAGGAAAGGAAACAAATACAGTGAATAGCATACATTGTTCAGGACTCACATTCAAAAGTACGTCATCAATCAACCCAGTAGGAAAGTGATAAATAAACACAAAGAAGGTTATGTAGGTAAAAATGACAATCAGGAATGAAGAGAAATTCAAGAGAAAAAAAAACAGACAAAAAAACAAAACAAAGAATAGGTGTAATCTCTCAAGAATGTTTATCATGTGGGCATGTTTAGACGTATTCCGATGGTTGACAGCCATCATCATCAGAGAAATCCGCAGCGGTTGCAAAGAAAACTTTGAGCCGTTCACATTTTTGAAATTTGAGAAATGATTGAGGCAATTTCTGTGCTGTGGGTTGTTTTGTTGGATTGGAAGGGGAAGGTATTCGTATCTGTGTAGATGAGAGTGAGGTTTGGTCTGAAATAAGAATGTTCTGTGGGCAGAAGGGTCAGGGGATGTTTGTGTCTATGAATATCAGTCTGGTTTAAGATGAGGGAAAATGAGAGATAGTCAGGATAAAAAATGGTCTGTTGCTGGGAAAGTTTCTGGCACTGTGTCTTTCCTTAGAAAGCAGAGGTGGTGTCCAGCATTTAGGATAGACCTTGACGTATATGGAACAAAATGAAAATGGGATCTCCTGTTTTTGTTTTTTTTTAAAAATTGGTTGATGGTTGGTGAGGCTTTCCCTTTTCACTTTTTAAAGTATCGGTACGTGTTTGTTCTCATGTGAAAATATGTACTGACCTGTATGAATTAGTTGGACATTCATAGGTAAACATCGTAGGAATACAGGAATACCTTGAAATGTGCAGTTTCTGATCTAGTTCAGTTAAGGTGTTGGTCTACAAATGATTGTAACTAAGTTTGAGCAGAGAATAAAAGACACTAAATCATGATAAGACTTTCAACCGTGTGGTCTTTCACAGTATAGTAAAATTAATTGCAATATTCAAGACGTACCTGTGCTGCTCATTTGAGGGTACAGCTAACTAAAAACTGATGAATTGCTGAGAGAAATTAGTGGAAGCAAAGTTAACGGCCCATTTTTTTATACATAAATTTGAACTTGATTTTTTTCCCAGCTTTTTTTTTTGGGGGGGGGGCTTTAACATTCTTGAAAACCGATCTTGGGAGCAAAAATGTTGATATGCTGTTACCCTAAAAATGTTTTATTTCATTTCTTCATGTAATTATTTATATGCAGTTGATAGTCATCTGATCCTCCTCGCTATATCTTCTTGGAAGTTCTGACTTTTCCAAGGGTTTTCCGAACAGAACCGAACCGAACCTGAATTCATTTGATAAAAGTTGGCAGTTATTTTTGCTTCCAATTTCGTTAGCTGGGTCGACTATTGTTAATTCTGACGAAATCATAAACAATCATTACAGAAAAAAAAATGCCAGAGTTCAGACAAGACATGTTGCTCGTTGATTGCTTTTTTCTTTCACATTCTTTTCTAGCAGTTGTTGCATTGGCGGAACGTACGAGTTTGGAAAATGACACATCTATGATTATATTCTTCAGATGTTGTCGAGTCAATGTGCACGCATCGAATCGATCCTTGTATGAGATCGATGATGAAAAA
This sequence comes from Thysanoteuthis rhombus, assembly GCA_963457665.1. Lineage (NCBI taxonomy): Eukaryota > Metazoa > Mollusca > Cephalopoda > Oegopsida > Thysanoteuthidae > Thysanoteuthis > Thysanoteuthis major. Next base: position 45,937,550 of record OY735213.1, read on the forward strand.
AAGGAAGGAAAATGGATTAGCTTATTGGTTATTTCCGATGTCATATTTGAAGTGCTTTGCGAAACGACTTAAAATGCTACAACAAACGATAATGTCTTTTATTTACAAAGATAGGAAACGGAACAATAGATAGAAAGCAATCGGAGATTGCATACTCCATACATTGATAATAATAATGAAGAAAAGTCCGAATGTACAAAAACTAATTTTTTTTATACATATAAAAAATCAGCCTTTTCGGTAACGGTTCGTTTCGAACATGCTTTCTTTGAGGTCAGGGAATATCTCTCTATTAGGAAAAAGATAAATCCAGGACCAACCAAACAGCATATCACTTTTTCCATGACCTATGACCCATCTTTCTGGAAAATTTCATTTATATTCATCCAGAACTTTTTGAAATATTTTTATGGACATACACATGGTTAAACAAACGGACAGATACGAGTATATATATATATATATATATATATATATATATATATATATATATATATATATATAATATCACTTCCAATTTTTTTGGCAGAGGTGTAAAAGTGCAAAGATATGATTTGGTTGAGTAGACAGAGATTGTTGACTGACACATACACCAATTGAAAATTGAATATAAATAGAATTTTGAAAAGCAAGGAAGAAAACTGCAAGTGGACTAAAACTGTTACTCCCACTAAGATAGAGCCCTCCAGGATCCAAACATCTCTGTTATGGTGTATGAGCCATCCTTCTAGAAAGAATCATTGAAATTCATGAGAAAATTTCGGAGATTTTCCCATTGACAAACAAATCTAATCATGACTCAGCCCTCCTCAAAGTTTCGTCGAAATTGATTGAGAACTTTTGGAGTTATCGGGTGGAATATCCTTGGAGAGACACCATTGAATACACGTTACTCTTCTAAATTTGTTGGCAGAGGTAAAAAAGCACGAGAAAATAAATTTGGTCGAATAGATTAATACCATAGATTGTCGATGGACAGAAAAGATGTGAAGTAAACATTCAAATCTGCTGGCCACTGGCGGAACATCAGATTGATTGATGGAGAAACAATTGATTTTTGTAGTTTTGTTAGTGAATTCAAACAGTTGAAAGGCTGAAATAGGCTGCTATAACAGAGTTAAAGATTTTAAAATTCTAACATTTTAACTGTTGTTTTCTGTGTGTTCTTAGAACAAGGAAGTAAAATTAATGGTTTTACAGAATTGTCCTCTCCAGGAAAAAAATCTCTAAATGAAAACTCTTTTAAAGCCAGACAATAGAAAAAAAATTGATAAAAAATAAAACACTATTTTTCCAATTTTGCAGTAAGAGCAAAAATTTGAAAAACTGCATCCTGGAGTGATTTTATTTCATAGCAAAATATACAAAATGTTCCAACTTGCATAACTCAATCCACAAATTGCGACTGAGCCGTAGCCGGAGTTGCTTTTGTTAACAGAACTGTCCTATATCCCAGGAACATCTAAAAATTGAAGCATGCAGTTTTCTTCTTCTGATAACATGTTTCCAAGAATCTTTTGGATTTAGAAGGAAGGACTTGACCCAACGTCACCAGGTCTATTTCTCACGCTTTTGGTGCCTGATAACTCGAAATTAATGTAATAGAAACATCAACAGAGCATTATCTTACAATAGAGTACTTATGCAGCAAGTGTGGTGTTTTTGTATTTGGGAAGTATGGTTGTTTTTGTTTGTTCTTGGTTTGTTGTTTTTTATGCAATTTTGTCTTTAGTTCCCGCATATGTAAAATAAAGTGAACAAACACAGTATACAGCGCCACTCAGGATTATTGGCATCCTGTCATCATTTTGTATAACTTAAATTCAATAAGACTTTATGGAAATATTTTAATTGGATGTTTAAAGAAATGTGACAAAACATGTTTTTTTCTCATCTTAAATATAGAGGTATCAAAGAAAGAATCCAAAATATGACTTGAACGGTGTTATTGGTACCTCTCTTTTATAATTGGTTGCAAGCATCCTTTGATAACAATGAGTGTTTCTTACAAACTTCTATAAGCTGCAAGCACTTTTCAATGTTTGCAGGATTTCTGCTGAGTATGGTACACATTGCGGACATGGCCTCGTATTCTTCTTGTTGTAATTTGCAAAAGAAATATCCAATAGAACCGATGCTGGCGGTTGTGAAACAATATCTTTACCCTTATTGTACCACGTTTGTGTTTTTTCATGGTAGATGATTTGAAGTTTTTACCATACTGGACCACTTAGACTCTTAGAATCAAACCTAGTTTTCTTTCACAGAGTGGCACATTTAGCTCTATAATCCCTGAGTAATCTCTTGATTCCATAGTTCTAACGATATTGTCTAACTTTCAGTACCAGGGGTAGCAAAGAAGCCACAAAATACAATGGATCCTTCAGTATCCTTAGTTTTAGGATCGATGTTCTTTTACTTCGAGGTGGAAAAAAAAACAGAAAAAGTAATGACTGATCTTTTGCAAACAGTGCCGGGACAATCAACAATCCTTCCAGACAAATATTTGAACAGATGTTACCAAAATAGAGGTTCGTGGCAATGCACACCAGCAATTTGCTTATTGACAGCGAATTGAAGGCCAATATTCTAAAGTGAGGCATTTAAAAACAGAGGGAGAGAGTATGATTCTTTGTTTCCATGAGAATCTAACCATGGATGATCCTACCAGTGCGTGCAAACTGAGTATTGCCTTATAGAACCGTGAGTAAAGGCAGCAGCACCTTTCCTTGTAAACAACATAGGTTCAGAATATAATCAATATTTTTAATGAATGCAGTTTAACGGATTGGGTATTGCCCAGTGTGGGATATCGTTCCAAATTAACCATCAGTGTTTGTTTTTCACTTGTGCTAAAAAAAATTCAGTCATGGAAAATTTGGCCTCAAAGATTATTTTACAGAAAAGAAATTCAAAAGATGGGAATAAATAGAAGACCTAAACGGAAATATTGACGGCAAAAAAATGAAATTAAAACTAACAAAAAACTACGATATCAAATTTTACTGTAAAATATGAATTCAAAATGGAAAAAAATGCCATCACAATCAATAACTAAAAACTGCAGCTTTCAAATTTGGAGTTTTGTTCAAAAAAATCCACAGAAAAACAAATATAGTCATAACAAATCATGTTTATGACGTCACAGGCGTTTCCCCAAAGAAAACGTTTTGGATAAACCAAAAAAACATCAACAGATATACAGATACTGGAAAATCAAAAGGTTATACATAAGGACTTTTTCCCCAGAAATCGGAAACTGCATTTTTTAGGGAAAGTCTAATGGAGTATTGATGCCAATTTTCAATTTCTTTAACAAAACAGTTTGGCTAGGAGTGCTGAAACACACAAACCAACACGTACACATACACACATAATGAAATGGATAGAAGTCTCTGCCATATTGATGGCCAACTTTGTTCAATTGTTCTATGACAATATGGTCTCTGAATGTTCGGCCTTCTATGTTACTTAAAGAATTCATGAGACAGGCTTTTATGAGACCAAAATGTCTGACCACTTGAGTCAACATCACAAATAGAACAGTTCTGGAATAACTTTCAAAAGGAATGCCCAAATTTTTGCCATAGTAAATTTTTCTCGCAGTCGTCTGAAATATTAAAATATTATAAAAATTGCGAAAACGACGATTCTAGCAAGTTCATTATTGCAGAGCAATTAACTTTTGTTTGAATATTTGAGATAAATTCATGAAATTATATATTGTACAAGTTGCATCTTGATTCATTTATATTACAACAGATGGAAATTAAAATTTATATAGTCAGAATAAAGATATTGCTGATATTCTATCTTTTACCCGATGAAATAATATTCTGATAATTCATACAGTTGAACACTATGCATTTTTGTTAAGTCATAAGTATCAGTCGATACTCTGTCTTCTTATTATTTAATTAATCGCTGGGATTATTTTTGACTATCCCCAAGTTTTGGGGAGAATAATGGGGGAGAAGTTTTTGGGAGAGTTTCTGTCGCTAATCCTTTCTTTGTTATTGTGAATATAAATTTGAGTGGGGTTCACAAGCAAGACATTCTTCCGATTGTCACTTTTTAGAGTTGAAGCGTGGAACATAATCAAAAGATTAGTTCTTATACTAAGAACCATGCAACCCACGGAAGAAAAAATCAAGCTCAACATCTTATAGACAGATCTCAATATATATATATATATATATATATATATATATATATATATATATATATATAAATGCATTAGAAACAAACCGGAGTTATACATATCATACAAGCATTTGAGAACTCAAATGTCAATGGACTAGTCATGTCGCAAGAATGTCAGACGACCGCTACGCTTCATGTCTTCCAAAGTTGATCCCCAGAGATCCTAGGCAAAATTATGACAGAGAAAAAATAAAATGACCGTTCGATTTAGACAAGTTCAAGATATATTGGTTCTGTGACCCCACGATCGGTGGGTTAAGCGAATATTGGAGGAAGACCGTGTCAAACGACGGACATTGAAGCAGCTGCTGCTGGTGATGATGATGTATTTTCTTACTCTGAATTTCCTTGGTAAGATCGCAGTTGAAAGTGTTCGTATTTATTCTTATTCGTGTATTAAATTAAGGAGCCAACGATATCAGTGCAAATGGTAATAATAAAATCATGTTCCCTGCAGGCATCTTTCAGGATTTCAATGGATTTTGGCAGAGGAAGTATTGCATTGTTAGTAAGGTGCAGCAGTTGTTTACTTACTATTGAGACTGGTAAATACTCGATTCAGACCTTTCCACAACTAAATTGCCTTTGGGTAGGTTTTACTCAAGTCATAAGATATTACTGTAGACATTTTGGTTTGTGCTCGGTCAATTCTTGCAGAGATAATTAAATTGAAATTAGTTTCAACTAGTACATTGCCTGCACTAATGGTGTATATTTGGAAAGGGTCAGATAACTTTACAATGTTCGGAACAGCCTGTCATGATTATCACATAAAATGATTTTGAATGAAGTATTGATGTGATTGGGCAAATATCCAAAGAATTCTTGCCAGAACTTGCACCTGGAATCACCTGCCCGATAGTTGAATGCGTTACTATCAAACAACAACGATTGGGAAGAATACTTTCGTTATGACAAACGTCGAAGGATACGATTCGAAGAAACAGCGAAAAACAATCAGGCATCCTCAGGTTTATCTATTTTCATTTGATTTCATAACTCTTGACCCAAATGATTCCAGACCCGGCCAAAATGCTGTTATGCCGCATGTGTGTACTTGTTTTGTTGGCTGTCTGTTTATAATGTAACTACTATCACCCTTTCAGTTGGATATAAGAAGTTTAGTTAAGAACAACTTGCGTCAACCTCTCAAATTACTGCATAACATGCTGACACAGGTTCAAAGAATACCATCAGCGAAGCAAGGGGTATTTACTAGTAAAACTAAAAGCTAAATTAAGCAAATAATGTGTCCGAGAGAGAATCAAATCCGTCTGCTGCAAACTTTACGCGTCACAAACATATTTTGGAAAGTTACTTTTTCAATCAATACTGCAAATGACTTCATAAAATCTTATTTGCATCCATATCTTCATCTTCCCAAGACGAAGGTCGAGTATAAAATATACATGACATATGTTCGATGTTGCATTTTTACTTGCTCGTACGTATCATAGTTTCGGAGAATCCTCAGATCATTATGGCATTTATAGACATGCTGTAGATTTCAAATATTATTTTGAAACACTTAAATTCGGTAATAAACACACGTCGGTTAGGTGTGAAAATAAAGTACGCTCTAATTCGATGAAGTGTTCCGGCAATTGAAAACACAAATCTATTCAAATAATCATAAAAATATACTGTAACCTCGTTCAACTTATCAGCAGCCATTCATATTTTGAATGCTGTAACCCCTGTCAACTTTGCTCGCGGAGAAAAAAACAATACAGAAAATGAACAAGGTCCATTTAAGGTTTGAAACAACATTATGAGAACATGTTAACCAGAACTGTAAAAATCGACCTGCTTAAAAACTGAAAGAAGCCTGTGCATCTGGCTATGTATGAATGAATGTATTCATCAAGCATGCTTCATCAACGGAGTTATGGGGCTGAAAATTTAAACATGTATCACGATTGGGGAAAACGTTCTGTTCTTTCAAGCCTCCCAAATACATTTTAGAGGTTGGGAATTTAATCCCATACGTAGTGTTTGCTTGTTTTGAAAAATCGTACTTATTTTTAGTGATCACTTAACAACAAAAGCTAATAAGTAACTTTTTAATTGATTCCACCCCGTTACAGCATGCTGCTAAGCGACGTTGGTTGCCTGATAGGTTCCACTGAGTAACTAACCAGACATCTTTAATTAATTTCTGAATTACATGGGTTTGGAAGTTGAAGGGGGATATATATATATATATATATATATATATATATATATATATATATATTCACTAAGTTGTTTTTTTGACTGCAAAAGAATAGCACATTATCTTAAACCATAGCAATGGACTCACAACTTGCCGAGACGAATGATCTCGTCCAAGGTACTAACAATTTCCTGACATGCGTTATCTGCCCAGATCAAATAACAGGTTAACAAAATTTAACCAGTTTAAAAAAATAGCATTTCTTCTTACCTAACATATTATTTTGCTAAGAGTTTAGGATTCTAGGACATTGGGTCGACAGGGATAGTGAAAGTCATTTTCTTTTTTTTGCTCTCACGTAATGTAATTTCTGGACTGCTTAATACTTTTACTACCGTGAAAATAAACGACGCATTACAAGTGTGATCTTGATAACCAGAAATGAATTTATTTCTCTTATAAGTTTTTTCTTCATTCTATAATCCTCTGAACCAAAACAATGAAACATAATAAGGAAGTGGTTGGCATCACATAAACATCAGTTATTCATTATCTTTTTACCGACACACATTCAGTCATTGCTTCTCCGTCCACAGCAACTACCACGATTCATAGTGTCTCGAGTTTTCTGTTGTTATTAATTGATTTTAGAGAGGAGAAATCTTGCAAGTCTTCTCATGCATGAGCACAATTCTCATCTCTGTTGGTTTGTTGCCCTATTCGCATCTTCCTAACCGACCCCGTCCACGAATTGGATTGTCGACAAGAGAAAAATTTCAGGTGTTCTCAAGCGATTAAAATGCGCCATTCGAGATATTTTCCGTTGGTCAATCTCTGATAAATGATCTCGTTATTCTAAAGATTGCCCGAAAATACAGTTCAACCATTTTTTTTTTTTTTTTGGCCTTGTTCCTCTGTTTGAGAAAGAGCAGGATAATTAATGTCGTTTCGATTGTTGAGATGTTGCAGTTGACGTTTTATCTTATATTCTATTTTATGTAATAATGCCATCCTGAATTCTTTTGCACCGATGTATCGAGGAGATTTTTCATTATTTGGCAAAACCTCAGGAATTAATTAATGAATATCACCAATTAACCTGAGACACTAATTCCATACGGCTCAATGCTGTTATTTCGGTTATCAATGTCTGCTACGAGATGTTACGGTGAATTACTCAATAATTCCCCCTGTTCTCATATGTATAAATAGGTTGCATGTTCCTATTGTCTCTCCTGATGAATTTTCTACTGGAATTACGGAAGGCTCTAAGATGGATTCCACTCTTAATGTGTAATGTCCGATAAACGCATCCACATCATTAGAGTTGATTAAAGCTTTTTATATAAGTTATACTGTGGCCTTTCATTACATGACTAAAAAGTTGTAGACTCGAATTCCTACTGCTGGAGTTGTAATCCATCTTGCATGTATTTAAAAGATTCTGACTGCTTGTTTGATAGAAATAAAGATGATGCTGGTATCATAGATCCTTGACTTCATTTTTCAGGGATTGGGGGATCACTCGATGATAAAGCATCAAGTGAACATCAACATATCTAAGGCTCAAGCTTTGATATTCAGAAAATCAGGAAGACTTTCAAGAAATCAGAAAGACTTAAGGAAAATGGCTGATTTTATGATCGAGTTCAAGATCTTGTATTTTGTGGAATGTGAATATCGAACATAGATACCCTTTTTTTTTTAATGAATTCGTCTTTGCTGATATTATAAGTGTCCCAGTGTATACACCTGAACACTGTTGCATCATAACGACTGACAGTGAACAAAAACTGATGCAGTCGGCCTCTTTATTATGAGTCAAAAAATCGAATACAGCTTCAGCAACGAAACGTGAAATTTAGCTAGATATACAAAAGGTCACTAAATTTTATTTTCACCCTATAAAAGCTTTAAACACTCGTAGTTACTCGCTAATTTGTCTCAGCTTTCTTTGCATTTCTTTTGATCATGATTTTATATATATATATATATATATATATATATATATATATATATATATATATATATATGTCTTTATTCAATGATTTTGTCTTCGTTTTCTTGTTTAAAAATACATGAAAAATTTGACACGAAGTCGAAAATACGGCGAGGAGATTACAATTGTTCGATTCTGTCCTATCCCCTACTAAACTCGTCCCATTTGCTGACCTTGTCTTTCTTTTCGCCTATACAACACATCTTTCTGAATATTTCATTCATTTTCCATTATCCACAATCAGAGTTTCCCTGTGAAAATCCTATTTAATCCGATATTTACAATTTTTGTTGGGCAGAGAATATTTTTGCCATCAATCTTCCTCAATATGTAAATTTCAAAGAGCTTTATAGTCACTTAATGCAAACACTGAAATTATTTCAGTCGACTCATTTTTGGCCACAACGCAAACAATGCACTTATAATTTTGCCCCTTTTAGCTTCCTCTTGCACTTAACCTGAACTAACTGCCATTTGATAATATAGCTTGGTCAAACATGCCACTCATTATAAGTGGCATATTAATCAGGCTCTATTCGATGGATAAACCAAGCGACATAAGACCCGGTATGTCACGTGTTCTATAACTACTTGTTTTCCCAATATTACATTTTAATGTAGATTTAAACAGGCCCTTATCTTTTCTGCATCATTAATCGTCTCAATGTTTTCTAACGTGTATTCATTTAAGTATTGTATTGATATAAATGTGACTTTATTAAATGTACTTTTTATTCGTTTGCATAAATACCAAATACATATGTGTGTTTTTATTACAATCATTCGTACTTTGTTTGATCTCTGCTTCTACACCCATAATCTGGGTGCATATTCTTCATTCTGCCTTGGCAACTATCGACTCCCTTTCCTTTTTCAACCTTTCCGGATTTTGATGGGGAGAACCAAACACAGGAAACAGAATCCTTGTCCTCCACACATACATTATTTCGTTGCTTTACAGAACTTCCACTGCATCACTACTTTCACCTACTACAGGAACCACCAATATATTGTGCTTTTAAGACATGGCAATACAATTTCTAGTATGCTCTCATGAATAAGAAAATTCCATGCAATTGTATGGGGGATTGTTTTGGTAAAAGTGATCCTACACCCTAGAATAAGCATCTATGTTTTATTTGTTCGGTCTAAATAATCAGAGGAACTGTATTAGTTCATTTTTGTGGGACAACTCTTCAGATAGATCGTAATGTGTGGGTGCCACAAAGATGGAAATTAAAGGTTTAGCTCTAATCTGTTTTTAAATAATGACTACACTGAGTAAAGATAAACTGTATCTATGTTCTTATTGTACTTGTGTGAGTTTATTTTCGATTAACAATGCCTTGTTACATGATGAGAGTATCTCAAACTGATGAATGATCTGCCGAGGCCAAATGAAATTAGAAGTTGTTAATGGAGGAAGAGTGAAACGTGAATGACTTGATTTACTATTTATACTTTCTGTAATTGAAAAAGCAAACAAGTAAAGCGACTATCAAGAACCTTTTTTTTTCTTAAATGACAACTGAAGAGAGAATTTGTCGTTTCGTCTCTACCAGTAATTGCCTAATTACAAATATGCTGGTTATTTACCGATTTTAATGTGATGTTATCCTTTAGGGCATCATTCGTGAAAAAGAAATATATATCTTTAAATCAGTCACGTTTGAATGAAGAATTGAGAGTAAGTGACACTGAATGTGATTAGGCACACTATTCGAATATCAACTATTTTGTGTATATAATGATTATATTCAATAATTTGAATATGACATTTCTCTTAACTGTCTATGTTTTCTTTTATTTTTTCAGGTAAGTTTCGAAATATTACCAGAAAAAGAGTTAAACTGAATAAGCTGCAATTTCATTTCAAATAATGTCGACCTTCAAAGCTGAGTATCAATTTATTCGTAAGTACAACGAAAGTTTTTATACATTGAGATTGGTTGAAATGGTCAAAAGCTATTTTAGGATTTTATAGCAATTTTTTTCTAAAATGTGTTCTTTCTAACCCAGAAGGCGATTTGAGAAGCAAATCTAGTTTGGCCACATCCTACACTAACTTTTTGCAGGCAAACGTTGCATAGATCCATTTATTAGGCTATTGTTTTGTTTCATTTTTAAGATTATTTTTTAATGATGATTACCAACAAAAGTCAATATTTGTAATTGAATTTGATATTAATTCAATTGAATGTTAGGTAATGCATGTTATATATATATATGTTTTGTTTTCACGAAAAGTGACCTTCCACATACCTTTGTATGCACAGAATCACTTGAAATTATTAGTGATATATATATATATATATATATATATATATATATATATATATATATATATATATATATCATAATGATAATTGATGAATATAACTATTACTGGAAAAAATAGAACACGCTCAGCATACCACTGGATGGGAGTGCCAACTACTTGTACTGGGTGAAGAACTAATAATGGAAATTTCAAAATAACGAACTGCTGTAAAAGAAACGATGTAAAATCATTTTACCTAATCAATAAGTACAATAAAGTATAAAATATATCCCATGTATTCATTTATCTAATTATATATAAATTTATTATGATTCCAAATTATCAATGTCAAAACATATAGATTGTAAAATGCGAGTAATACGTAAGAATACTGGATATTATGTTACCACATGAGGGAAAGTAATTACTTTTTTCACATTTGGAAAGAACATTTTAGATTATAACATACTTCAGCACGAACTGAATATTGTCATGAAAATCGAGGTTTATGCTCATGACATACTTCTGAATAGTTGTATTAACAGCCAATGTGTATTTCGAAATGATATCACTTAAATACAAATGAGAATCCCAACATTGCATATCGTTGGGAAATATTGTGTCATACAACATATGGAAAACAAGAAATTTTTTTTTGCTAATGGCATCACTAAACATTGCCCTTTTCAGGTTTTGCTCGACCCCCCCCCCCACGAATTCTTTTATCAGATAGGATATCCGGGGAAGAATAATTACAAATATCTTCTTACGCAGCATAACAAAAATAACAGATTTTATACTATTAACGCAGAGAACAGTTGCCGATGTCCAGAATGATATGACCTCATGTGATATCGAATGACCTTTGAAGTTACCATCACCAATACTGTCAAATCGGATGTGTTAAAAATGGCTTTGGTTTGTTTTAAATGACTTCTGGTGACCTCAAGTAACCATTGACACCGATCTCAATTACCTACTTTACAACTGTACGTCTTATTAGTCTTCATGTCAAATATGAGGTCGATTGGCCAGATAGCCTTAGAGTGTCCGATGCTGAATAGTTTTTTTTTGTTTTTTTTTTTTACGTAGAAAACCATATAAATGCCAGCCATTACTGTCTGGAATAAAATGACGATGGACAACTTTATAATGACAGGAATGCAGATACTATCTGACATCAGAAAGTCAATTATGTTTTGGTTGATTCTTACAAATCATTTACCTTTGGCTCTATAAGTCAGTTTTTGCTTTCAATTCAACAAAATAAATATATTCTACTCAAATGCTGACCTTTTATTACGAATAAAGCCGTGGAATATTATGATATACTTCAGTAGCCATAACCAAATACATATTCCCATAGGAAAGACCCTTAACAACATTTGATCAGTATAGTCATTAGCTACAATTTTACCCAACACTGTAGCGTATTTAAGGGGGGCAGTTTCGGATACATTTGGTCCCATTTAAATTTGTACAGTTCATAAGATTTAAACATTCAACTTTTGGGCAGTAATGTTCTGATTTCACTTTTTATATTTATAGATATATTCCTTTGAAAAATTCCTGAAAGTATATGATGTGTGTTAGTTTTTATACTTACAGACAGCTATTATCCGAATAGTTCATCTGTTTTAAAACTGATAAAAAGAAAAGGTTGTTTACCACCTTATACAATTTGGAAGTATGTGTTTTCAAAAGTGGTCTGAGATAACAGAAACATTAGTTGATAAACTGCTGATTATTTAACAGGACCAAAGATAGCCACTTATATTATGAAACGATTTTAATTTTAGTCTGTTTTTTCTCTTTCTGAAACATTCGAAAACAGACCTAAAAATTCAAATAATGTGTCGCACAGACATAGATCTTTCAAAAAGGGATAACATGTCAATATCTGATTATCAAATTGTACATGAATAATTAGAAATAAATTATTATAACATTAGTTGAAGATACTCTTTTAAAACACTGTCTACGGAACAAGATGCTAAAATATCAAATTGTTGCTCTGTTTTTAAGTGTTGTAGAACGAAAAATCTGAACTGAATTTCAGTTCATGAAATAAAAATTAGCGGTTATCCTTGCATCCGCTATATTTTCAGCGGTGTATTTAGCGTTTTTGTGAACTGCACCCACCACTGCTGTCTTTGAACATAATGTTGTCAAATGCAGTCGGAATTTTGCCACACTCTTTTGTTCAGCTATTCTGGACTTATGTCACATCGGGGCACGTTACATATAACATTTCAAGTCCGTCTGGAATAAATATCTTTCTGGATTGGGTATTTCTGTACAAATGTATGAAGCAGTAACAAAAATCTCGTTTCCTTTTTTATGATTTGCTTTATCGGTTGCTTGGTGTAAATCTACGTGTCTATAGCCTTGTTCCATTATAGTTGCTATATATATATATATATATATATATATATATATATATATATATATATATATATATATATATATTCAATAATATTGACTCTTTTAAATCCTATTTCTGTAGGCACTGCAACATTTTCGAGGACTCAATTTGAACCATCAAAAATATTACTTTTCGGGTCTTCACCCGTACTTATTTATCTCAGTACACAATCCTTAATCTGATTGGAGTTGCCTGAAACTTGTGATAATATTTCTTCACAATTTTCCCAATGTAGTTAAAGCAGTTTAAATTATACATCCCATTCTCATTTTGATGAAATTGAATTAGATTTTGAGAGTGTCATCGTAGTTTCGTTTAAATCAGATAATTCTTTCGCTCATAGATTGCGTAAAGTTTACAATTTATGTACGTTTATTTTGAAGTTGCTCTTGGTAATGGAGGTTTAGTTAGCCTATTTAATTTCAAAATCATACATAAGTTTTTTTACAACTTTTATGAAACTTCATTCTCCCAGAACCTTAGCCATCGAGATAAAAAGGGTCCGGTGTTGTTTGCTGTATTTTAAGAAGTTTTTGGGAATTAAAATAGATAAACCAATTACGTAAGATACATTGTTTTCTTTAGGTATGTTGAAAAAAAACGAAATCGAAATTCATATTGGAAATGTACGGTAGTCAATTTCAAAACCAAAGAATAAATATGTAAGATTGATTGTGATAAGATAAATAGTTTGAAACAGAAACATGCAATTAAAAAAAAAAGGGATGAAATGGAGAATACAGACCCCTTTAAATGCCTGAAGATATTGTAAAGAAGTGAAATTCGGGAAAGGTTTTTGTTCGAAAAAATTCAATCGAAACAATTAATTTGTCAGAACTAACGTTATATAATGGAAGTAACAACCACTGGTAAGACCCAAAATCTAATCTTTGGAATTTTTAAATGTTTGATCTTCGAAGAAGTTATTGCGTCATTTTTTTTTACATGAGAATTCCATTTTATTGTCATACTTTAGCAGCAGAATGAAGAAGAAATTTTGTCTTTCTCCATTGGGAACTCAAATATATCGACAAAACCTATCTGGAATTTACATTCAGAGAGTTATTTGAAGGTCTCTCTCTATGAAGTATCTGTTGTTGGGTGTATTCTGCTTGGGTATATACTCACTTTCTCTCTCTATCGATCTATCTTATATATATATTACTGAATTTCATATTGTGCAGTTCCAAATTTGGTTCTGTACCATTTCGAAATTATTAGAATCAAGAAGAGACAAGAGGTTAAAGGCGGAAATTCTTCTACATTGATCAATCTAAAAACAGATGTCTGCGATATAAAACCAGCCATGACAAAAATCGATATTGTTCCAGTGTTGATCTGGTTAAGACCAACAAGGATTCGATTAATTTTAAGAAAGTTTGGGTAAAACAGAGTGGGAAGAATTTCCCAATTTAGTCGTGTGAGAGACAAAATCTCAATGTTTATAGCGGATCACTGTCAAACGTCTGTATGCTTTACGAATGAATCATTAGAATAGACAAAAAATTATTAAAGGATAGAAAAATCTCCTTCGACTTTCAAAATCGCTCCGTACGCAAGAAGAGTTATTTATGTTCAAATCCTATAATCTAGTATTTATATCTAATGAACGGTTTTATTGGTTCTGTGTAACCATTGACTCTTCCACTTGATATTAACAGGTCTGCTGATGAAAATATTTCCTACCAATCATTTAAAACAATGGTCTCTTCCACTGAATCGATATTTTTGGTTTCTTTTCTCAAAAAAAAAACCCCAAAGAATTCAAATACATCTCTTCAAAATTTCCGCTGTACACCTCTATTTTGCTCCTCCCAAAACCTCTCGTTTAGAAGCAAGACATTGCATATCTATGGTGAATCCTCTTCTTTTTTCCAAGCTAAAGTCTCTTATACCTTGCATCACCACCACATCCTTCAATCACTCTGCTTGATACGCAATCCACACCGGTTTGAATATTTTGTTCCACTCGAGGTTCTTTCTTGTAAAACTGTGAGTGAATTCTTCCTGTTGGAAATGAATGTGGTCTGGATGAATTCCACTTATGACATCACTGACATTTTCCACAAGAATATCCTGAAATAGAGTGGAAAAGAATCTATAAACGTTTACATTCTGGAGAATCTAGAAGTTATCAATAAACATTTCAGAATAAGCCCCCTCCCCCTATTCTGCGAAAAAAAATTGTGAAAAAAGATTTTTCCAAAAAATCGAAATAGGTCAAAAAACCTTTTTTTTTCCTGAAATGAAAAATATCATTTCTAGAAAGGTCCTAGTTGGGTACGGTTTTGACGTATGTAGACAAAAGGTATGGCAAAGAGTACTAGAAGGAGCAATAGGCATATAATTATATAGACACACGCCCCTTTAACCACCTACGAAGATTAGCGGTTGTTCAATTTCTAAATTATGTTAAATTTAAATTTGGGAGCCAACTGATTTTGATATTCAGTTGATATAAGTAATTAATGCTTATTCTGAATATGGAATTTATACGTGTACGGACAAGTTTTTCTGATACCTCTTGGAATAAACATTCCTATAGTCGTCATATTATCATGTTCAGGATGCTTGTTGAAAATGGTTGTCTTATAAGGAGTTCTGTTTTTGCCATAAGTCATCATTTGCTAAATGTATAGCGAAAAAAAGAAACGAAAGAAAAGAAAAAAGAAAATAAAAAATAAAAATTAAAAAAAGAACACTCTGTTCAAACCTTTGACTTTGTTAACAAGCTTTGACATTTGCACATTACTCTATTGATAATATCACAGCATTCCATAGAAAATCCTAATACGAATAGTTTCTCTTTTGACACCACGTCAATTAAGACGTCATGAAAAATAGGTCAGGAACATATAAATCTCTTTCTTGTCCGCCCTCTCTCTAAAGAGGCTTGCATCTTCTTCAATTTTGGCCTAGATGGAAAAAAAATGGCTCTCACTGACTTTGCAATGTTGTCGCTGGTAATACGCTTAGAGTTTTTTTCCAGCTCTGAGAGTGCAACATAGTTTGTGTTCTTTTGTATCAAGAAGACTATTTACTATCATCATATATTGAAGCCGTATCGGTGAAAAAAAGTCGAAACCTCAGACTGTTCACTTAAGTGCGTGATACCCCACGTACAAAAAGCTCAAATCTATCTTCTGTAGATCAGTAATGCTTCTCTAATAGGTCATTGATTCCAAGAGAGAGAGAGACTCTCATATAGTTTTTAAGCTGTCAACCAAAATTGTCACCAAATGTTTTTCTTATTTTCGAATTGGTGTGGCTCGCTGGCTATCTTTGTGTCACGCGTACGTACCGTAATAGAGGGCTGACTTTTCAAACCTTCACTCCTTATCATATCTTGAAAAAAATTGTCTTTTGAAATTTCCTTCCTAATGGGGTTTTCGAAGAGGATTAATTTGCACAGTTTATACTAAATAAGTCCCTTTTTCTCTTTCCAGCAGCCTCCTTTTTTTTCATATATCAGACCATTATTAGGTACTAATACCCAACGAAAGGCGTGGGAAGTGACTTATTCCTTACTCATCCCCTCTTTTTTTTTCAATTTCTTTCCCTTTGACTACACCGAACACAATATGATGCCAAGAGACTTCGGCTAAGTGGCGATTTTTAATCAGTGACTGACCAGACCTGTTTTTCCGCTAAAATTTTTCTATTCTTTGGATATTGGAGTGAAAAAGCAAAAAGTGATCACCTAATTTGGTTAAAAGTGAGAAATTGGATCCAGTTTGATAAAAAAAATATCCAGACTATCTTTTTATTTTTAAAATACGAGTGATTTTACCTGTTCCTCTGTTCGGAACGATGATCTTTTCCACTAGAAGGTTACTATTTTGATGATGAGAATAATCTCCTATCAACTATGAGGAACAAATCAATATTTTCTGTTTCTTTTCTAAAAAAACATTTGTATCATTGAAATCAAAATGTATCCCGTTTTTTTCTGTATTAGGCTTAGGTAGTATCTCAGATAAATCATAGAGATATCTTATGATTGGTTATGTCAGTCGAGACAGATATGTAATCTCTTAACTATCCGTTGATAGGCAACACACAATTTTGTTCATAAGACATCCATATGCATTATTATTCTTTCACATACTTTACAAGGTATTCATTTGAACTGGTCGGACCTTTTTGATTATTTTACTTTCCAGAAACAATGAAAGAAACAAAGAATTGGATGTTTTATTCCTTTCACAAAATCCGGAATTCAGCAAGAGGGAAAAACTGAGTATTACAGATCAGCAGTGGCCGTTTAACTCTTGAATTCATTAGAGAAGAGGAGAAATAACTCAATAGAAACAATTACTAGTAGTCTATGAATTTAAGCAGTAAAGACACAAAAGATTATTAGATTAGACCAGTGGTCTGTGAACTCTAACAGCTTGCAAAATACTTTTGAATGATTAATTTTTCTGGGAAACTCCTTCAGACGACAAATTTCCTTCTACATATTTACTTATGTATGTGATTATTGGATTTTGGCCGTTTTCATCAAATTATCTGAATGTGTATGAACCCAAATATAATTTACCGATTTGAATGGAAAAGTAAGAAACTAGTTTGATGAGTTCCTATATATATATATATATATATATATATATATATATATATATATATATATCAAACATATGAACGACTCCTGACTGAAGTGCGTCTGTGCCACAAAAATAACCAAGGTGTTTTTATTTTAACGTAACTGTTAAAATGGGTATTTGGAATTGTAATGGAAATCAAATGTATTGCTGAAATATCACTTTGTTTGACAGAACATCTGGAAAGTAGAACCTTGAGGTTCCAAGGAAAACAGTTTGAATACTGCTGGATTAGAGCATTGGTTTGTTTTATGACCACTGAAACAATCTTTCTTCAGTTTTTGATGTCTTTTGTAATCTGCTATTCTGTAACCATTCATGAATGGACAGTTATCTTAAAATGATCAATACAAAACTGCTTAGATATAAACTATAAAAGGGCATATCATAATATAAAGATTGCATAGATTTCTTGAAAAAAAAACAAACAAAAAAGTTGGCACCCTAACATGAAGGTGATTGGGAAGTATTAGTTTTTTTTTTTTGCTTTATATTGTCATGGGTTGACTCGCTGTTGAGAGGCTTTGGCCTTTCTCTAAAATATTTACTAGAAGTTCTTGTGAAAGATATAAAATTTCACTTGATTATCCATACTTTTCCATACGTGGAGATACCCCTCAAAATCACATATTCTTTCTATTTTACTTTTTCTTCATGTGTGAGTTCATTGCATTAGGCCATACAGCTGTTGTTTTTGTTTTCTTTTTAAAATCTTAAAGGTACTTGTATACAAATATACTTGAATGAAGAGCATTATTTAAAACCTCTGCATTTTCTTATTGGGTTTAACTTCTTCTTTACCTTCCTTTCATTATTTGGTTGTCTTCATACAATTATCAATTATGGTCGTTTGCTTCTACAGCATCAAATAAATAGCACGATCAGAAATAATGAGTATCCTTTAATCAAGTGGAAGGTTTTAAAAAGAAATCAAAGTTCATAATAAAACTCATAAGTTCAATGATGCAATGACCATCCATAGTGGTTGTAGCACGAAGAAGGATAAGAAGAGCCAAAGTCTTTCTATGAGGCAATTTATTCTCATATTTGTAGGGTATTGCAATATCCCGAGCGTATTATTTGTTATGAAAATCGTGAATGATATATTTGATACGAAAATGGTGAACTCATACATTCCCCTATTACATCATAAAATCACTAACGTCACATCTCTTCCTTCCTTCTTATTTCTGTTGTTTGACATAAGTGGGACCGACTGACGATCGGACCGACCAGGAAGCATCTAAATAAGATATGTAGACATATCTAACAGTTTAACAATACTCCATATAATAATAATGATTATGATGATGATGGTCCAATTGAAAATGTATGCACCGTTATAATTCTGGAATTGTTCAGTTTGGTATCAGGAAAATGATTTCAAATCGATTCAATTTGGGGTGTTATCAAAAATGACTGAACTCGTTTCAGTGGAAGCATCCTTTTTCTCAAATTGATGGTTGATATTCTATCGCCAAAATATTTACCTTTATATTGAAGAGTACATTGTTATAAACCGAAAAAACAGGACGACAGCACTCTCTTCATTAAATATTACACCAGTAAACATTTAAAACCGTCACAAAAACTACCAACGTGTTTTTCCAGTTTTCAAAAGATGTTGATTGACTGGTCGTGTATGTGTGTGTGTGTAAAGTGCTTGCAGTTTTCACTAATTTAGATTGCTGGAAACAAACATTTGCTCATTATTATATCTAGGAAAAACTAACCCCCGCATGCGTGCACACACACACACACACAAACACACACACACACAAGCGCGCGTGAAATATTTTTTGGTAGGGTTTCGATACACAATGTAAGCCTATGTTAAATCAGTTCCTTAGTTCACGCATTTTTTCTTCGATTTAGACTTTTTTATGATCTAACAGAGGGCAGTTGAAGTAATTTAACCTTGATTTATCCCTGTTTATAATGTTAGTAATTGATCACCCTCAACACAGGATGCTGCTAAAAGATGTGGATCACGAGACGCTTTCTATCGGGTGATTTTTTTTTCTGTTTTAATATTCGTTACTGATCAATGTATAACACCCGCTCCTGGTTCGATAGGCCGAGCATCCATCCACCTTGGTATAACAAAGACATTAAAAATGATTATCAATGCCTCTCTGCTAAGCATTCGGCACAAAAACTTAGACCGGGTGTACCTGACATTAGGACACTTTCGATTAGGGTGTAAAGGCTGAACGATGGTATTTATTTTAGGTAATTGTTTGGGATGGGAAAGAATAATCATTAAGCTGATAGCTGAAATTAATCAGGGGGTGTAATTGAATAGCCATTTAGGATGAATTTCTTTTGATAAAATACAGTTTACTTTAGGGCTAATACGGCATGTATATAGGTTTGTGGTTAGGGGTAGGTCTCCGATGAGGGTTGGTGGCTAAGATGAGGTTGAAGGGTGGGAGGTAAGCCTGGAATTAGGATTAGTAGGTAGGTTTAAACATCAACTTTGTTATTAACTGCAACCGAAACTCTAACCAAACATTTAATCATATATTTTCTGATTAAATCCAACGAAATACAATTCCAATTGTTCATAGATTCCTTTAATTGTA
The DNA here is from genome assembly GCA_963457665.1 of Thysanoteuthis rhombus. Lineage (NCBI taxonomy): Eukaryota > Metazoa > Mollusca > Cephalopoda > Oegopsida > Thysanoteuthidae > Thysanoteuthis > Thysanoteuthis major. The sequence goes on from OY735213.1 coordinate 45,957,781, forward strand.
CCTGTTAAATTCACAAAAGAAATCTAGCCACTTTTAGCTATTCAAACATAGCCAAATTCAAAATTGTGGTACCTAATAAATCGGCATGATTCCAATGAATCGTACCTATTCCGAACAATAATGTTATATCATATTCCATATATTCATTTTCAATCAATAAAGAGGCTTCCCTATGTGAACTTGAAAGCAAATATTTGTGTTAGATAATGGCCACGTGAATAAATACTTTTTTTACGTCAATATTGTTTGACTTTGCTGATGAAACACAAACTTTGGTTCATTGTGATTTTTTCATCATTGCCAAAAGATTATAGTTTCTTCTTCTTGCTACTGAACATTCGACTAAAAGAAAAATCTTTTTCTTCGCATTTTTATATCTTGTCTTCAGAATTTATCAGTGTTTTATAGTTACTTTCATTTTTGATCTCTCCACTCATTACTGCATCGTTTATTCTCCATCTTATTTGATTGCCTTGCTTCGCGATAGGGCCTAATCTTGTGCTTTGAAAACTGTCGCTTGAAATCGCATTTGTTGCATAAAACATGAACACGGAATAAAATCTATTATTTTCTCTCTTGTGACAACATTCAACTTAAACGAGGTAACCAATAACTGGAGCAACATTACTGGCAATAACATTACATGAAAATGGAGAAAAGAAGTGTAAAACTGAGGGTCTGTGGCAAATGAAGGTTGGGTGATTCTGGATGTGTTCTGAGGGAGGGATTAGAAATAAAATGGAGGTTATCTAACGATTATTTGATGGGGGTTTCTATTTCGAGCAGTACATTCGAATTATTGTTCTCATTAATCTGCAAAAGAAAATATGTGTCAGCTAACGCTGTTATCCGGGAAGGTTTCTGCGCATTATGAATAATAAGTGAATCTTGATTTTTTTTCAAGGTTGAAGAGGAGAAAAAAGTTTGGTGACAAAAAATCATCACGTGGCGTTAGACCTTTCATCTGCAACCTTTGGAACCCGAAAATAATTTAGTAGGAATAAAAAATGAAAATAAACGAGAATCTTAAGATGTATTATTATATATTCACTTTGATGAAAGATGTTTCCCTCTCGAAAACAAAAGGCAAGAAATAAATAATTGCTTACCTATACTGAAAGACAGTGTAGACCTACATTATTTCATATTTTGATTACTAAACGTATATTTGTCGATACAGGAATGGTGGCAAATAAATTTCCAGGTTCGCATCATTCCAAAATGTATTAAAAAAAACAGTGTGGTTAATTATCCAATAGAAATCGTAACATCTTGTGGGGGGGGGGGTGATTATTCAAAACAGTGGTGAAAGGGGAGATCAATAAATAGATTATTTTTTGCTTTTTATTCGATGATAATCACTAAAAGGGAACACATTTGAAAAGAAATTTAAAATATCAGAATTATGAGAACTGCAGAACACAATATAAGTAACCAATTTAGCAGAACTTACATCATGAAAACAACCCCTCCCAGAAAAAAAAACGTTGTTTGAGGAATAATGAGTGAATGTATAGATTTTCAGCCCTCTAAGTCAATCAGTGGGGTACTCTGTATCGACATATAGATGGCCAGAATCATTTAAAAACTGAAGAATCGTGAATTTTGTTGGTGGTTCACCATTCATAAAATGGTCATCGCTTGAGCCAGAAATCATTAGTCTCTTGCAACCTATTGGGATAGCTAACAACCAGTTTTCGATTGCATATCAACACAATCTCAGTCTGGTCTAACACACACACACACACACATATATATATATATATATATATATATATATATATATATATATATATATATGTTATATTTCTAAAAGCAGCTTCTGATATATTTGCTGATATTTGTTTTTCCGGTCGAATCGAATGCTTTTTCTGCAAAGAAAATAACTAGCAAACATTTTGAGAAGAATTGCTACATTGGCTAAATACATGTGTCAACGTAAAGTCTTCCAATCCACAAAAGGCAATTTTTAATAATTTCTCGTGCATTCATTTTCTTTTTTTTTTTTTTTTTCGATAATCACTCGACGGATACTGTCGTGTGATCAACGTATTTAGGCAAAACGCTGTGTTTGGGTTTGGTTGGTGAGTGGTTATCAAAAAATTTAAAAAAGGTTGATCAATGAATATGCAACTGAATTTGCGTCGGTGAGCTATCATTAAAAAGTCAGACCCCCCCCCCAAAAAAAAAAAATCATGCATGAACTTTGCGAGATAGAAACCATGGGACCAATTTAGCATGAAATTACATTGTAAATTGATTTCCTTGAGAATTTTCCTGTTTTTTTTTTTAAATACATTTTCTCTTAAAATTTTTGCCCCGAAAATTCCATTGGTTTGACTTGAACACTTGACATATGCATACATAGCCAACAGAAGGGAATTCCTTGAAAACTGGAGAAACTTATCTTCAGGTTGACTGCCAATAATTCTATGCTTATAGTGTTGTAGAAATCCTGATGATCTTGCAATGCATGTATTTCAATATTCATTAGATGCAACAAAGCGGTCCTAGATGTTCAAAGTATAATATATGCAAGCACATATTCATCCATATCAGGTGAAACAATTTATTTAATCTTTCTACGATACGTGAGATTTCTAATCCTGGTGGAAAGCGATTGGCTATCAGGGCGACAATGTTTGATTTGATGCCTAGCCTTACTATAGTCAAAATCAATCTCATACTCGTGGAATTAAGGTACTGATAGCAAACACGTGACATGCGCGTCAACAGAAACACACCATGATATTTGGTGTCCTTCGATAGACATTGAAAGACACTTTTTAAATGTCATTTATCATCCTAGTTTCAAAGGTATATTTTAAAATTTCAGGTTTTATCTTATTGAACAGTTATCTTTAGATATATTTTAGAAATAAATCAGCTGTTTTCAATGAGCATTTATTTCAAACTAAAATTCATGACTCCGGTTGCTACGTTATTCGATTCCGTTACGTCAGGCTAAAAAAGGAAGTCATAACTGATTTAGGAGCATGAGTACCTAAGAAGTATACCTGCAAAATTATTGTTGATGCTTTTTTTCCGTTGTATGGTAAGGTAGACATTGAGATACGAATTCTATCGTATGATGTGCTTATTCAGTTATAACACTTACGTCAAATATAGATTGAGGTATCTTCTTCTGATTTTGCATTGTACAGGGTCCGTTCGGAAAGAAACAAGCTGTTTAATATTAATGACAAAATAGCAACCTAGGGCAATGACATATCAATCCTCCTCAAAGTATCCCTTTTCGGTAGCCCCCTTTTCCCTTTTCAGTACTGTCTGCTAAGTCCTCTTTTAGGATCCCTATCTACAGTCTCACAGCGTTCTCTTTAATCTCATCTAGGGTCGGAGCTCTAACCCTTCGAATGGCAAGAGTGGAGAGTTTTGAGGGAGCAAAATCCGTACTCTATGGTGGATGACAGACCTTGATGGTGTGACGTTTAGTAAAAAAAACAAAAAAACTGAATGAGACGTGAAAATGGGAACCTTAGTTATTGTATATGCAATTGCAGCTCAATACACGAGTTTACTCCTAAAAGTGCATCTTGAAACAACTAGAAGCATCTAAATTGTCCATACACACACACACACACACACACACACACATATATATATATATATATATATATATATATATATATATATATATATATATATAATTTACGCCACTAAAACGTTGATTTAGAGTGGAACCATCTAAATTTGCAAGACTGAGCAAGGGACTTATGTGAGTTGTTCGATGCTAGAACATATAAAAATGTTGAAAGAAACAACATAGGTTACTAAATGTTCCCACTTAATAGTCCTTTTTTTTTATCTCCTTAGCAGCTTTTCTACACAACCTGACCGTCTTTATCTGGAAAGCTATGAGCTTTATATTAAGTTTACGATAGAAAAAAAAATATATTCAACAAAATTGTAACTCAAGTCAAAGGAAGGAGAATGTTCAAAACTTGCAAATTTCTGCAGGGTTCAGCGTTAATGAACCGTGATAGCAGATACCGTAGACGATTTTTCTTTCGTTGCATTTTATAGTCTTTGATTCGAAGCACTGCTTACCATAATAGAATGAAGTTTCTTAAGTTGATGACACCTGATGCTTAAATGCATAACGAGAATGGAAGAGAGAGAGAGAGAGAGAGAGAGAGGGGATGGAAGATGATAAAGTAGAGTGATGAGTGAAAGACAGTGAGTGAGATATAACTTGTGAAAGAGGATAGGGTAGAGGGATAACAAGTGAAAGAAAATGGGATAGAGAGGGAACCAGTAAAAGAGAATGGGATAGAGAGAGAGAGAAAACAAGAAGAAGAGGTGGGGATTGAGAGAGAACGGGTAAAAGAGGAGGAGATAGAAAAACGATGGAAGACAGAAAGAGATATAATAAAACCATTAATGGGTGGCAGAGACAGATAGTGGAAGGCAGAGAAAGAAAGAGTCAGGGAGCGAAAATGCTAAATATTCAGTGTGAAATGAGAGGGAGAGAGAGAGAGAGGAAGAAAAAAAGATGATAGGATTGAGAGAGAACGAGTGAAGAAGAATGAGAAGGGGTGAATGAGAGAAAGAGAAAAACGAGGGTGGAAGAAAGAGAATGAGGGTTTACTGAGAGAGTGATATTGAAAGACTTTGAATTAGAGAGAAAGTGACAAGATGAATGGAAGGAAGAGAGTGAAAGAGAGAAAGAGAGATAAAGAAGGTAGAGAACGGAAGAATAGACGGGGGAGAACAGACTAAATATTCAGAGAGAGCGAGAGAGACTGAAGATCAAAACGATAACAAGAAGGAAACATATATATTAGAGAAAATAGGCCTGGCTACTCGTTCAACAGAAACAGTCACGTGACCAATGCCTTTTAGCAGCCTGTCGTGTTAAGGGTGGTTAATTTAAAAAATTGGGAATCATGTGAATTAATGTATAAGATACTTATTTCGCCTATTGTTGGTTAGTGATCACTAAAAAAGACTTCATTTAAAAAAACAGAAACTAAATAAGTACTGCTGACCATAAACTAAGGATCAATTTAGCGAAAACTTAGATGGCAAATTGAACCCCTCATGTTTAAATCAGTTTAGGGGAGGATTTTCAGAAAGCGATGAAGGTTTTTTTGTAAATGTTTCAACCTTCTAGCTCGTTGACGCTGTGGATACTTGTGACACATAAACGTATAGCCAACAAAACCAACTTGAAAACTAAGGAAATTATGTTGACAGTTTGGTGACAGTTCGGTTGACAGTCTCTAAAGAACCAACAAAGATTTTCTAACATGGCAGAAAACAAATAATCTGATCTTACGCATGCGCAGTTGATGGGCCTATTTCTGGCTAGGGTCTCGAATAACTGATTAGATTTAACACACTACTATTGGTCGAACTAGATTAGATAAAAGGCCCCATACTTGCAAGGATTTTTTTCTGATTACAAAATCGGAAGCGTTCGGCTATAAACTCTTCAAGAAGGAACAACATGGGTTTATGGCAGGTTAAACTAATGGATGATAGCCACAGAATGCAGAATACTTTATTTTACATGAATTAAAGATAGAAAAGCAAAGAACACTGATATTAATTTGCAATCACGTAGGTATTGGCTATTTTTACAAAAACATCATTTTGCTATTTTTCATAATGGCAAGTTGAAATGGCTAAAAGTGGATAAAACTAGAAAAATGGCGTCTTGGTAGATTTCGTTTCCCCTTCATCAATGTCTATTTTGAGTTTCAAAAGAGTCAAACAAAATTATCCAAGCATTATATCTATAATGTGCGTGTGTGATTTTTATCGAACTTATTTTAGTTGGGATCAGACATTTTCATCCATTGATTCTTATTTTACAGCAATTGAAACTAAAGAGACAACAACAAATATTTCATATCTTTTTTTTTCATAGTTTCAACCAAGAGATTCCCGAAAACAGAATTACTAAATCAATGTTATCGCTTTTTGAACAACGGTGGAAATCTAGCCACTTCTAGCAATTTAAACTTACCGACATAAATATCATCCATATGTAAATAGCGACATGTTTCATTATTGCAAAATCAACTTAAGTTTAGCGTGTCTTTTTATTCCTTGAAAACATATCATTTTTCTCTACACGCATCTATACATTAAAATCTATTTTTCTACCTCTTGAATATATGCAATAGCATTAAAGTCCTCAGTTTGTTCGGAGTGGTATAATTCAAGAACTCTTGACTTGAAATATATAAACAAATGAGATTTGAAAATCCCCCAAAAGAATCTGTGTGTACGCATATAAAAGGGTGAAGCAAAGAAAAGTCAGAAGAAAAAGATACAAATATATTGGGCAAACCTAGAAGTCAGTCCATAGATAAACTAGTTTTTATCCTGTGTGAAGATCTAGTAAAGGTGATAAAGCCTACTTTATTTTCGATCAAAAATCCAAGTTTAAGGAAGAGGCATTTATATTCTCCATTTGTACATATCTAATATCGAGGAGATATATTGTCGATAAATTGAACGTGACTCCCATCTTTAGCGTTTAATTCATTAAAATATCATCTATATTATTGACGATATCACTTTTTTTATTACTGAATTTGAATGAAAAAGAAGAAAAGTACTTATTCCACTAAAAATCATCTTTTTCTGACACCTAGACCCAATCGAACACACCTAATTCACATCCTGATATGTCAATTAATGTTCTGACACATAAATGATTCGTTTATCATCAGACAAGTCAACACTTCAGTTAACTGAAGGAAAATTGAATAATTTCTAAAATTTTATATTCCTGTAACATCCAATAAGTTGTTAGTCGTCGTCAATATAATCAAAGTCGTCATCATATAAAACTGAAAATAACAAATGCATATAACGCGAGAAAATATGAAATAGACAAGTAAATATCAAAAGTATTTTGGAATATTCGACCGAATATAACAGTTCTTTATAATCAAGAGTATTCAATTGTTTAAAGGATAAAATACTAATTCAGAACTAGAGTGTGTTAGTAAAACCTTGCAAAAAGATCACTTATTTAGAGTCAAATGTCTATTGAAGAAATTTCTATTTTGCTGTTCCGTAATGTACATATAAGCAACCCTTTGACGGGATCGAACCAGCACATGCAGATTTGATAACTGTGTTCTTTGCTATAATGGTGCTTCTTGTTTAATGCGCTGACTTAAACAAATAGTTTCCAGCAGAATTGCATTCAAATCAGTACATATATTTATAGCAAAATTTCAAACATCCATGTTTGCGGTCGGCTCCCACCAATTTGCCTGACCTGCAGGTACCAGAGAACAATTAATGATCTTTGGCCCGAACTGCCTGGAGAACATTTCGAATTTCCGTTTTTCAATTATGCACTCAAAGCTTGTATATTCAATTTAAGTCTATCTCAGCCTTGATACAATCGGTTTTTGCCGATCCACTCGTCACTGCCACACTGAACCAAATCTAACTTGTACAGGTTTGGCCTTTTACACCTGCCGTGTAAATAAATACGATACTTGTTAATACACAGCATTTTTTTTCCATAGTGTATGTATAAAAGAGTATTATGCATTAAACTTTAGCGTCAGTGACGGAAATAGATGTTATCACATCAAGAAAACGAGGAAGGCAAGAGGTTTTCTGTTCCCTTATTCTAAGTATAGTATCTTTTTTCTTCTTTTTAGTTGCATTCACATAGTTGTATATAGTGAGAATTTAACGCACTCTAGATCAGTGGCTCTTAAACTGGGGGCACGCCACCCAAAGAGAGAATGGGATATAATAGAGCTAGAGGTCGAATTATGGCCCTTCAGCAGGGAATAGCAGGAGAGTCAGACCCAAAGGTCGTCTACGTCAGCTAATATTCATAATCCAATGAAATAAAATGTTGGTGTGCCTGGTAAGTCAAAAAAGTTTCTTTTTGACCCGTCATACTATGAATCTTCAGAACAACTATTGTAGAGAAACGATAAAAGAAGAATTAATGCAAAAGCATTCGTCTTTCTAGTAGTTAATCCCATTAGAGTGTAAATATGAAGGGAAATAACACTTATAGCGCATTTTTCTGGGTGCACGATTTCTCTCATTAAATTAATTGATTCAATTTTGCAATTCACTGAACAATTATTCCGTACCTGACATATTGCTACTGCCAAAACAAGTACATTTATTTTGAGGGAAAGAAATAAATAGTTTTTCTAACAGTTCAGCTGAACTCATGTTTGGTTAATTTTTTTTTTTCTAAGTGTTTCGGATAACCACCATCTTTTAGAGAATTTATATATCAGAGCCACTGCCTACGTAAAATTGTTCACAAACGATACATTGAAGATAAAATTACAGCTCTTCGCTTCTTGCCTTCCCGTAATCCATTGTCTCTTAACGCCCCCACCTCTAACTTACCTTCAAGCGTCCCCTACCTCCCCCTTAACTGCATTGAGATACACAAAACTTTCTTCTTGTTATCCTAGGTAATTTAATTTGGGACAAAATAAACTTCAAGACGTTTTTCATAATCCGGATCCGTCTCAGTTCCTGAACCTAAAGATCAATTTTCCCAAACCAACCATATTCCTCTTAGTCTTTGCAAACTTGATTAAAAGAAGACATGGCAGTATCGGTTGGCACATCAGATAAGTTTAATCTTTCAAGAATGCTATTTACATATATACATCGAATTGCCTTCTGACTTCCTAAGAACTTGATACGCCCGTTACCCCCCTTTGTGTCTTTGAACGCCCAAACCGAGTCTCCCAGTGGAAGATAGTGACCATTCTTGGAGTCAACGCTTTAGAATGCCCTTGAAGACGACGATTTACGTTCTGCTATGACGATAACATTCATTTTCATTTAAAAAACAATATATGAATAACTGGACGTATTAACAAGTCTCTATACAGAGACTTATATACGTGTATGCTTTCGCACATGTGTGCATATATGAATATACGCACATGTATGTAGATTTCAATGTACGTAGGTATATCGGAATAATAGTGTTTATTTTATAAATTTTATGCAACAATTATTTATTTCACAACATACAATCTCTCCATGTAAATGCATTCAATTTACTTGTAAATATAAATCAGAGATCTAACCTGATAAAGTGGTTATAATTCCTCTCAAATATCATTTGATTATTGTTACGGTTGGCCCTTCGAAACTGAGGTAATGATATTCCGTTTTAAGACTTTTGATTATTCTTCTAAATCAGAAGCAAAGTTTCGTTATTTTTCCAAAAATATTTATAAATGAAAAATTAGCCAAAACTAGCCGAGGGCCTTCCACAGGAAGGGATTTGCTTTTTCCAGAAAGTCCAAAAATAGCCTTTGATACAAACAAACAAAATTTGTTTTTTTTTTCATTGAATAACATTTTATTTGAAAACTATCACTGTCATGAACTCTCCGATCAAATCTAGTTCAAACTTTTTAGGGGAGATTTCAAGTACCTATATTTTTTGGATTCTTTTTTTTTTTCGGGGGGGGGGGTTGTGTGTATGTTTTTGTTTTTCAAAATTTGAAATATGGAAAATTTGTGTATTCTGTGAATTTTTCAGGAATCATCCCTTATTATCACCATTTCATATTCAGAAAATGACGTCTGAAAAGTGACAGTGTTGATTTGAAAATAGAAATACTCTCTAAAGTCCAATTAGTGTCCACGGAAAATTCGGGGTACGTGACTTTTGATGACATGCAGTGGGTTGACACGCACATTTGGTGAATTATTGTAGGATATGGAAAATATATTAGAAAAATCAAACTACAATAAATATACGACAGCTTTCCAATTATTATTTGATCACATATAACTAAAAAGTGTTTTAAATTAAAAATAAATAGATAAAAGGGTTATAAAATGAATATTCGTCTGAAATAGTACCGGAAAAATCGAAAAAATTACCAAGTCATGATAACTGCATGAGGAAACAGAATTTCCGTTTTATGTAACTTTCAGTTCTACCTTGTAAAACATTGTGAAGAGGCCAGGGCCACCAGTAAGTATTGCTGTTCGAAAAATATTGATATTTCAAAGGTTAGGCTTTCCACAACAGTACAATCCGGTTGCTCCTAGATGTCAACATGAAGATGTGTTGTTTAATGCTATTAAACATATCGATCCCAGCCTGCATTTACAAAATAGCCTTTGTTCAAATAGCTGAGTCATTTCACATGAGTCTTTTTATGTCAGGTTTAGTGTAAGAATTACAACGAAAATGAATTCGGCGACCAGCATGGCAGTGTGCATTTGATTTGTACCATCGCCACTGTGGATGGTAAAAATTTATTTTTTTCCATTCAACTTTTTTCCCAAGCTCCCCCCAGCTATAGGTGAAATAGCAGAGTAAACTATGCTCTATAACCTTAATTAGTGACAAGTCCAGGAGAAAGAAGACATTAAATACTAAACTAGCAGCTGAATTTACACCTCCCCTTGCTACGAGTAAAAATAGGAAAAAAAACTGGAGACAGGGCTTGCAATCCCATCTCGTAAAAACCACCAAGGTAAAGGGTTGATTGGATGTATGATCAAAAGATAATTTGATGTGAGCCCATACCAATGAATATTGGTATAAAAACGTTGTATATATTATTTATTTGTTCCTCTTGGAATATTCTTATATAGTAGCGCGTACATGATTTGGTGCCGTTGGTACAGGATAAATAGCCTCAGTGTTATTTGATGCGTACAAGACGAATATATATGCTGCGATATAAATTGATGGAGACGTTTTTTTAACTAGGGATTCGGCAAGACGGAGTTTTGGGGAGCAAAGTACGTAGTAAGACCGGAATTTAAGAACTAGGTAAGGTGGGGATCTGCATATACGGTAAGACTGCGTTTGGGACAACTAAGTCTACAGTGGAACTGTTTCTGGTAATTAAGTATACAGGAACGTCATCTTTAGTGGACACTGAAAAACAAAAAAGAAGGTGGAAATTGAAGAATACGTGTATGCTATACCTCTATCTACCCGTTCCCACTTAAGTGGACTCGCCAAAAGAGCAGGACACATATTTTGACAGCAAACATACGCACGATAGATATGGGACTTGGGAAAAAAATTCAAGAAATTATTATCATGTTTCACTCTCAAATTTTCAGTTCTCTCCGCCACTGAGCACCGTTTGAGCCTGAATGTTATTTGCTTTGATCAAACTAAATCGTTTAATGGTTATTTTCAATTGCAAATTAGCAGATATTTCACCTCTCAAGAGTGATTTTAACTTTGCCTCCTAAGATTCAAGTATATTTGAGTTGGCAATCTGCCTATCAATGACCAATATAAATTTTCTACGTAACTCTGAGATCAAAGTCGCCAAAGATATTCTACGGACTGCTTCCATTTTGAAATACGGGCTGTATTCAAATATAAAAGTATCTGAATTTCGGACCACCAAGTTTTTTTTAAATCATAGGATCCATTTTAAGGTTTCCTTGAAAGGGTTTTGAGATGTAAATATTATGAAGAATTCAACTCATTCTTTTCAGCACCATTTATTCATTGACCTCTTTTTCACTATTGACCTATTTTTCATTCTTTGAACTCCTTCTCACTTTTTCTAATAAAGAAAGATTCGTTTCATCGATTTTGTTAAATGTTTACTTCCAATAAATAATTTCTCTTTGCCATAAAAAAAAATTCAGTATCCCATGTTGAGAAAATCACTATTATTTTTGGTCACTTTTAGATGTTATCTTTTTTATTATTCTTGCCCAGTTCTCTTGAAGATCAATATCAAACAAAAATTGGGGGATTTTTCAATAATATCCATCTGAGTCAAAATGCAAGAAACTGCCAGATAAATGATAAAGTATTTTTATTTTTTTTACGAGTTTTCCTCTTGTGATCAAAATATTATGGGGAGACGACACTTGATTCACTTCAGCAGTTCATCTTTATATTATCCTTTATTTAGACCAAAAAAATTCATCATAATCCACTTTTTGCTAGCTAGGCCCGTTGAGACTGTACCAGATTCGGAATCAGAGTTGTCCATCTCCTAGATTGGTTTCCAACCAAAGCTGAAAATGAAACTTTACCCTGCCGTTTACCTAAATGAAATGAAAGATAACATACATTTTCTTACTTTGGGCTACAATCGACCTCTTTCACGCTGATGGATTGTACGCAAGACTACATAAAGCATTCTATTTTAAGGATGTATTGTTTCATCATATGCATTCAAAGGTTAAAATCTCAATGCTGACAAATTGAAGTGCATCATTAAAAATAGTTTCTGACGTAAAGCAGTTATTCGGCCTTTGCCTTACCAGTGGGCTATTTAGCAAAATAGTTAGTGCATCACTACGTTGAAGTGGCTAGTAATCAGTGGAAGATGTAATTCTTGTAGCAGTCCCATTTTCTTCGATTGCTTATTCCATTCACGGTGTCTAAATTGAATGATATATTAACCCTGTAACGACAGGAAATCATTTCGGATAAGTTTCTGTATAATATAATGCAATTCATTATATATATATATATATATATATATGTGTGTGTGTGTGTGTGTGATTGTGTGTGTCTATTAAGAGTGGTAAATTTAGATCGAGAATAACGTTATTTGTGAACGTTATCCAATCAATACGTCGTACATTTACACTTTATGATAACTTGGTATGAGCTTCCAGAACATATATTGCTTCCTGGAAATGAAATACACCATTTCTGCCATAACTTGAAAAATCTGGCCACTTTTAACCGATTCAAACTGGAATTCAAGAACTGCGTTTTTCAAAGGATGCCTGATATTTAATAACAAATTCTAACCTCGAGTTTACACTTTTCTCTACGTTCCTTGCATTGATTGTTTGATTTGTAGAGACAGTGGATAGAAGAATGTTGATTATAAAATTGAAATACAAGTTTAAATATTTGTTGCAAGAGACAATATTGGCAGTTTGTGAATATGCGTGCACTGTGTAAATAGTTGTTTTATGAAGTTTTCTATAAAGGGGGGAATCTCAAACGTCCGCATCAATGCGCACGAATGTGTCAACATAATAATAGTTTATCCATACACGCAATTTCGACTCTAAACAAGCAAAAATAATGAAATATATCCACCCCCAGAAAGTTGCAAAATCATCGAATCAGCAGTGGTTGCGATGTACCACATTAACAGATACTACAGTCTCTCTAACAGCCATAGCCAAGTTCCCCCTCCCCAACTTTCATTCAAAATTCGGCCTTTCCACAACGCTATACGAATATGATCTTCATTCCATGCTTTCTTTCTCTGGACTGCGAGTGAATTATCGTCAGACCGTCGAAGCCATACTCCGGCGAGAAAATGGCTTTATACATTAATAAATAACATATTTATATTTAACTCAGTTCCGAAGATTGTCTTCTTTTCACGACACTATTAAATATAAAGCTTCTTTTTCCAGACACACACACACACATATATATATATATATATATAAAAAGAATGTATGAGTGAATGCAATCACATGGACAGTTAGGGAACTTATTGATATATGCGTATGTATGAATGCAATCCTACGAATCATTATGAAACTTACGTGTGCATATATGCATGTATTTATTCATATTCGTTTAAGCATACCAAATAACCTCTTTACAAATGCAATTGAAAATAAAATTTGGTATATTGGAATCTTTCCTGTCAGTTTATTTACTGTCCTTGAAATTTACATGACAAGGTCTTTTTATTTGTTGTAAATTTGTATGTTCAAATATCGACCCAGTGTTTTGTTCTCGATTTCAATTCCCCGTTTCTAAATCTACATATTTGGCTAGTTTCCATAAATCACCACCCCTCACAATCCCACAGTGTATATTGTGTTTGGCTGATTTATTTTGGGTCTTCCTAATAACAATATTTCGGGAAGGATGAGTATGTTTACTTATTTTTTTCATTGTCTCGTTTGTTATTCTAAATCCAGCAAATCAGGTTTTTTGAAGCGATTTAATCACAAAAAAGAGTAAAATATGCATGTTATTCCGTATGATAGAAGGAGCCTCCCCTTTTGTCGCAATAGACAATGAAATGAGAGTGAAGATCCCTTTGCAGAGTAGAAACCTATAGAGATCCTTGAATACCAAGAATCCTTTACGCTCACCTAACCCAAAGGAATGCCGAGTGCCATACGTTGAGCATCAAATTCAAAGGTAAAGTTGGCATCCATCTTCCAAGAGAAGGTCTCACTCCCTGTCATGGAATCAGAGTTGTCCTTTTCCCAGTTTTGTTGCCTCACCATATTTATGGGGAGAAAATATGGATCCATACCTTTTTAAAGGCACTCATGCAAAAAGAACCTAAGCCGTCTCAGCCAGATTTTGAATTCGGTTCAGTGTTTCGAATAACCACTTTGTTAACTACTATGCCACTTGCACTTCTTTTCCGAGCTAGTGCCGATAAAGAATCGGATGAATTTCCTTATTTTGGAATCTGCGAGAGCGAGAGGAAAATCGATTGTTATTATTTAACGTACTGCTCTGTATTCAAGCTGATAATTCGGCTATAACTTTCCGCGCTAAAGTTAGGCAAGAAAAATTTAACACAAAAACTGACTTTAAAAAAATCTATTTGAAAGGGAACAGAATCAGATGATTCAACACACTTGTGAAGAAAGTTTTTCACGGCGTCAGGTTACTGCCAATTCATTCGATTAATAGCAACAAGGTTTTTATCTAGTCTTGCTTACTACCATAACTAAATTGGTAATGTAATAAAATAAAAAAAAGGCGATGGATAAGTCGGGAATCCCCGGGTATCTAAGAGTATCCTGTGCTTCAAATGACTTATGGTTGATACGTCACTTGTGAATACGTCAATTTGTGTCTTGGTGGGCTACGTACTACCACTCTTTACAGGAAATCATAGATGACTTATTTCACTGTCATATTTCACAGGGAATCTGGAATAGGCTATGTAAATATATATAAATATGGATTTGGGACCAAATCCAAATGAGATGCTAAAAATAAGGCATGATGAAATCAAAAAATGGTCCCAATTAATATGTATTCTATCAAAAATAGTGTATTTTCGCTTTATTTACTGGAAAGCAGCCATGGACTTTACTACTAAGATGCTGTAAAAGTTGCAAATCAACTTGTGTATCATGCATTCAAATAAAGTCATTATAGAGTCTCTGGAATTTGAAATTTCCATAATCAAAATACACCTGACTAATTACCTACTCTAATGGGCAAAGTTAATTGCTGCCGAAAAAAGAAATAGAAGGAAAGATCGATAGAAATTATTCAGCGTTCAATTAGATTTGGTTTTCAAATTGATTTAAACTAGTGTTCTTTACTCTGTTTGAAAAAGAGGCTCATGTTAAAAAAAGAGAGGATTATGATGTCGAAAAAGGGTAAAGCGGGTGTAATATTATGGATGTAGGGTCTAATGTTTAAAAAGAAAAAAAAGTGGTGGAAAAAGTTGAGAAAAGGGTTTTCGGGTTGGAAAGAAAAAAGGGCAGCTGCTGTCCAAAAAGTAGAGAGGGGTTAAAGTTAAAATCCGAAAGAAATCACCCTTTGATTTAGAGCCCTACAAAGCGAAAGAACCCCCCTTAGGAGTTAATCTTAAGAAAATAAACTCCTACTAATTTTGAGCTCTTGAAATGAAAAAAAAAAATCAATCAATTTCGATCTTAAAATTTGGAAAATTCAAAGTAATGTCAACCCCAACAGTGAAGAATAATTCCTCAATTTGAATTTCTGAAAGAGGAAAAAATTCCCTTCCAAAAAAAAACATTCGAATAAAAATAAATATCCTTTCTTGGTTTTGACCCTAAGAAATAGGAAAGAAATTCCCTTTGATTTTGAATTTTAAAAGTGACAAAATTGTTCTTGCTCAATTTTGACCACTCATATTGAGAGGGAATTTCCCCTAAACATGGGAAAGGAAGAAAAAAATTACTTTTCGATTCTGACCCGTATCAAAAAAAATTCTTCCCTAATTTTGATCATTGAATGAAAAAAAAAAAAAATTTGCTCTTCAA
The DNA here is from genome assembly GCA_963457665.1 of Thysanoteuthis rhombus. Classification (NCBI taxonomy): domain Eukaryota; kingdom Metazoa; phylum Mollusca; class Cephalopoda; order Oegopsida; family Thysanoteuthidae; genus Thysanoteuthis; species Thysanoteuthis major. The sequence continues at coordinate 45,973,738 of OY735213.1, forward strand.
TTTCTACCTTTATACTGATAAAAGTTTCTTGATTTCGCCACATAAAAAAATAATAACCCTTACCCTTTTAATTTAAACCTCTTCCAGAGAAAAAGTAACTTTCATCGATTGACGTCTTAAGAATTGAAAAAATAATTTGCCATCAATTCTGACCCATTCTGATTTTGAATCCACCCTACTCGTTTTTTACCCATAAGAATAAAAAGATGATCCTACCTCGATTCTGACCCTAAGAAATGAAAAGAGAAATTTCCGCTTCAATTTTGGCTTCTAGAAGATTCAGTCCCCTAATTGAGAAAAAAAGTTTGTTTTTTTTCACAATAAGGAATCATGATGTAACCCTGCTGCTTGAATGCAACCCATATTTGGGGGATCGTTATCAAAAATCAATTCGCTGGAAACGTTACCCGGAATAGAGATCTCTATCCACGGATAATGCCATGGGCTTATGTCGGGTAGTTTGGACAGTAAACGAGTACATACAGACAGGGTTTCTGGCGAATTATAATACGATAATAAAATTATGAAGAAACGAACTAGACTAATCCAGTAAGTATTGGCCCCACAACACCCACGATAGAGAGATCTAGTGAATCCTAAGGATGATATGTGTCCAGCAACGAATATTAAAGACTGACGATGAGCATCCCCAATCGTGATCAAATTATTTTATTTTCCAGCAATGATTTTGCCATCACAATTGCTTATCAATTTAGTATTTCACTTGCAAGATTTAAGAATCTCGTCTAAGGATATACGTATTGATGAAAATTGAAAATCTAAAGAATGAATCTCTGTAGAGATAGAAGAGACTCTTCCCTTTATTCTTTTCGCAGACTTTTCATCATGTACACATCTAAATTCATGAAATTATAATTGGAACGAAAACTCTATCACAACAACAATTAACTGCTTAGTTAACACGCGAATTTATGGACCGTTCGTATTGATTGTTAAACACTTCAATGGATAGAATTAAAAATAATGGAACGCTTCTGCGAATCGATTAGGAAAAAACATAAACAAATATTCACGTAACGGTCCGAGAGGGATAATTTCAATCAGGGGTTACTTCTTATGATAATCACAATATTTTTTAATGGGTTTCAGAGTTAACGGTGATTTTCTTTCGGTGTACTTTCAATGGAAGTCAACATTTAGAAGAGAATTAAGATGGAGATGCCATTTCACCCTGTGATGGCCCTGAGTCAATTTATTCAGAATCTATAGGATTTCAAAGATGATTAAATTATGAGTTGTTATGAAACATCATTATCCTTAAAAAATAGTGGGGTTTTTTTTTCGTCCATCCATCTTCACTCTAACTTTTGGAAATTTTTTTCTCGTTTTTTTTCTTCCTAAATGCTCGTCTAGAATCTATCCGTCGATAAATACAGTACTGCCCATAAGTAAGTCCACCTTTACCAATTTTTCAATAAAAAGTCAACTTCCTTATAAACTAAACGTAGCAGGATTTTATCACTTCAGGTGAAGATCCATACAATCAAAGAGAGTCTCATTTATACCCAAACTCAACAGCATCGAAACTCAGTTACCAGAATGATTAAAATATGGCTGTCCGAAAATAAGTACAACGTTGCAAATGAAGTCATTTGAGTTTGTTTTTTTTAAATTTGGTTTCTTTTTACTGCCTGTAGTCTTGATACGATTGAATTGTATGTGTTTGCACAGTCATTAGAATGTTCTCCCTCTCCGACGGTGTGCAGTGTTTCAGATCTCGCTTGTTCTATGGTTGTCGTTTTTCTACTTTCCATTTAGGCACATTCTGCAAATGCTTAATAGCACAATCGAGTTCATTACCCCTTTGCTGATTCATAAATTAAGCAATCTTTTTTTAGTAGGATGTCTTGATCATTGTCGGGGAGTAACATAGCTCTCATCCAAAAACGTCCGAGTTAAACCAACATTTCATCTTACAACATTTTGGCGTAATCCTCAGCATTCATAATACCATCGATAGAATGCAACTCAGAAGTACCATTAGAGCTCATACAGTCCCAGACCATGACGTTTCTACCGTTTGTGTTTCATAAGTTAAAAATATGCAGTCTCAAAATGTTGAATTTTTATCTTTTACAAAATTTAAACGAGCATGTGTACGCGGTTTTATACTAGGCCATCGATCAAGTAACCCTATCTTGTTCAATCAAGTTTGATTGTTGCAATCAAAACATTCATAGCACGCACTTTTTTTTTTTTTTTACTTCATCAGCAACATCCAGTTTTCACGGGTCTCCATCAATCAACCTCTCAATATAACGAATAGACCTTGGGGTCAGCTTTGTTGGTCGACCTGGTCACTTCTGTATACGTCCTACTCTCCAATTTTTTTGTATCTTGTACTATTTTGGAAACAGTGTTTCCGCTTATCTCCAGTCTACTGGCTATTTTTCTATTCTGCTTGTGCGAATTAATGATACGTTCTTCCAAATCAGGAGGGAGTTATTTTGCACGTGGAGCCATTGTCTGAAATTTCTGTACACTGAAAACTGTCTTTATGAAAAATATCTAGTGATTGCTTACTCGATCTATGATCATGTTTATTTAAATCTCCTACGAGTAGAAAAAAACAACTAGTTTGATTTGAAGTGAAATAAACTTTTTCGTAGAGTGTTTCTAATTTTTTTACCATAATATACGTATGTACGTTCTGACCACGGAATGTTGATGTTGTGCAGTTTTTTTTTATTAAATAATACCCAGTAATAAATGTTTTGATTGTATAATGCTCCATTACAGATGATACAATCATGGTATGTCTGGCTTGGGAGAAAATTAACTTGAAAAATATTGGTAGTTCCACTTATTTATGGGTGATACTGAAATTGCATCGCTGTACGTTTCCCTTCATTTTCGTTATAGCCTTGCTGATAAATATAATTCCCTGGGGTGACCTCAAGATGTTTTTAGAGTTATATCCCCCTTTTCATAAGAATTATCTATGCAATTGCCTTATTCATTTATTGCATTTTTTCTTTCATGATTTCTGGGGTTCTGTTTGAAAATAATTGATCAACATCTTTAGTGTTGGATCAATCCTTTCATAATGCTGATGAAACTGCTGAGTAAGAATTTCATGTAGTGTAAGGAATTCTATGCCTTCACAGATTGCGGGAAGACAGAACTGACAGGCACCTCAGATGACAGACAGTATTCAGCCATAGATTGTGCTCAGGGAATGTTTTCAAGACCAGTACTAATTCAAAATGAGATAGATTTTTCCATCTGATGGATAACCTGAGAAGCCTTAGGTCTCTTCTTATGGTATTTAAGTCCTTACAGTTGCAAATATCATTATTTCAGTCGATCTCGAAGGCTATATTTGACATTCTTTTCTCACGGTAACAACAGCAAGAACAAAAAAAACTAATCACCTAATTTAGGTGGAGCAAATCATGATTGCATTTCCGATATATAAAGATACTGGGAAGGCTATAACTGAAGAGTTACCTTATTTATTGTGTATCTTTTTAAGGCCTTTTTATAAAGGCACGGGTTCAGTTAGACCCTTAAGCAACAAGGCTTGTTTAAATTAGGGTTGCTTAAGACTTTCCATCTCCGTCTGCCAATTTATTGTTATTTGTTATCAACAATGAATATGATTATACGAGGAAATAACCACTCAATGGAGATATCCTCTTTGGTCATTTGGAGATGGTCTATTTAACTAACAGAAAGAGTCCATTATTTTTAATTCTATCCGTTAGAGAGTTCCACTGTCAGTGCAATTGTTCTGCAATTTAAGAATTACTTTTCTTACTCCTCTCCTCGTTGTATTGGAGTTTAGATAATGAATACACTGGTTTATATTCTTTTAGCACAAGCCTATCTTAGATGAATATTCTATGAATATACCCGGGTCTTACTTTTGCCCTGACCACATTAGTTATTGATATGTTTGTTCTGAACATCCGATTAGAGTTGTTAGTTGTGAAAATGTTTTTCAGCTTAACTTAACTGATGATTTATTTGGAGCAATGAGTATGATTCTTAGTTGGTAAAAAAGTTGGTATCCTGACAACAGTCCCCGGAGCTACTGCGGTATCTGATGAAAAAAACAAACAACAAATCGATGCCTCTTGACAGTTGCCCCATGTGTGTGATCATTTACATGACTACAAGTTGATTTCCTCAAATGTTAACTTTGGCTTCACAGTTGTTACGTTATTCTTAGAGGGCAATTCTCTTGGGGGAAGTTATCTTAAAACCTGAAAAAGTCTATCATTGAGTCTCATCATTATGAAACGGTTTTTATGTCATCGTATCTTACTCGAATAGCAATTGGTTGTTTTGCGATGTACAATGCTATATTTCACTGATGTAACTGATTGAGTTATTGTTCTGAGTAATATGAAGCTATTCCTGACAGTTTTACTTGGTATCATCTGATGCAAACTTACATCATTTTATTTTTATAAGTAACCTTTCGTCTGCCACAATTTGAGCCATCATATAATGGCTGGCTAGATTTTAAATCGACTTCTTGTGATGTTTACCGGAAATTTTCTTCTTTTAACAAAAATAAGCAAAAAAGGTTTAAAGAAACCTTAACGTATATTGACAGGTTTCTTTGGATATATACACATATATATCTATATATATATATCCCATGAAGGTAAGAAATTCGTGTAAACAGGCATCAATGTCATTGAAGTCTGGCTAAAAGTTGGCATCGTCTGATTTTGTTTTCATATTGTCAAAGTCCATTTCAAGTCAGAAGCTGGAGTTGACTTTGTTTTCTCACCAAGAAAACAAGAACAATCCACACTTGATTTATTGTTTTTAGAAACCTGTTTTCGAGATTGACTTCCGACCTGGCTTTTAAAGTTATCTGCTGGACAAGTTGGAAGGGTGAGAACGGAGAAGAGAGAGCAAGGAGGACAGAGACAAATGTCTTTAATAATTTATGGTGACTTAATCTTGAGAATATATTCAGTACAAAAGTTGCAGTGATCATCTTCAGTCGAAATAGAAGTAGGAAAAGTGTTTCCCTCTGCAGCTGCTAGGCTTGGCATTAATCTTTTCATTTAACTCTAAAATCCTCCAATTTCTCTTTCTTGTCCGAAGAGACTGAGCAATAAATGAACTAAATGCAGATGACGATCGACGAAAAATTCTGTCACTATGATTTTGTATTTTCAGAGTATGGGATTCGTTCCATAAATCCTCACTGAAATCTGAAGTTCATAAATTTTAAAGATTGGGGAGATAGAAAAACAAGAACCATAAGTCCGACAATACAGCCACCATTCGTAGTAGTATTACCAGTGAGAGAACTAAGAAGTATTAGAAGTCTTTATTTGAACCAACTGATTTTCATACTAGTTAGATGTTGTGATATGGATATTATCTGCCAGTATTACCTTCAGTGGGAAATTGTATTAAGCCATTTTTGGCTTTTACAAATACAATGATGTCACACCTGTTACTGACATCACACGAATTCCTTCCTTCTATTTCTGTTGGTTTAGGTAATTGGAACAGAACAACTGAAAAGTGTCTCATGCATCGACACATCTACAGAAAGTTTTTTTTCTCGCCAGAGAAGACCCAAAACACTGATTTTCAAAGTCCTTATCACTAAAACGAAAACACTAATCCTAAACTAAACCCTTGTGGGTGAAGGCAAATAGAATAAATTAACACATCTGCTCGGAAATAGTTATGAAACGTTTGGTCTGATTTGAAATAACAAGAAATTTCCCAAATGGTTTGATTCATGTTGCCAAATCTCACCTTTTTCTCAAACCCCATCTAATGAGTATTGATTTGATTTTTGTACGTAGCAACAATAACACAACAAACAAACAAAAAAAAGTCACTGCCATGCCTGAATTGCAGTAATATACAATAACAAAAAATGATGACATGAATAATAAATTCACTGCAACTTTTAAAACTCAACTCAGGACAATTTTGAATGTTAAAGTTTCCAAATGTAATTTACAGGAAACTTCCAATAAAGGAATTTAAATGAGACATGGATTTTTTTTAATATTGTTGTATTAAAGATGTCTGTTTACACCTTAGATTTCAATGAAGTTTGTTTCAAATGTTTGTCTTTTTATCGAGCAAAGCTGCAATAGACTGGCCTATCAGGAACCCAACTAGATGATGAGAAAAAAACTGATCATTTACAGAAATCGAAATGTTTTGATTCTCAAAGATCAAGTTGTAGATAAAACCTTTACCCAACCTTTTGGTATCGTTTTTTTTCTTTTCGTTTCATCTTCGAAACTGTCAACCCAAACTCTCAACATACTTGTTTTTTTTTTCATATTTCAAGTGGGTCTAGCTAGCTATGAATGCCTGTTGGCTGCTTTAAAGGGGCTATAGAGCTGAAAATTCAAACTTATTGTTTATCGTGTCTATGAAGTTGGATATTTCACACACCTCCAATGAGTTTTAAATTTTGGTTTTCAATTTACAGTTTTAATTCCTGTTAAAATGTGTCAGGAGGCATTCAGTTTGGTTTTTTTCTTTCAATTATGACTTTTTAGGATTATACTGCTTCCGTTGTTAACTTGGCGGTCCCTATTGAGTGACTCACATATCTAACTTCCTTTCAGATGATTATTTTTGCTTTTTTATTAGGGTTTTTTCCCATTCAGTTCTTCTAGATAATCTTCTCCAACCTTAATTCTAAGCCCCTTCCCCATACACTGTACCTTTCATTTTCTCCTCTACCTCCTGATATCCTTCTTTGAAAGAACTCTTTTTTTGTTGTTGCAGCTCTTCTAATTTATCTTCTTGATGATTTGAATTTTTGTATTATTTTTTCCACCCAAATCCCCATGAGATTTGGGGGGAGCATATCAAAATGTACGTTTTAGTCGGTGTCCAGCAGCATTCACGTTTGTATTTTGGAAATTTTTTAGAAAGATTCTTGAGCAGAATATCTTTCATCCTTCAGCCGTGAGGGCATTAAATGAGATATGATCTGCAAAGGATGGATGATTTTATAAGAGTCTATACCCTGAAATATGCTTTTGACTTGAAATCGTAATGTCTGCAACATAGCTATAACCGTATATAACTAGGGAGGTCAGTCACGTAACAAGTATAACCAGATCACCACCATGCTATTGAAATCGATCGATATTTTCTTTCTGTCAATCTTTTTTGCAGTATTAAACGATGATAACTTGTTCCCTGATCAATTCCCCATCGATTGGGGTGTATATTCTTTATTTTTTCTCTTCCAAAGTGTGGTACTTGATGTTGTTTTGACGAAAATATCTGCAAGCAAAGATCACCGTAGCATACTGCACGCTAAGACACCAAGGCACCTGGATCTGTTAAACCTTTGCAGTCCTCCCTATGTTGAGATAACCAAAATATCTTTTGATCTGACTTCTCCATGCTTTGTTCTTAATTACTTTAGTTCCAGCTACTGTCTCCTGGGTCTATGTCGTGCAACGGAATTTCATATTTCACGTGTGAAATAATCGATGATAAATTAAACTCATAGACTTCACAGATTGCATCGGAATTTTCATATTTTAAGCATCATCACAAACTCATTTGAGAAATTTTGGATCGACTGTTAATCTTACTGCTCTATTCTAGTTTAACTGATTTGGTATAAACATTTAGACCCTTCAGTTACAACGGCCTGAAGGTCTGTAGATATCAGTGGTAACTTTACCTACGATAATATTACTACTGCTAATACACTTGGCTGGATCCAATATTTCGATTATAAAATGAATGTAAATAATTTTTTAAAATAAGATTTGAAGGTAGATGAAAGATTCTGAATCTGTTGCTAAACAAGACAAAGAAAGCTAAACTTTGTTTCAAAAGTGTTATATTGAAATCTCAGTTCGAAATATATGTTCGGCTAAATTGAACCTATTAGATTGATTAGGCATAGGTACGATTGCTTTGGAAGAATGGGTTTTACGAGAATATGAATTTGATATGTGATCATCACTTAGTGATTAACTTATTTCCCAAAACTTCGAACCCTGAAGATCAAATTTTGCAGTAAATAGATTTCCTTTTTTTTTCTCTGTTTGACCTCGTAGCAAGGCTTCATTCCATTGCATCAATCTTCAAAATGCATAACTTTTGAACTAATTAAAGAATTTTTGTAAAATAAACTACTTCGCGCACAGCAAAATACCTTCATCTATTACAATAACTTTCAATAACACCATTTACACAACTCAAATCCATCTGACCACGATAATATAAAGGCACATAAGACGACATTTTAAGTTTCAAGTACATACCTGAATGGATCATATTATTCTGTTCAGACCCAATGAACTTGACATTACAAGACACACAATGTAATCCTATGATTGAGAGTCAACCGACCCAGCGAATATTGAACCATATTTTTATGGAACCTTCGTTTTGGCGCTGACTCATACACCGATGGTAGTCAAGAATTTAAAACCAATCGTTTATCCAAAAGATCAGTAATTCAATTTTCCAAAGTCCATCTACTGTATATGCAATCAGTTTGGGTTTGTAGTTCTCAAACTTTATTTATGACGACACCCCAAGAAATATAATTGGCTTGCACCACATACCAAGTGTAAAAATGAAGTGAATTTAACAGAAACATTAAAAAAATCAATGAACAAAACTACATAACCTTCACCTCTTTACCTATCATCGTGAAAAATTGATATCTCACAAAATTTACTGAGAAGACCTCTAGATAGGAAACTCTATGGCAGAAGTGGTAATGTGAGGTTTGAGTTTTTGAAAACATGAATGGGGGATATTTGGGAGAAAGTTACAGCACGATATTATGCCCTACTGGACAGTTAGAGAACCACTGACTTAGAATAGTTGATGTCAAATGTGCACATTGAACTAATCAATGTAATTATATGTAGTTAAGTGCTTGCTGTTATTCACTGGTTAAAAGGCTTGTCACACAAATGATTGTAGGATTATATCAGGTTGAGGACTCAACAATTGTAGGCTCTTTACCGAACAAGGCTATTATCATCTGTGCCATGATGGATGAATCACGGTAGCCGGTCCATGGACCAGAACCAAAAATGTTTCGAATAGTGCCTACTGGTATACCCATCCAGATTTTCAAGGTAGTAGAAATTTTTAAAAATTGACACTGTAACACCTGGAGGCACACAGTCAACGCACGAACAAGGAAGAATCAGTAGTCTACCTGACTGGTCCGTGGGACTGACCATTTGTGTGGCAACGGTGATTCGATATTTCTCTATGCCTGAATAGATACGTAAGTCTATCACTGAGAAAAAGACAACTCTTTCCCAGCTCTTTCCATGCTAACCATGACAATGATAACCAATGCCATGTCTTATCTGCACACTTGCCTATCCAGCTTTCCCAACGTACAGTTCGGAAAAAGGTTTTATTCTGGGGGTTAGTCTTTTGTGGGTGTACAAAGATGATAGAATGTTTTAGTGTTTGTAAAGAGTAACGGACACTAGAAGTTGACGTCTGATCTTCACCTACTGCGTTTGCTGTGTGTAGGACACAAACCTGTTGAACCTTACTACCATGTATCCAAACTCTTTCTTGCTATGCGTCCAGTCCATCTCTGTTTCAGGTTCCTAATAATTTCTCTATCCATTATCTTATTTCATTCTCTGGTCAATATTGATCTTTCTCTATTTCTCAGGGTGAATATGGACGAATCAGCAAAATGGACGCATAAATATAGTGATATGTGACTTACTTTATACTTGTGTGTTCGTAAATGGATCAGCTTCCACGGGCAAACATGCTTCCTCGTGGAACGGGTTGAGACAATGCACTGAGCTCATCCCTCAAAATTGTTGATCCCGATATCTCACATTCATCCTCGTTGCTATTTAAAAAAAGGTTTATTTCCCGTCTAGTTCTTGATTTGCTCCGTTGGCAAGCTGTTGCTTGGGTAGCGGTCCCTGCACAACAACGCCTCTCTCCCCCCCCCTCTCTCACCCTTTCTCTCTCTCTCTGTTGTTCCGTACGTCTGTTCAGCATTATCAAACGAATGAATCATCGTACGCTTCCACTGATCAGATATGCATAGTTTCCTTGTATTGTTTTTTTGGACAAAAGGGAAGATGGACGATTCATCTGGAGCATGCGCAGACCAGGATGTTTGACCATGGATGCACCAGTTCCTTTCTTGTGTGAAGATCCAAAGAGCTTTGTTGCCAGCTTTGTTTCCTTGTTTACGTCTATAATGGAGTCAAAAAACATTAAAACACATGGAAACATCTACAATCTCGAGATATATAACTGAACACTATGATATATATCACAGGTCATCAATGAATAAATGTGATTAATTTTGACATTTACTTCATTCATATATTGCTAAGGCTGTTGAAAATAAATTTGCATATCTCATTGCGATAAATTGGGAGGATTACCAATTGTATTAAAACCCATCTAAATCGCAATGTTTGTCTTTTAGACACAACTAAAAGCATCTACGTTAGCAACACAGAGCAAGGGACGTAAAAACAATTTCAGAGTGTCAGTTAGTGATGACATTAGATGCTAGAGATTCTTGCGCACCTACAAAAGAAAAGCAATATAAAAGTATACCAAACTTCAAACCAATCCCCTCGAGCTATCGATCGCTACCGTAAATAATGAAGCTGTTAGAATACTGCTCGTAAGTAAATTATCATCGGATTTTGCTGACAATCGTTTGCATTCCACGAGGAATAATACTTTATTCTCCTTATTTCTATATTTTTACAGCAATTTTAAATTGATTCAATAACATAGTTCCTATTTCCCCTGATTATGCATTTGCAAGGAGGTAGCTCTACTAACCCAAATATATTGTAAGAAAGTGGCTGTAATTGGTGAATTAGAAGATAGTGTAAAATGCTGGATGCATGTCAGAAGAAACTAGTTCGCCATTTTAAGAAGCCAACTGTCAGCCGGTAACGTACTTAGAAGTATTTCTATTTGATAGTAGAAGTTTATTTGATATTTTTGTTGCCTTTTTTTAATTCGTCGTTAAGATCCAATGTTTGACGTAAGCCTTTCGAAAGTGTTTCTCGAAAAATATAGCGTGACGGTGTCAAACTGGCCCATGCTATGTTGACAGGAAGAAAGAGACGTGCACATCAGTAGTGTATGATGTTTTGTATCTTAGGTGTCCTGTGTGCTACGGTTCCACAAAAGTGCAATAATATGTCAATTTTCGGTAAAAAGCAACGGACAGTAAACGCCTGGTATGACGTAGAGAAGGTGGCCTCGATAGTAAGTTGTAGAGTTTCACACCTTTGTTCATTTAATGTTACAAATGGGGATCAAATGATAGGAAAAAAGTGAATTAATTAAAGGAAAACAAACTTAGAATTGGACATTATCATCTGCTATAAATAGTGTCTTATCCAAATCCTGTAAAGTGTACAATTCTGTACGTTTTGCCTGAAATGCTTCAACTGTTCGTTGCTTTTTAAAGACACTAAATTATTTCAACGTTTTTGCGCATCTGCAGGACAGAGTAACCAGGATAAATAAAACCCAATACACCACTGGTAAACACTTCTTTCAAAAGCATTCGGGAATGCAAACTATCCGAGCCAGAAAATCGAGCTCGACTTGCCGATTTCAATCTATTTCGTTGACTGCTAGGCCACTCGCACCCCATTTTCAGCGATTGCATCATTTAATAGAACTAATGGAGAAAGAGGGATTTCAAAATTGTGCTTCTTATTGAAGTTTATGTATCAGACTTCAAAAACGTGCGTTGATCGCTTGATTGATCTTTTTAGATTACGACAATACTACTGAAAGTGGGCCATGAATATTTCATTCGAAAGTTATGAAATAATACGTATGTACCCTAATATATTAAATATTAAATCAAGCGTTGATTCATGCACTTGACAGCAAACGATCCCGACTGTTCTAAAAATCTAACGAAAAAAAAAAAGAGATGTATAAACATTGAATATTTTAGAATAATATTCGTATCAGATTTTCTTTCATATTTTCAATGTAATTCATTGATTATTTTTGGCAAGACATTCTCTGCTTGAAGTTTATTTTTGTTTTTCAACTGCATTTGATATATAATTCATCCAAATAGATATACCTAAATGAGGTAAAAATCCCAAGTAAAACTACGTCTGAATTTGAAACTCAGTCCATATGAAGTTCAGAAAGATATTCCGTCATGCTTCTCATAGAAACGATTGCTTGTTTTCGAAAAAATAACACTTCTCTGATTTTGAATGCTACTACTAATTTGTTATAGTGGCATTGTCTGGATATTAAGTGTGGACATTTAACACGATGTAGGATAACTTTTGATACAAAACAAAACTCGTGGTGAATGATGCACAGAAGATGGAATTAGGGCACTGACTTCAAATTTTGGGTGGGGCTGCTTAAGCTCACCCTCTCTAGAAAGGCATGAATCTGATTTCCTTGCACTCAAATAATTTAATAACATATCTCCTCACTGGAATACCACGATGGCTGAGTGTGTATTTGTCCAAACGTCTTTCCCATTACTACAATAACTCTCTTGCCGATAGTAAGAAAAAGCTGCCAAATTTGTGATATATATATATATATATATATATATATACATATATATATTCAAATTGTAATGGTGTTTGAAAGTGTTAGTAAGACACTGCCAGTGGCGGACAAAGCTCTGGAGGACTGTGTCTTCCCGAAAGCAGGGTGTGGAGGCTTTGCTAGCCGCTCGTTTTGTCTACACTCCACTTAATACCACAGAGCTACAAAAAGAATAACAATTATATCCACTGGGGAGGCTGAAGAGATGACCTCTGAGATCGTTTGGGATATTGGGTGGTTATCCATAGGTTTATGACTGAATTCGCACAAGCCAGGGTTTGATCAAACAAGGGAAGTCACTAATCCATTGATATTTCTCTTTTTTTAAAAAATTTTTCACCCCTAGCTGTGCATTTTGTCCAGAAGACGTGGACGGTTTCTACTGAGTAACTACCCTGACCCTGTTCTTTTCTCTGAAAAGTATGTAGGAAATTCGCTATTATTGAAATTAGAAAAAAAACGTCTGAGAAGAAATAAATTTTGATCAGGTCAAATTTGTCTGTACGATTGAATACTGGAAAATAGACAAGAACTCATAAAAGTGTCTTTGGTTATGACATATTTTTATCAATATCTCGTATCTTTGCTCCGGATATTAAACTGGTTAGACAAAAAGTCTGCATGTTCATATTTTTCCTTTGTATCAAATGTATATTACCATGTACCATTCCAGCCATAAACTGGTAATTAAAGCACAAAAACACATACACATTGAACTATTATGACATTTAGTGGAATTTATTTTACGTGTTCTGCCTTATGCCGCTTCATGATAAAATACATTTTCCTAAACGTTATAATACTTTGATATCATCATATTTTCATCCATATAATGCATACACACACACAAACAAATACACACATATATATGTTACAAACAGCTAGTCACGTCTGTTATTGATCCCTAATCGTTAAATACGTTCTTGGTGTAGTATACATAAGCAAGATCTGTACCTCCCCCCCCAAAGATATCCAGGATAAAATGATATCAATATACAATACACAAAATAACCTATATAAGAAACATACCACGTGTATGACATAAGCGATATATTAAAATCATAGCTGAAAAAGAGATGTCTGAAATATTGCCCTGGTAATATAACGCTTTCGTTTTTGAAATTCCCAAAACAGTTATATAGTAAAACAACTGATTATCCAAACAAGTGAAGATTTACGCACTAAGTTATACTTACGAAGTATATATGAGACAGGGGAAAGAGACACTGGAGAGAATTTCATAAATTTCATCGACAGATATTGCAAACTAATTGACTGGAGTGAACAAAAATAATTTTGATCAATTTCTTAATGTTCAGTGCTTAAATCTTATATATATATGTATATAAATGTGTGTGTGAGTGTGTATGCATGTGTGTAAATTTCTGCTGGTATACGCCCAACACTCAAGAGAAATGAATGTATGATATACGGGATTAATTATGAAAAAAGCTTTGTATTGTTTGAGCTCTTGTAAGATCCCGAGCTGCATCAGATTTTAGTCCGGGTGGCCCCAGGGGTTTTAAAAGTATTTTATAACTGTCATATGTATTCAGCTTAGTGAAGATTATTTGTAGGTCCCTTCGTTCATTGCGTCTTCGTAACTTAGAAACACTGCGATACCGAGTCAAATCAAAAATCAGAGAAATTAAACGCAAATGACATCTGTTGTTTTTGCATGCTGGATCTTGATAATAGCAAGAAACACGGTTGGAAATCAAAATTTTGAGCATTTAGAAAATGTCTATTCACATTGATTTCACACGTGTTCTTTTCACTATGTAAACGAGAACCTTTGAAGATGGTTCAATCCTGTGCATACTATATGGCTTTCAGTTTGAAGGTCAACCTTGTCGTCAGGTTCCATTTTTCAACTCCATTGGAGACTATCGAGAGATTGCATTGATTGTAGGTCATTTTTTTTAGAACGAATTGGATTTTTTTGGTCTTGAAGGTTACCGAAAACTCTCCATTCTAAAATGATTTTTTGCTTGAATTCTTGTTCTTTTTGGGATTCCATGGAGATTCGTTGTCTTAGATTAATATATTAGTCTACTTTGTTCTGTTTAGCGTTTTCAATTTTGATCGTGTGTCTATTTCCAACCTGTTTGTTGTACCTGATCTTTGTTTTGCTGAAGTTCATATGAAGGCCAAGTTTTTTACTTCTTTCAAACAGTTAATCTAGCTTTAGTTGGAGGTCTTGGGGTTTTCTGCAAAATAGACGATGAAAATTCAAGGTTACTTGGGTATTTGCTGTCTCTTCTGATTCCTTTGTTTTCCCAATCTAGAATTCTGAAAATCATCTTAGGGCAGGCTGGAAAGTATTTGGGTAAACGGGTGTCACCCTGTCTCACCCCTTTTATGTGCTGGAATGGATCTAAAGATAAAAGAACTGCAGTGATATATATATATATATATATATATATATATATATATATATATATATATATATATATATATATATATATACTGTAATATCCTGATGTATACATGATGTACAATTTGTAAAGTGATAGCATCAATGACACTGGGGACTTCTAGAGAGTTGAAGATCTTCTTGTAGTATATAAATGCAGCTACAAGTGGCATTCTGTATTCGTTCGCCTTTTGTTTTAATCAATTCATCAAATGGAGATTGTTCATAATTGAGTAGTATCTCTTGAAGCAAGTTTATTCCCATGGTGGTTCTTGTAATCCTGATGATAATAAGTTCGGTGAAAAGTCTGTAAATGCAGCTGAGTAGACTCATTGGTCAGTAGTTGTTGAGGTCTTTTTTTTATGTAACATCATTATGATTGCAGTCTTCCAATCTTCTGGGACTTTGTTTTAGGCATAAGTCGAATAAAATGGAAAATTTCCAAGTGATGACCTTACCAGCTCTTTTGAGTAGGTTGATGGTGATGTTATCATGTCTGAGGGACTTTTCTATTTTGTTTCATGGCTTGTTTCATTTCCTATGGCGTAACTTGTGGGTGGTCTTTGAACTGATTGTCCGTGTCTTGCAAATGTTGTGTTGTTTTACGTTCTTTGCCGGGAGGAGTGGAATTCTTAGGCACGTTCAATGATCTGGGTCATGTCTGTTGTTGGGTTTCCATTTTCTTCGAGTATATCAGTTATTTGTTTCCATCCTGTATTTAGAGTTTGTTGATAGTTTCTGAAGCCCTGAACTTTTTCTAGAATTGTTTCAATGATCACCGTCATGTATCACATTTTGTCTTCTTTTCTGCATGATTTTATTCAGTTCAGTTGTTTCAATTTCCTTTTGTTGTCAGTGGATTTAGATTCCTGTGTTTTTCCATGATGTTTTTTGAGTCATTTGTGATTTTACAGATGGTTTGTGCATTCTCTGGTTTGAACATTTGTTTTTAGTACGTTTAGTGGTTGCACTTTGGTGAGGAACATTTTCATGCATTCTTTGTTTGTGTTAAATTGATTTTCACATCCTAACATTCTGCGGTCGTTTCCTCCGTCGACTCGATTTCGGACTTGGATATCTTCGACGGTCTCGCATTTGTCTGCTATAATGTAGTTTATTCCGTTCTTGGTTTCATGGTTGGGGTTCTTCCTAGTCAATATTAATTGTTTTTCTGTGTTTTTTTTTTTTTAAAGTTTTCATGATTCTTGCGGTTGTAAAGTTTACAAGATCTTCACCTATCTCGTTCCGTACTTTCTATCCATACTTGTCTACGCAAAATTAATTTCTTGTCTTACCTGTGCATTGAAGTTTCCCCATAATGAAATTGAAGTATTTTTCTGGAATCTTTGAGTGAAAACTTCAAAACATCAGTAAAGTCGTTTATTTCCTCTCTGGTCGACTGCGAAGAGAGACTTGGAAGATCTTCTATTCTATAGTAACACTCAATTGAAATCAAACGTCAGCTTATTACTGGTTGAAGTAACTTTTAACATTGACAGTTACTAAAATTGAACCTTATGTTTCGATTAAAATCTGCAATGCGTCCATCTAACTGGCTGCCGAGGTTATTTCTCATTTCATGTATCGAATCTGTTAACAATACACTCATTTGGACCTTCACATTATCAGTGGCTGATGAGGTCAATGGTAGGAGCAACGATACGTTAAAGCAGCAACCAAGCGGTGGCAAGTTCGATAATTTCAGCTGCTCCATTTTATTTTATTTATTCTATTTATGCTACCTAGGCCAATACATGCATTCACTGTGTGATAACTGGAAATCATTTCAAGTATAGTTTTAAAGTTATAGCAATATATCGTATTTTTCTTTTTCTCTTTCCCTATATGTATATGTGAGTGAGTGTATGTGGAATGACCACTGAACATTATTTACATCAAAATATGCATAGATATTGAAATAAGTCTTAATGAATGTTCAGTCTTATGAATTTCTCTTTTGCACTCTCCTTTCAATTTATTACACGAGAGGGCGATTTTATCAATATTTTTATTAGTACTTCTACATGCATCCTAATAAATGGGATTCTCAAAATGTAGCCTGGATTGTTTGTTAGCTCTATAAATTAACTGGAATTAATCATAAATCGACCAAATGAGTCTTATTGAAATTAGATACGAATATGTTTGGTTCGTCACTTAATAAAAACCCTCATGTGACTAATGTTTTTTTGCAGCGTGTAAGGTTTGGAATTTATCAATTAAACATTGGGAGAAGGGTGCAATCAATGAATAAGTTCCTTTTCTCAACTCTTTTGGGCAGTGATCACTGAAAAACATCTTTATTTGGGGAAGAGAACAACAGGCAGACACAACTTGGAGGTAAACTTGAAATAAACTTATATTGCAAATCGAACCCCCTAACAAAATATGTACTCTGGAGGGATATTTTTTTTTCAAATTTTAGAAATGAAAAAGAGTGATTGTTCAATTCTTCACCTCCCAAGCTACATTACTGCAGCCCGTATGCAAGATATATACAAAGCTAGACCTGCTTGAAAACTGAGAAAAAAAACCCTCTGCCCACCGTTTTGGTCAATGATTTCGAATAAATTCATGTGGATATAAGGTGTGTTAGGAAATGGAATAGAGTTACAGGCATAAGTACAATAGATACAACTATATCGAGATAGACATCACTGTTTCGAAAAAGCTATGTAACAGGACAGACGGGGTGTCAATTTTTAGGATCTCTTATCTGTAATAAATGGCGAATAATTATAGTAGTTAAACTAACTCAAATATAGAATCTACAGACAATCAGTTAATCATTTAACGAATTAACTCTACTTACAGATGCTTTTACAACACGTATGCAAATTGTAAGAATTAGTTATTATAAATATACACCCCAGAATTATGTATACATGTATATATATATATATATATATATACACTTGAATAGATATGTTTATGTGTTTGCACGTATGCATCCATAGGCACATATGTAAATCGAAGGTTATCTCAGCCAACATATGGGTAAATAAATCCCTAAGTGGTACTAAATGTTATCTAAATAACACTGATAGCTGCATTATGTACGTTTATGACAGAGTATCCAGTCAAATGAAACAGACAGAGATGAAGCACCAATGTCCCTTGCTATTTCGTTGTTATCAAATCGGGTTCTCGCGAATAACACAAACGCAAATAACCAGTTACTCATGTAATCGTTAACGTTAGCATACGAAGAGAACATCAATTTCGATTGAGAAACACACCGAATGATACAAGTATTGGTTGTTGGCAAGATTTCCATTTTGGCTATTTCATGGCCAAATTTGATACATTTGGTCGTTTTGGAATTAGAATAGTCCTATCAGAATATTTGACTATTTGGGGCTTTTATTCCCTATTTCTCCCGAATATAAGATTTACAAAATAGACGAAACGGATTTTGTGCTTCCCATACATAAGACCATTGTTTCCTCGGGAAATTTGTCGGTTTAAAAAAAAGTCAAGTTGAGTTTATGGTATTACATATTGCAGCTAAAGTAGACCCTCACTTTAAGCCATTTGAGCGGAACGAAAAGTTGACTTTGTTGCAATAGTATTTTTAATACATACGTGTACTGCAATATGATTTCCTTTTAACACCTTTTTTTCATAAAAAAAAGATAATAAAATGAAAATAAAAAAAACGTTGTTTTCCATACACCAGACTTTTCTCTTCATGAAATTTGTCAGTTAGAAAAAATCAATTAAAATCAAGTCAGGTTTATGTGTTGGTTTCCTTTTAACAATTGAATCGTATTGCTAAACTGGACCCTGGAATTACGCCATTTGTACGGAACGAGAAGTTGATGTTCTTGCAACATTATTTTCAATACATTTGTGCACTGCAGTATTGCATAGCTTTATTGAAAAAAAATGGCATTTGGCCATTTTTGTGAGTTTTGGCCAGAAACTTGTCCAACTTGGCAATCTTGCATGCATGTGTATACCGATATAATTTTCAAAGCGGTTGATTCAATAAAACACAGAAATAAATGAGAATTATTATTGGAATGAACACATATCTACACTGGCTTCTTTGTTACATGGAGATATGTACATAACAAATTTGTGTTCACGAAGTTTTAAAGATTTTATTCCCATTTTTATCTTCACTCCCGGTAGAGGTGTTCCAGGAAGTGAAGTCGGCAGTCATTAGTCAGTTCTCTTCCCCTCTCTCTCTCTCTCTCTCTCTCTCTCTCTCTCTCTCTCTCTCTCTCTCTCTCTCTCTCGCATTTCACAGTCTTAATGTACAGTTTACCACATCCGGCTTGCCAGTCTTGTCGACAGGTCATAGGACCTGCTTCAAGTGAGGAGACTTTGGAGGTGAGGAAGAAAATGAGCATTACTCTGCCACACTGTTCCATGACGTATCAACAGGGTCGGGATGTGGATACAACCCTTATTGTAGGGAGTGGAGTTCTAAAAGTTTTATCGCCAAACGTATTCTTGTGACTCTCGTGCGCTTATGCGAACAAAAATCGAAGAGATTGCAAGATGAACGAATAGAAAAATTAGCCATTAAAATGCGCACAAAATTATTGATCTCTCCATAGCAGAACTTCAGTAAAACCTTGCGAATTCCCCAGTGGGTCATTATCGTGATAGTAAACAAACAGAACGGAAGTTATGGATAATGAACTTGGAGTCAAACTATGATGTTCATTACATAAATAGATTTTCAAAACTCATTTTAAAATATTTTCTTCGGTTAAAAGGCATCAGTATCTGTCAAGGTGTTATAGAATTAATTAGTTTACCTGTGCCCTAAAAAATGACAACTGTTTTTAAACCATTTTGCAATAGTACTGTATCGAAACTATTATGTTGCTTTGCATTTTTTAATATAAATCCAGATTTTTTAGACATTTTCTAGGAATAGAATACAAAGGTAAACAGCAATCCATTAGAATTAATTGGGGAGATTACTTAATGTTTGGAAATAATTTAAAACAGTGAAAAGATCATCGAATTCAAAATCTGACTGAGATTTGAAGTGGCACTGATGCCCTTGTGACAGGCATGAATACGACTCCCTTTCCCGGTTATAGGTGAAATAGCGTATGGTTGAGTGAGTGACACAATCACAGATGCTTGTTGCCTCTAACTTTATTTTCACATGTCATAAAAATCTTGGAGAACGCAGACATGGCCAGGATATGTAGTAAGTAAGTGTACTTGTTATTATAATGCTGTTCAAAATAATTTCTTCAATCTAAATTTTGAAATGACGACATTATCACTTTTCAAAATGAATCTTCTTTGTTTAACATTTTTATCAATATCGTTATTCCATGTATGCAATTCACAGTATGTGTGATTTGAATGAAAAAATCTCCGGCCCTTTGTTTTTTCATAGACATTGGACCTTGGTTACCTGTAAGGATATAATCGGTCACTGTATTTTTCTCGGATCAGTGTTTTGTAATGCGTTCAAGATGGCTGAAAAACTTCATATTACGTGGCACAAGGTAGTCACTAAAGGCAACTAATAGATATGAATTTCTGTCGAGCCAAGAATTAAAGTTCAAGCTGTTTGCGACGAATCTGGAATTCTTTCAAAGATCCATTTGGTAATGATGGAAGCACAGAGTTGCTTAATTCTTCTGATCAAGTGGAAATTGGTCTTGTAACGAATGTAGTTCATAATACGTGTTAATTAACTTGATGTTAAATTTGAACACCTTCACAAGAGGAAATGAAAGTATTCCTGGCAATGGGCCATTCGATTTTGAATCAACAGCGGGCAGATTGTCAGAATTAATTTAACTATCAAATATGCCGTTGGACGCTAATGTTAGGCGAATGAATTCAGGTTATTCAGCAGAAAAGGTGTAATAGGTCTAGCCAAGAGTCATTCGAACAAGAAGCAAGTATTACCCCACCTTTCCCTCAGTGGATACATTCTGGAAGCTCTCTTCTTGTGTAATGCACTCTCATTTAAACCAACAGGAATGGTTGAACGTCCATAATAAACTTGCTGACAACCTGCCCTGAAGCCAGGATTTTCATGTACATGAGTACTTCATGACGCTAAACAAAAATATAATGATTTTTATTTTGCTAACCTGAGGGACACGAAGAAAGAATACAGTTTACTATTAAGTTCACATTGTGAAGTAAACTGTTCGCTGAAACAAAAACTCGTAAAGTTTTGGAATTTCCACAAACTAATATTCTGATAACATGCTTCGGGATCAGATTAATAACTACAGAAATCTTAGCCTTTGGGCATGAAATGACACATGCACGGACATTCAATGAATCATAGTAAGTTTTCCACCACATATCGACCGGCTGTTCGATTTACATTTCACTCATAACATTATTCCCTTATATAACACTATGCAACGCAAGTTTTTGTTCCTGGGGTATGAGTGTTTCTCTTTTTTTAATTTTTCTGATCGCTCTTGTATAAAAAGAATAAGTATCATCCCCTTGAAACTTCGCTTTTGTGGCCAAGATAGTGACACTGAAATGTTTTTCTCGCTTAGTGATTAAAATGCGCGAAACTGCCTGTTGTCCAATTTGAAAAAAAGATTTTAATTTCGGTTACCCTTGCCACAACAGCAAGTTCGAAAATGATAATTGGCATTCTCCATACATTTTAGAGGAAAATCGAAAATAACATTCATTCAAATTACATAGTGTAATCTCATAATATGAACATCTTGCATTTAATCGGTTTTCAGATTATTAATCTTTTAAAAATTGAGTTTTTGATGTTCAGCTAGCTATTAGTTAGTCTCAGGATATTTAAGATTTTACAAGCTTCTGTTGGACGGCATCTACAGAGTAGCACTGGTCCATAGTTTATTGTTAACTGAAAAATATTTCCATCAGCCTTTTCAAAATCCATTCTTGGAAATAAAGGGCGGTAAAATGTGGAAATGGATCAGTCTTACCCATCCACATTGGTCTATAACATGTATAAGAGGAGAAGATATGTATTCATGCCCTTCCGTAATACTCAGGTGCAAAGTGAATACAAACTATCTCCAAAATGAGTTTGAACACACTTAGCCGATCTCATTTTGTGCTGTCAATCCATGTATGCCAATAGCCTGCGCTACGAAATTGGTATAGAGAACATACTTATGAAAGAAAACAGACTAAAAGTACATATAAAAAAATCTCCCAAGAAAAGAAACATGCTTCAAATTAGTTTGTTTTGACAGATAAATCTTCATTACTTTACTAATATACTTACAATTAGCCCATACCTCTTATTTTTACCAAAATTTGACTCCAACCTTTAATGGGTTAAATCACACGAACACTTGAATCCTCAAGACAGCATTACTCTGTTCTAATTCTTGTTTTAATCAATGCAGGTGACGGTCTCTTCTGAGAATTTTGTCTAATTGAAACTGACATCGTTGTCGGCATTGTCGTAATTTAATGAATCTATGCATGGGTCTGCTGATCAGGCAGATGTCATTCTCTATGGGAGGTTGTACTCGGAGAGTTATTTTCATACATTTCTAACCTATTTGCATTCATGACTACGATCTTTACACTGATATCTTTTGCATATACATCGAGCAATTCTTTCAAAAGCTCTCAATACTACACTTTTAAAGCTCCTATAATTTCTGAATGTTTTTCAGTTTATACTTATATTGATTTGTACATAAAATAACGCAACTGCACTACATTGAGACCTACATTAATGGAAACATGCCTGTATAATACTGTGTAAATTGGAAAAGAAATTTTAAACTAGGCGTCATTGGAATATGACTGCAAGTTAAATTTAAATGGGAGTTATTTAAATGCAAAACCGATGTCTAATACTTTTCATTCAAATTAAAAGTAAAAAAAGAGAAATTAAAATATAACTAATACTGTTTTGTGTAAACTGATGATTATTGTGATTTAATTCATGAATATTCGTTTTGTGCTAGTAGTATGGGCAGTCAGATTAAACAACAAGGGAGCTAAGAGAGTCAATTTATCCAGGACCATAGGGATGCCATGTGCCTGTCCATTTTTCGGAAAGAATGATCTGAGTCATAGGGTTGACATTCATGCACTATGAGACCTATCAGATCTCGCAAGCCATTAACACAAACTTATCAGTTGACAGTAAATACATAAAATCCAGCTCACATGTGATTGGCCGTATTATGGTATCCAAACAATTAGGACCAATGAAAATCTTTTGGTTGCAAAGATGCTCCATCGGTTAAAACGAACTTTGATATTGTAGTTCTTTTCAGAATTTAGTTTTGCAAGATGTCTGAATCATTGCAAGTGGTCTAGGAGAAACATTGGTGAATAAAAGGTCTTAAACAAGGTGGCTCTGGTGAAAGAACTAGTTCCTATACTCCAAAACAAAGATAACTTGAAGAAGACCAGAAAATACAGGACCAAAACATTACGAAGGAAAAAGTCAAACTGAATCACTTACAATGATTTGTAATGCATACAATCACCGATTCACCAAATGGAGACAGGAGTCGATTTTTCTCTCAGTGTAACAAGGATGAAAACAAGCAAATTCTTGCAGAGCTCTGAAGAGTGAGCTTATGTCCTTGCGACGATAGTTACGAGGAGTAAAGAGAATTTTTTCTACCAGTTCTTATCCACATATGTGTGGTATTCCCACCTTAGATCGACCCTGTGTCAGATCCTAATCTCGTGAGAATTTGGTAATTAGAAACAGAGCAAGTAAATTCCTCGCTTGGTTTTCACTGTTTGACTGACCTGTCACATTTTACCAAACTGATATATTCGGTAATGATGAATGATCAGTTGGCAGCTCTTATACCAACAGAGTTAAACTTACACATACATAACTACAATCATTATGTTACTGATATACAAAAAAGTAAAATTAGTAGAGTTTGAACAAGCAGCAACCCGGCTTATCTTTCTATGGAATCCTCCTTTGAAATCTTTCTTTTGAAAAAAACATTTTCTTTTCATTCAGAATGACTAATGTTTAATGGTGACGACTGGAAGAATCTGCCTTTGATAATAAACTTAAAAGTCTATTGCACACTGTCATCTCACGTCAATGAGAGAATATTTATCTTGATACTGTATTTGATAACAAATAAGATTGACCCTAAAGAATTTGATAGTCCCCGTTACTCATAACAGAACGGTTTAAACACTGTCACTAGGTTTAGGTTATCCATGTGTTCTAACTTTTAGATGCATTTATCAGTCCCTTGACTTGACCCCACTCTGAATGCTCACTGCAGAAACTTTATATTGAGGGTTGATTTTTACAAAGAAAATTTATACTGAATTGATCCCTCAGTTGGGGTCTGGTTTTATTTCTTTTACATTTTATTTTGAGTGTATGATTTAAACCTTATTAGTAATACTAATAATTTAATCTCACCACCCCAACTGCCTAATCCACAAGATAAATGGCAGCATATATGTATGGTGGTGATTCACAATTTCCTTTGTAATTGTCGGTATGAAGCGTAGAAGAATGCATTTCGTAGCAGTTTTCAGTTATTTCAGGTATACGGACAGACGGCAATCATTTCGATTTACAAAAGATTCAATAATTAAAATTCAGTGCATCCATATAAAAACAAAATCTTGGGCAAATGTATTTTAAAATTCATTCTAAATAATTTTGTTTTTTTTCTGTGACTGATACTTCATCCGCCAATATTTTATCTAAATTCTGATGCAACTCACGAATTGTTTTATTAGACTGTGTTAAAAATATTTATTTGAATAAAAGAACAAAAATGAGAAGTATTTTATACTGGGTGTTTCGGAGACTTGACAATTGTCTCATCGACATCCTGTATTTAACATATAGTAAATCCGAGAAGACAATTTCTAAAGACGTGCATTACAAAAGAATGCTAATTAAACATGTTTTTTAAAATTCTACAATTGATGTTGAAAGTGTATTTTTCTACGCCGGGAGCAGATTCATATTCGTTTAATTACACTGGGAAACGTTATAACTGATACAACATAAAGCAATCGGTGCTCGAATTTGACTAATGCATGATCCAATCATTCAACTGCTTTCCATTAATTCTTTAGTTTACATAACCTGGACCATCTTTCTTACATTGTACCAAAAGGTTTCAACTGTCCATTACCTTCCAACAAGCTAAAGCAGTGTTATGTTTTTATGTATCCATAGCACAAAGCTCATAACACGTCCATGATACGACGATACTTGTTGCTTCAGTGTACAGTGTTGTCATGGGACTAAAATTGAAGTCTTAATTACTCGCTTATCCTAAGGGTTTCATCCTTCCTGAAATATGCTGTATAAATTAAGACACTCAGTATCCATTAATCTCTCTGACACCCCGATAGACATAAAGGCCACATATCTGTTTCTACTTGGAGAAGATTGCATTTGGGTCCAGGTCAAGTCCATCTTCTAAATACCGAGGTTCTAAAATGATACCTTCCCTCCAAACTAATGTGATATTTTCTGACTTGGCATTCAGTGAATTTGCATTCTTTCAAAAGCCAAAATAAAAATGTATACTTCTTTGACGCAATTTGAATAACAATATTTATAGTTGAAGAGTGTGGTTATAAAACGTGATAAGCTCTTTTTATTCAATTGGATCTATTCATTGAAACTTGATAGAGCATTATATATATTTCTTGTGTCTCTTCAGTCGCCTATATCCCAATACAGTTTATGTAATTTTCTCCAGGTTTTTTTCCCCGTTTTACATACTTTGTCATTATGGTACAATCTATACATTATCTCTTGATGGGATTATCTGTTGTAACCGTTCCAGGGTTTTGAAAAAAATAGTTATATTAACATTATGCCTAGAAGTGTTGATCGAACACCACCTCCCTTTCTAACTATATACTGTCATAACTGTACTTTGTCATTTTGTATAAGGTTATGTATATATTAATAATATTCTGTACTACATATTCATTTTTTTTAAGAGTGCTTATTTACAGAGGTTACCCAAAAATGTATTTAACAATCATAATTATGCGTATAAAAGGAATAGATCCTTAAAATCTGGATCCAGAATTCGATTTTCAATTTAATTAAATACTTTCATGTTTTGAATGACGCTTTTTGGAACTTCTCTCTTTTATGTATTTGGGTATACATTTTTTTCATTCATGTATTGTAAAGAGACATAAATTTTAAGATAAAGGTTAATTAACTGACAGGAACTCACTTTCTTGGGTCAGTTTTCAGTCCCTTGGATAATCGATACTTTCTGATTAGTTAGAAACCGTCAACCTTAAATGTCAACAAGTTTTGTCTCCGTTAAAGTTGGGCTGGCTGACTATTTATAGCAGCTATAAGGCGCATAAATGGGGCTAAAAGGTCTAAAAATTCACTCATTTCGATTATAGGAAATATCCGTTTTTTGTCGAATTTCACCCTGAAAACAGGTTTTTATTGATGTGTTTGATTTACAATGAAAGCGCATGCTGAATCGGTTCACTCGGTGTTCGGTAGCGTTCAAGCTTTTTTTTCAATTTGCTGAGGGTGGTATTCAGATTTTTTGATGACCACTGCACAACAAATGGCGATGGGAGTACCTTACTCATTGATCACCCTTTTTCCCATCTTTTAAATTGATAACCCCCACGTCAAAACATGCTACCAAATCTCTACTCAAGCTGTTCCGATGAGAGATCAGACGTGAAGTTTCAAGATTTTTTCATGACATATTTTTATTATGTCATAATAGGGACATAAATCAACTGAGAAGCTGATCTATTTTGAGCATAAACGAGCAAATTGACAGGAGAACATTGCATAGAAGCTCTGTATAATAAACATACCAGACAAAAGATAACAGGATTATTATATATTAATCAGCACCAAGGAGCTTAAAACTATTATTTTAGATGATTTATCTTTAATAATTTAAATGTCCTTCACGTTTAATTTCTGGCCTAGACTCATCTTGAGCTGTTTTGATGTGTGAACAAACATATCTCGAACTTTTCTTTGACGTATTTTTTTCATTTTAAGGTCACAATAGAAAGGTAAATCAAGCCAATCATCCCATTCAAGCCCAGGCAAACAAATAAACAAAAATAGCATATTAACTCATTATATGTTTAAAAGGGAATAGTTTTAAGTGAATGATGAGTTGTATTGATAGCTTAATTGAACAAAGTTTTTTGATTTGATCTTTACTTCTGAAGAAGAATATGCATCAATATCGTAGGTAAGGTAGACCTACGAAAAGTCTGGATGTAGATCAGCCGGGATATAAACAGAAAACAAGCTGAGAAGTTGAAAGATTGATAAAAGTACCATACATTTCTTTTTGAAAGAGGTTCAAACACGTCATTCTTAACAGTTGCCATACAATAACAGATATACCTTGATCAGTGCACTTAATCTTTACAAAATGCTCTGCGCTGTTCAAAACCACACTTTTCAATGTTTTATTATGATTTGATCTCTTTGCACATCAATACCCACACTGTTTCACATGAAATTCGAATAAAACGGGTCCAGTTTGGCTAACCGAAAACCTATCATTTCTCTAGATCATTGCACTCACATTCATATTGAAAATATTATTACGAAAGTCGAATTAATGGAAGGAAGAGACCTTGTTGGTTTTTGCTGTTTCAATAGACCTTTCCCTTATAGATTACTTTTCTCCCAATATGCAAGGCCGCTTCCTTGCGAGGGAAAACTTCTCAAAATAAGATTATATTAAAGAATGCTTCAATGAATATATCAGTTCTTTGAATGAAACAATTCTTAGAGAAGGAATCGGTTACTTGCTACCCAATGCATAATCTAAGATTAAATATTCTAAATGAATAAATAGTTCTATTAATCTTTTATAATCTATTTATTTGAAATGAAACAGCAATTTCATTTCAGACTTTCCAAACATTTTTATTCATCAATCAATCTTATATTAATTCTAGAAAAATATCAGCATTTGGATTACCGGAATTCTATTAATCCTAAAGGGAATATATACACCTGACACATCCCCAATGGTCTCCTGTGGAGCTGAAAGATGGAACCTAATCAAAAGATAGACTCTGAGAATCATGCAACGTGCACAACAGAATACCATGCTCAACTTCAGTGGTAGACATCACAAAACATCACAGTACGTTAGAGGAAGGATGTCAGGAATATCATAGAATCCACTACAAAATAGTAAAATGGCAATAGGCTGGTCATGTTGCAAGTCACGTCGCAAGAATTTCAGATAACCACTGGAAATAAGGACTCGAAATGTGTATTATTATATATGTATACATAATATATATATATATATATATATATATATATATATATATATATATATATATATATATATATATATAGTAACTAGTTTAGAAGTTCTGGCTCCACAACGTCAATTACAGAGTTGTTTGGCGAATCCCAGGGGAGAGTTTATGTCCAAAGACCCACGCTAAAAGGCTGATGATTATATTATTTCAATATGTCCATTTAAGATTGAACAACTTATTTTTATTTTCTTTAACTAGTTCTCAAAGCAGTTCCAGTATGCCCATAATCTGAAGTATATATGTGCAAAATGCATGGTTCTTCCATCAGAAAACAAGGGTTGCGTTTGCACTAGCCCAGATAATATGCTTTTTATGCGAGAATGGCATGCATTCACTATGGACTTAGTAAGAATATAAGAAATAAGATATATACGACATTACAAGTCCAAGTAATTGCTATTAATGCACTTCAGGTTTCTTTTTCTCGAGCTTAAACGCTATTCATGTGATGTATTTAGGCCTCACTGATTTTCTAACTGATTACTGAATTGTCACAACGCTTTATCAAATGGAACGTTTAACAGGCTCCGATGCCACGATTGTGAACGCACGTGCGTGCACAGTCGAAAATGTTACCGTCGGTTATGGCCAGTGTTCAGTGAACTAAATTACAGTCCAGGAAGATTTGGGGGAATTATCATTATATTATCGCTAGCGGGCTGTAGGACACCTGCCCTCGGAAAATCCCCCCCCCCCCCAGCCCCAGCCCTGACAATATTATAGCAACTGTAAAGCTAAAGTTGGAGTTTATGGAAATGAAGTGGTTGGCTATGTAGATGATTGCACCGATGGAGGAATTGTCCAGGAGGCAATGGTCTAGTGTCATTTATCATGAAGGGAATTGTTCTGGGAGGCAGTCGTCCTGATGACCACTGATTGTACACCCAAAGTCATAAGACGACATTAAGATAATAAGTAAAGTTGGAAGATTGTTGCGATTATCCAAGATTCTTCTCGTTTAACATGCATAAATTAACACAGTTATCCCTCTCTTCACGAGAGTTAGATGTTCGCAACTTTCCATCAGCAATAGACTTTTAACGTCTGTCAATAATGATAGACCTTCGCCATACCTCTCTATCGTGGGCGTCACAGCAGCAATACTTCCCTGAATTTGTCTAGTTCGTTTCTCCATTTCGTATTCTGCCGGCCTCGGTTGCGCATGTGATCTCCAGAGATACATGTTGTGAGTTGAGATGTCAATCGGTTGTCTGTAATTCTTGCTACGTGACCAGCCCATTGCTATTTGAGTTTATCAGTGAATTGCTTGATGTCTCGGACTCCTGTTTTCTCATTTATATGGTGTGCTGTCTTGTAATCTTTCCATGTAAGGTTGTGCATGATTTTCATTTGTACGTTGCAGCCTTTACGAAAATGGAAGCGACTAGCAAAAATAGCCGAGCGTTAGATTTTCAGCCATTATAGAATCAGTGCTCAATCTCTTCGTCTTCCTTCTTGATTTCAATCACCTATATCACCTACAATCATCATCATCCTTTTAGCATCCGTCGTTGGACAAAGACATTTTCCAGTACTAGCCTGACCTCTCACTGGGTGTTGCTGAGCCAATACTTTCTAAACTTGCCTCATTTGTATTGCCATCTTATATTCTGCTGGCCACAGTACCACATGTGATCTCTAGGGGCTCACGTTGTCTGACATTCTCACAATATGACCAGCTTGTTTCCATTTCTGTTCCCTATTGGATTCTATTATATATCAGGCTCCTACTTTCTCTCTTCTATATTACCGTGTCTTATAATTTCCCAATAGGAATTGTTTCTTCGCTTTACGCCGGTTTGGCTTACGAGAAGAGTTGATAAGAACACTCAACGTCCGTATTGTGGGGGAACCAGTACTCATTTATATATTTCCAAATGTAATGGATCATTTTACAGGACAATCTCCGTATGCATATGTGTGTACATCATTGATAAGTTATTATGGAAACTATATAAAGTATTTGTAAACAGAATTTGAACTCCTTTGAGCAGTTCCATTTCCAGATATTCGGCTCATTAAGCCACTTTTCATTCACATGAATCAAACACGGATACGAACGTTCAAGACCTTTTATTACGGCTTACATCGAGTTGTATGTGCCTAATGGACTGAAAATCTCATATTCTCAAGTTTCCACTCGTGGTTGCAAATTACAGAAGGGGGAAGATCAGCTCCTGAATTTGATGTTGACTTGAGTTTGTGCTGGTAAGATATCTGATATCATATATATGAATAAATAAACATCCAAGATCTAGTTTAAGGTTTCAAGATTGGAGCATTTTTGTGTTTCTTGACGTCTCTATCAGTAGATTTAATAGGTTTCCCTGCGTTTGAAAACTTTCGCTGAATTTAATAACTCCCACATCTATGAGACAGAAATAAGACCGACACACGCTGCGATGCAGTGTCCGATTCTTAAGAAAAAATTTTTTTGTGCGAATATGTATATATATATATATATATATATATATATATATTCGTGGATCAATAAGTCTGTAGGCTGACACCTAGTTATAAGTTGAATTGTTAGTAGATATGAAATATCAATAATACTACAATATTTTCAGTTTTGATAAAAAGTAGTGGGGGTAGAATTTCTTCATTCTCAATATATGCATATACATATGTGTGTGTGTGTATGTACATATGCGTGTATATATATATATATATATATATATATGTGTGTGAGTATGTGTGTATGCATATATACATATACATATATGTTCATGTGTATATACATATGTGCCTGTGTACGTATAAATATATATATATATATGTTTGTGTGTGTGTGTATATATATGTATGTGTGTGTGAGTGCGTGGGTTTATATATATATATATATATATATATATATATATGCACTCACGCGTGTATGCATACATATATATATATTTATATATATGTGTATATGTGTTTGTGTGTGCGCACATACATACTTATACATGTGAATTCAAAATCCCGTTGATGTGATAAATGGTAAATTTACTCAGCACGTAGAAACAAGTACAAAAGAGTACTAGTTGCAATCCATCTCCGAATTAGATTTTCCCATCTTCATCATTTGTCCACAAGGACTTCATTAATTCACATGACTTTGAAACGGTGGGGTTTCACGTGATTTATGTGCACGGATTCTTGCAGAAAATATACTACCATGTTCAACAAGGGCTTTGTGATAGTCAATGAGCGAGATAGGGTACTAGCAGTGATTAAACAAGTTAGAGCTCCGAGGGCAAAAGGGGGTCTTAACAGTCTTAGGAAGTGGTCTGGGATTTTTTTTGTTTAAAACTGTGCATCAGAAATTTGTAGTCAGAAATATACCTAAAATAGGTTGATTAAAGTTAACCAATGGATGAATGTGGATTGGCGATCTCAAAAGTGTACAGAATATGAAAATTGGATAATTAAAGGACTAGGGTGTTTTTGTAATGTATGTACGGGGGAGTGAAAAAACAGACTTGTGATGGATGGGAACGTAAATAGCATTTGAATGAAAGAGGGGGAAAAAGTGAGGTGATGAGTAGGGGGGGGATTAATATAAATCCAGATCTGCTTAAGCATTCAATAGAAACTGTCACGTGAAGGCATCTTTTGGTAGCAAACTATGTTGGAGTGATCAATTAAAAAAAAAGAATAATTAACTCCTCTCGCTTGGTCAATGAATGCTATGAAAGAGTAAATATTTCGGAAAAAACAACAGTCGGGCACAAATTGAGAAATCAATTTAGCTTAGCAGAATCCTACAGTGAACATTGCACCCCCATCCTAAAATTCATTCGTGGCAGGGTATTAATAATAAATGAATTGATTTTTTCGGCCTTCTAGCTCAATGCATAGCCAATCAGACAGACCAACCCGAAAGAAACCTATGTCGACTTTTAGTTAACGATTTCTAATTGATCAGAGAAATTGTATAGAAAACGTTGGGTTTAGGCGACCAAGGAAGAGAGATAATGGCATGGCTTAGAGGTGAGAAGCCATTTTGAAGTGGTTGATTTGATAACGCTGTATTTCGGATAGGTTGCTGAATTTGCAAGACGGGGTCAGCTTTGAGCAAATTTTGCCGATTGCTCCAAATTGGACGCCCTGCGCTAGAGCAGCCTACTTTATTCCTGTCAGATACACGGAACAGCACATTGTAGGTTCTTCAGAGAGTGGCAACAACTTTGATTTTCCTCTGCCTCTAGCGTTTGTTTATCAGAAATTGTCAACATAGTTTTTTTCAGTTTGTCAGTTGGTCTGGCTGGCGGGGAAAGGAGAGAAAAATGATGTATTCATAGTTCACAATTTCACCCACTTACTTTAATTGATCCCATTAACTCGGCAAACAGCCAAAATCCGTTGCTCACGTTTCAATTGAGGAACTAACCAGACCCATACTTTAAATTTTCGGTTTCTGCTGTTCTTCATATATATATATATATATATATATATATATATATATATATATATATATATATATATATATATATATATATGACTTGCTACACAAACACGTTTGTTTCTTCCCTGTTCGTGCCTTTTCGAGTAAATGATTTGGTTTATTTCAGAATCTGATTTGGGATTTTTCGGGGTAGGGACTGGAGTAGACTATCATTCCACGTTGTAGGGTCTTCCTTCCCTTTGTTTTGTAGTTGGTCATTGTTTGCTCTTTTTTGTTTTATCTAAAAGAGATGCATGTCAGTTGGTTGTTGAAAATTACAAACCTGGGGGTATGATGTGAGTTTTCATATTAAAAGTATATGGTGTTTCCATCAGTTATTTTTGGTATGTATCCTCTCTGAGAACGTCTAATACTCACATAAATTTATTTCCTCATAGTTCCATCCATTTTATAAGACCATAGTGTGTTGTTTTACTATACTTGGTTTGGTCTACTTCTTCATGCATAAGGTAATTACTTTGATTGAGTTGTTCTCTTTGGTGGTTATGTAAATGATATATCTATGTTAGGTATTAGTAAATCTGTATTTTGGTTATTGAGTTATATTTCTTGATGGACATTTTGAGCAGTGCTGCATTTTAACACAATTTCATATTTTTCAGTTTAGTTATTCTTTTTCATGTCTTTTTCGATCCATTGGCAAACTTGAAGATTTAGAATTTGTCATTTCAGTATAGGTGGCACCGATTTTTTTCATATCTTAAGCTCTACTCAAAACCAGCTCAATATTTGAAGTTGTTTGTATATAGCACTTCCTGAAATAAACCCACCGTACATCGGATATTGCATTATATTATAGTGCATTCTGGATCTACTCTCCCTCTTCTCCATATCTCTCTCTATCTATCTATCAATCTATCTCTTTCTCTCTCTCTCTCATATATATATATATATATATATATATATATATATATATATATATATTGTATCAACTGTTTTTCTTTTGTTTATCATGGCAGAAAGGTAGTATGGCATGTGAATTTTCACCGTTTTCCATTTCCTTCCTTACTTCTCTTCCTCCAGCCAGTCACAGGTGTAAACCACGCATCCTCCACCAGTAAGGCAACCACCAACCAACCAAATATTAGAACTAAGAAAGGGGAAGACATAAAAATCACTCATCTTGCAGCTTAATTTTGTTGATAATTTAGACAGGAAGGCAATATTTCGTTATGTGTGACCGGAAATCGTAGATCACTCTCACTCGATGAAACAAATGAGAAAATGGATAAAAACATACGGGACATAATTATGAAACATTACTCATTCAATATTTAATTTCATTATTTTCTTATTTGATTAATTATTTAATGATTCAAAATTCAATTTTAATAATTTAATATTCGTTGACGGGAACTGTCATCTTTGACAGGTTGCATGCTCGTGTTAATTAGAACTGCCTAAAAATATATTCTTTTGAAATGTTAAGCAAGCATTTTGAATGCTTTCCACTCCACCATACAGATATAGAGTCTATAACAAATGTTATTTATATCTCTGCAATCTACAAACTCTGGCAGGGAATCTGGGGCCTTGCAAAAATGTTTGCAATTGGGCGCCGCAGCTTCTCAGGCTGGCTCTAGATCTAAAAGATTTAATAGTGATGAGTGAGTTTTGAAACAGCTACACACACACACACATATATATATATATATGGAGTTCATTAGCCTGATCACATTCAACTCGACATACTGCTAAAAGACATTGGTCACACGACGCATTGTGTTGAGTGTCTAATTTTATTAACAACTGATTCCTACAAATCTTCATCCTCTCCTCGTGTCTTTCCATCCATAATCTCATCTGTGTCACTGTTTGTCAATACAATATGTCTAATAGTTCTCGGCGAATTTCAATTAAATGTTCTTTGAAGGGTGGACCAATTGAGAAAAAAAGTGATAAGAATTTTTTCTGTTCAGTTGGGTTAACCTTTTTCCCTAAGATTTTTCAATTTCTTTTCCCACATTTGCTCGTATCTTTTCACACCAAGGTTATCAAATGTCAGTGAAACATTCTGAAGGCAAGGACTACAGAATGAAGTGATAAAATTTGTGGCCAGATCCAGGGATTCTTTTCTCTCGAGTAAGTATGCAGTGTTGGCTGATTATGCACCTAGCTAACAAATTGACGTTGTTATCAATCTTTTGTAACGTTACTTCAATTTTGCAGACGTCCCGCACAGTCCAGACGATATTGCAGACGATGCTGCCTTGTAATATTATATTAACATTCATGTGTAGACACTCTGCAACCTTGCCGACTATGTTCCTTCAAAAATTCAGGAAAATATTAAAAGACCATGCATTATCCAAATTAGCACTTCTCGTCTGAAAATATATTTGAAGAAATTCTTCAGTTTCCAGGCATATAGTTAGGAGGAAAAAAGGTATTTTTATGGATTTTTTTTTCTTCCCCGGAATGAGCTTGGTTTCAGCTAGAGCACTTTGCAATGTTGTCGAATCTTTCGGGATGCACAGCCAGTTTGACTCCAGCAAAGGTATTTATTGCAACGTTACAGTAAAGTACCAACAAGGTCACAATCCCCCCCCCCGGCCTGTCTGCAACATTGCAAGAACGTTCCTTGTTTGCTTGGCAAGCTTTGAGTAATTTTTAGTTGTCAATGAAGAAAATCAGGGATCTCTCTCTCTATGGCCACGAACACCAACTGTATGAAAATAGAAACACTACTTCAAGTGAAATTTAAAAAAACAGAGTAAAATTCAAGGCAGGATTGAATGTCAAATGTTATTATGATTCCTTATTCTTTTGTGTCAACGTATCGACCAAAGCAGAGTTGTATAAAAATGATTACTCGTCCAAAGGTGAATAGGCAAGTTTGTATTCCTCAAAGTGACTTTTCAATTGAAATAACCTTATGCATTACTGGGCCTAACAATATATATATATATATATATATATATATATATATATATATATATATATATTGAGTACACAAATAGGGATAATTATGTGTACTCATATATATATAGGCATATTCAGAAACAAATGTGAGTAAATAATGTATGGGTTGTAATAAGACCCTAAAGTATCCGAGCAAATATTTCTACTCGTCTTTCACTGGAAACCTTGAAGATTTTCCTTAATCTTTGAAATGTCCAACAGTTGTATTCAACCATATTTATGAAATGGCTGCACAAGCCGACTAATGCTCTTGTATGTGTGTTTTTAGTTATGTATTCTTGTTATGCTCCTTTTGTCACCGCTTCTCCTCCTCCTTCGGTGACAGCAGTCAAAGCTCATACTTCACATATCGCAAGTTTCTCTTCGTTTTGGACATATTTGAATGTTTATGCAACTCGGAGGCGATAAGCATCCGAAATGGCGTCATTCACTTGACCAAATGTTATTTTACCCATAACTGAGTAGAGGAGTTGGAATCATGCATTTCCCAAGAGCATTAGTGTGAGTCTCAGTTGGAGTTTGAACTTGGCTTGCCCAGATCATTTTGCTCTGCCGTCAATCGATTGGCCACCAGAACTTCCTATAATTATCAACAACATTCCAACACATATTGGTGCATCTAAATGTAACTACAAGGCTCATGTAGACCTTTATTTTCCGCCATTTGTAAAGTTTGAGTCTACAGTTACTTCTTTGGTGAAGGATATATATTTCATATGCATTCCAATGCATATTGGCGCATCTAAATGTTAGTATAAGGCTACGTTTGACCCTTATTTTCCGTCATTCGAACACTTTCAGTGTTTTCAGTTACTTCTTTTGTGAAGGTTACATATTCCATATGCTTGTAAATTCTTGCTTCATGATTAGGGTTTGGTGATCTACTCAGTGTCAAAATCACACTTGCAGTCCCTTCGGAAAATACAAGCTCTAGTCTTCCTTGCTACTCGGTTCGTCTGACAAGTTATTGACGTATAAAAATCACATTTTCCCCAAGATGTAATCGTTTCTAACGTAATGAGTTAATTCAATTCCAGTAGACGATTTGATGTTCATTGGATTCTTTATTAAATTTCAGCGGGCCCAGCTGAGCCAAAATTTAATTCGGTACCTCAGACACAAAGGCGTTTAATCATATGCATCGTCTGGCGACGATTGACCTCTCGTCTGATGACAAGTGACCTTTTTTTTCAAATGTCATTGGCTATGTTTTAGGGTTACCCGACCCCGTCATTCAAAACAGGGTTCTCGAAACTTCTTTGTTCACGATCCAGTTTAATTTAATACAACAACCCCATGACATACAGATATACATTACCAACAAATGCATGCTAGTAGAAGCCTTATCTTGACTGAACAAAATCTTATGATACGTATGTATTTTCCTAACTAAATATTATACATACATTAATACATGCATTTATAAGAATGTTGTTATCAATTATCAACCTCGAGAATCCTACGATTTACCTTAACCCCGACGTGAAAACGGATGTGACACAAGATCAGTTTTTAACGTGGGGATACGGCACACGTGAGTGTGTGGGTAGGAACTGGGAAAATTATCTTTTTTTTATGCTATTGTTACAAAGACATGAGCTTGGTTTTATATCTGAGGGCAGAGCTTGAGCCCTTTGGTCTTGACTCAACAGGCCTGTAACATGTCTGATGGGGCAAAATCCAAATGATCGTGGTTTAGTCTTGAATTGTCTGCTCTCTGGAGACCCGAGAGGTGCACAATCCACGCGGAAGCTACAATTACTGTAATTATACCAAACAAACAGATTATTGTTGACAAAGGTGATAATTAGATTATTAGATGTATTCAGATTTTGGATAATGATTATTTTGTCGTCAATATTTTTCTCACTTACTCTTAATTAAAGAGGAATAAATAAATGAATCAATAAAGAGTCCATTTTGTCTGATTTTTTCCAGATGAGGGAATATCATTACGTATTTTATTTTTTTTTTTTTTGCAGACTTTGGTCTTCATTTAGGGCTTATTTCTTTCGAACACAACGTTTCGGCCGTCGTACTCTATGGCCGTATTCAGGTAATGAATGGGTGCATATTTGTTTCATCTGGACGGAAAATGTCTATCTCGTCTGTTCCGATTATAGATGAGGATCTGCGAAAAAAAAAATGCAAGATCCAGACCTAAGATACTCTTTAATTATTCACTTATTTCTTTTTTCTCGATTTGTCTTCATCCTCCAACCCTTTATTCTCGCTCCTTCCCTTTCTAATTTTCTTTTTATTTAACATCTTTCAGTCCGTTTGTTCTTCTCCATTCTTCTTCTTCTGCTTTTTCTTTGAATTTTCCAACTTCTTTCTTTTTTTTCTTTCTTTTCCTCTTCCATCTTCTTTCTCACTTCCTTTTTTCTTATTCTTCTTCTGTCGACCCTTTTTTTGTCCGAGTAGTTTATATCTTGAAGACTGTTTACACATTTTCCTTCCACTTTCAACCTCCACTCCTACTTTCAAGTGGTTAACCTGAGCATTTACTCCCACCAGTGACTATTGAAAATTTTTCAATGATTGTCTACCTATAAATTATTTCGCACATTCCTGAATTCATCTTTCGGCATTCTTACTTACGAACCCACCCTTTGATACACACACACACACACACATATATATATATATATATATATATATATATATATATATATATATATATATGATCAATTTAACAATGATAATAATACAATGGTGCGTATGTCCCCAAATGACGTACTATTCATTTATATACTGACCTGCAATGTACATCTGCTTAGGAATAGACTGTTAATTTCTGAAGTTGCTTAAGACTTCAGAAAATGTAGAAGGAGGGGGATGAGTTAACATCAACTTTGGACGTAAAATGAAAAGGGGCAGTTTGGTTCCAGCCAATATTTCCATACAGGAGATTATCACGAAACGACGTTCGTTCACCGCTGGCAAATTAGGTACTAATTTGTTTTCTAATATTTTGAATGATTTAAAAGCATCAAATCTAGAACAAAAGACACAGAAAAGAGATATATGTCAAAATAGCAGCAAGTAAACTTGTTCCTATCAAATTATTTATGTTCAACTTTGCTTTTAGTACTACATATTGGAAAGTAAATATCATCGAATAATCACTAAAACCACTTCTGTAACATTATAAACAAGTAAATTAGAGATGAGTTACGCCAACTTATACTAAGTTGAAACTTGATGTAGGAAGAAATAAATACTCCGAATGTCCCTGGAATAGTCTTGAAAGCTTAGAAGTAGTTATTACCATTGTAAAGTGACAGTAATAGCAAAAAAAAAAAACTACCACAAATCAAAACCTAATATTGTTGCCAAGTTTGTATCAGTCTCGTACATTCTTTTGAACTGAAACTAGACTAAAAGTGATTCCAACTCATGAGAGCTCCATACTACTACTACTGTCACATGATCAGCTAAAAGAAACACATAAAACCCTGGCCTACTTCTATTCCGACCGAAGATGTTTACTGCAGTTTTCATATTGCATATAATGAGTAGATTGTTTAATATAGACGTATACATTTATTATGCTAAAATAAGCCC
Organism: Thysanoteuthis rhombus; assembly: GCA_963457665.1. Taxonomy (NCBI): domain Eukaryota; kingdom Metazoa; phylum Mollusca; class Cephalopoda; order Oegopsida; family Thysanoteuthidae; genus Thysanoteuthis; species Thysanoteuthis major. Next base: position 46,012,929 of record OY735213.1, read on the forward strand.
TTGCATATCCGTGAGTTAAAAATACCGTACATGGAAGACTTGTCACTTTAGTACTGTCTGTAAACAAGCCTGCTGCCAATCTCTTGGTTGAGATTTCAAATCACGGTAAGGGAATGTTTATTTAATAAATGTATTTATTAAAATGAAATAAGCCCTCGTATAAATGTTAACAATCTTGTGAGACTTGTCGATTCAGATCTGTTATGAGGGACACTACTATAAATCAGTTGTGATTTTGAATCATCATAGGAGATTGTTAATATTACATCCCTAAATTTGGTAAGGAATGTTCTTGTCATTCCTTTTCTTATTTTTGTCATAGTAATGAAACAAAGTCAACTCCAGGTTTTTAATTCAGCTTGACGAAAAGTGTCTGTATCTTTTAGATTGAGATGGATCATCCTATCCAAGCAAGAAGCAGTTGTAATGAATGAGAAAATAAAGGAAATGTCTGATACTGGATTCACTGGACCGGCAGACTACATGGTGGAGCTGAGAGGAACTGAACGGCTAGAAACGTGTCTAAACCTTGTCAGAGAGCTGAAAAGGTTGGGCCACCAATTGATCTGCCGTGAAAGCTGCACATGGAGTGATCACAAGACAACATAGTATGTTAGAAAAAAAGACAGGACTCCAAAATATCATAAAAATCATTATGAAACTTAATTTTCAATGGGTTGGACATGTTGTGAGAATGTCATACAACAACTGGACATCACAATTCACGACATGGACCTCCAGAGATCGTATTCGAAATTGTGGCCAACAGAAAGTAGGATGGTATTAAGAACTAAACAAATTCAGCAAGTACTGGCTCTGCAATACCCATGATAAAGAGAGGTCTCTATCCAACAACAGACGCTAAAAGGCTGCTGATGATCATGATGAATGTCATACATACGCACACTTGAAAACCTAAATTCCTTTATGTCATACAGAAACTTTTCTTTGTTTTTCTTTAGCAATCTAACGTTAATGGCATTGATACGTATTTGACCACCAAATCTTTTCTTTGGGGTTCTTTTAATCACTTATTTTCCAATATCTGTTAATGTAATTCATGTAATTTGTTACATTACAAATTGCTTTGGTATTATAATACGACGTGTTAATTTCTCTCGATGACACCACAAGTTGTTTACAATGCAACCGATTTAGGGGTTAAAAAAAAACTTACCTTAACATGGCACTCTTACAGTGTTGATACCTCCCACCTTTCTGCTCATGTCATACATAGTTTGTCATTTTTTGTAGCATAGTATCTTATGTATGTATCTCCAGAAGATATTTGAAACGATTTTTTACAAATAGATTATAAACATGTAATGTATCGAATTTTACATATTTACCTGCATTGCACCAAACCATTTTGACGTACACATCCGAATTTAACACGTACAATTATAGACATTTTGATACAAAAAAAACCCTGATCTGATATATAAGATATATCTAATTCGTGACTGCTCTAAAAAAATTCTTAGAATATATACTAGCCAAAAGTTAGACCATTATCAGATCGTGAGATTCAACTGCTTACGCATGTTGCACATTAACAGGGTTTATCCAAAATTTACAATGGCCTTTTCATTCGGTTTCATAGAAGCAAGCTAATGCAAAAATTAGAAGACGCAAATACTTATATATTCACATGCACACAGGATAAGTATGAATGCATGTGTGTACTCACATTTGCTTATTTCTGTGAGTGTGTCTTGGTGTGTTTTTGATCTTCGGTAAACATCATCGTCGAGATAAAACTCGTATATATCAACACAGATGGACCTTAAATAGGCTTTAATTAGGAGTAATACCAACAATGTTCTGAAACAAGACAATAAACAGTAAGACAGGTTTTAATGTGAGAAAGCTTACGATATTATTCTGTTTACTGTGTATTTAATCAGTGTCATTGTACATTGATTTGATTTTTTTGACCAGCAGAACGCCGTATTTATTCCATGGGTATTCTTCGAAGGTCACAAGTTCAATCCTTTACTGTGGTTGTGTATAAATATACACCAGTTCCCTGTAGAAGTAGGGCAGCATTAAAAACTTATTTCATTGCCAATAAGTCTTAAAATACTCTAGAATTGACATTGGATATAACCGTTATAGGAATGGAAACAACATACCTCAGTAGATTAAAACCGACGTTCTGTACGATAGTTCCAGAACGTTATCGAGTGGACTTGAATATACAGCAACTGCTATATAAGGATATAACTAAAAACGACGAAAAAATACGTCTGAAAAAATCAATGTATAATAGTAAAAACATCTTGTTCCCTGAATTCAGGAAAAAATGTCTAAGTATCAGTTGTGAATTTTCCGTAATATGTTTACCCATTCAAGACTCTTGAGTTTATATACCAAGTTCGTGGGGTGGGGTCATCCATCACTTCTGGGATATACATGTCCTGTAGATCAGTTAGAGACCCACTGAGACATGTGTATCACGACAAATGGATTAAGTGAAATATTTTCTTGGAAGATGTGTAGGCGAGGTCATCTGCCAGTTTCATAGTTTCATGTGTTCCGGGATATCTAATGGGACAAATGTATCCCGTCAGTGTTTTCGATCTTCAAAGTTTAGAAAACTTTTGGTCTAATGGCAGAATACATTTTCTAACTATTTAATCAAAAAGGGATACTTCTCCCCTGACAATATGTACTTTGAGAAAACAATTGTTTGAATCACCCTTATATAATGCAACACTTTTTAAAAACTTTTTATACCCTTTTAGAATTCCGGACATTTGGCATCTTTATGGGTTATTCTTGAAAGGGTTAAGTGGCAATTGATCTGGAGGTTCAAGTCAAAAAAAGAGTGAATGAAGATTTGAGATCCATAAAAATTGGAGAGTAGTTTGTTTTCTGATCTGTAAAATTAGTATTATTGAACTAACATTCAGTCTGGAAATTATGTTGGAGACTTGATACATCTTTAGGCGTATCGGCGTCTGATAGTCAGGACGAATGCTTTACAAAACAAAATAACAAAATGTATTTGCCCGGTTCTCATTCATCACATTTATGATAACTGAGTCAGAAAGTTCACTCAAATCATTAAATGGCATCCAATTTTTAGATGCGCTAGCATCTCCAGCATCGATTACTGACAGTTATTGACGTACAAGAATGATAGTTATGTCCTTTGCTCTGTGTTGTAAATTTAAATGTTTTTCACTTATGTCCCTTGCTCAAAATTGTCAATTTAGATGTTTATCGCAAAAAGGAGGATATACAACCAATGCATTCTCCCAGTAGTCACTTATGGAGCTTAAACATGGAACCTAATTAAGAGACAGACCTGCAAATTGAAAACTAGGCAACGTGCATATGGAAGAATCATGCTCAGCCTCACATAGGGAGACCACAAAACATCACAATACATCCAGGAGAAGACAGGGGTCAGGGACATAATAAAAATCCAATAAAAACTCGAATGGCAGACAACAAATGGATATCAGAATTCACAACATGTACTGGATGGAGAGACAAACTAGACAAATTCAGAGAGCACTGGCTCTGCGATGCCCATGATGGAGGAATATGGCGAATCCTTGTGAAAGTCCATGTCTAACAACGGACGTAGAGACTGATGATGGATGATTTTCAGTAAGATAATCAATATCTTGGTTAATTTTTTTAGGAATAAAATGAATTACGCCTTAATGAGATAAATTTTGAGCATTATATTCAGATTTATTTTATCGATATTTTCAAATTTTCCAAGTGAATTTTTTTTACTTTATTTCCGTATATGATAACAACGTCAGATGAAAAGCCAGTGAGGTCATACATGTATAACAGTGACACAGTGGCGTACACAAAACTGATGATGAATTCACTTCCATTCCTGAAGTCTAACTCAGATCGACTTTTTTTTCCCATAGGTTTACAAATCCCATTTAAGTTGACTACTCATAAAGGAATTGGATTTAGACACGTAGTTTTTGAACGATATTGAATGGAGTAATGAATTCTGTTATGTTTACCATTCAGGTTTTAATAGAGCAAGTGACTGTTACCCTAACCTACAAAGGCTTGTTACGTAATATATTCTCTTGATTGGCAATATACATCTGGAAAATATATGTATTCATATTAAAGGTGTTTTCGACTCAGTTTTGCATGTTAAATTGAAAATAAAATTGGCAATACTGCACTTACTAGATTTTCACACAAGTAGGTCTATTGCATCTATGGTCTGACTTTCAGTTTTGTGTAGAGTTTTTTTCTCCTAGAAGTATTCAAAGAATTGCATGAAAGTTGAACTTCTATTCTAAGATCTGACGTTTGTTCCGGTGATGAAAAGTCGATTCCTTAAGGTCATTGTTTGTTCGGTCTTTTTTTTTTTTTTTTAATCTTATTTTTGCTTCGGTTACTGTATTAGGATTACCGTTTGACTTGACAGATTACCTTTTACTTTTTTTCTCTCTTCTTGAAGGTCTTTGAGAATCATCTGAGATCACGATTGACGTAAATTACAATCATTCTTCCACCTTGCAGCAGATTTCGGCTCGATTAAAATAGAACAAGATAAAGAAATTACGTATTTCCCTCCCTTTTTTTCTTCAAGAAGGAGAATAAGAATAAGCTATCTATACATCTATAGATGTTTAGACACATAGACATATGGGAATGGCATATCTTGGAAATGTCGTCAATTAGGACTCTATGGGTCTGCACACCACTTTCTCTGTATGTACGTATGCACAAATAGGCCCACTAAGATTTTTCCATGAGTTATAATGATCATATATCAACGTATATTTTTATCGGGTGATTTACTAAAAATGATGGCAGCATCTCGTTAGAAAACTGACTAAAGAATCCTGTAAAATATTGTTGGCTCAAAGTCAAGACTGAAATGTGTCCCATATTATTGACATTACTAGAACGCCCACAATTGTATAACTCCCAAATTATCAAAATTGCGTTGAATCGAACAGATAGTATATTTTGTCCCAAAGTTATAATGACAAGTGTCTCAGTATGTGTTATAGTTAATCCTACAATATGAGAGTAAAATGACAATATCAGACGCCTACAGTAAAAATGATTTCAACGTTGGCTACAAGCAGCCCGTCTGTAGGAAATGACTTTTTGAAGACCCCGACAGCACCACAAACAACATGCTGATATCTTCGTGGGTACGTGACATATATCCCTGCCGAGCCATCCACTTTATCATTATCCCTACCCACCACAATTCACAGACCACTTATATATACACTATTTTCTTTTATATCCTCCACATTTCTTGATAAAGTCAGCTTAGGCTGAACGTCAACACAAAGTTTAACTAGAGTATAGTTTTGAGAATGAATTTATCTATATACTATGAAAGCAACGGACGGAACCAAAGGGATTCTTCGTTGCTTTATCTTCACCATTGCCAATTCATGAATATAAATATGTCCTAGTGGTATCGTATGTATTTTACTTTGAAACCTACCACTAGGCTCATTGAAAGTGCAAGCCATATTGTTTTAAGCTATCAGACTTAATACTCTATAGAAATAGATGGAGATCGTATTATCGGAATGATAGCAAACACAGACCACCTCTTTTTTGGAGGGAAAAATCAAACCATATGTGAATTTAGCACACGTATGCAGCTTTAAAGGCGCCATTTTAATATCACAAGTTCACTAAAAGAAGTGATTCAGCTGCAAATCGATCATTGTAGAATAATAAAATAAAGCAAATGCCATCCTAAGTGTTGTTGAGAAAAAAGTCAATTCATACTCATTAATTACTGATTCCGCTTCGGGGTTATTCAATAAATCAGATGAAAGGACTGGTTAGCCGCTCAATAGAAAAAAATTGTCATGTAAAACACATCTCTTAGCAGCCTGCTGTGTTGGATATGATCAATTAAAAAAAAAAAAGATGGTCAATGAATAAGTCACTTCTTCCGATATTTTGTTGGAAAATGAAAAAAAACTATTTCGAGGTGTTTAAAAGAAAATACAAATATGTACACATAATAAGGAGTGATTAGTCAAATTTACAGCCCTCTAGCTCTGTTGGTGCCGCCTGTACACATGATACATAGATAGCTAGCTAGCCAGACAGACCGATTCGAAAACTGGAGAAATAATTTTTGACAATTATTTGTCATAGTTTCAGTTTACGGTTTCTGATTAACGTGCCAAAACCTTGTAACTATTTTTGAATACGTTAAAGCTCTGGCCATTACTCCAAATCCATCTCCACCTCCCTTGGTCTTGTGGGTGTGTTTACTCGGACGTTGAAATAGAGAACATGGTCAGGGCAAGTGGTGTCCAAGATGAAATCCAGCGTGCGTTCTATGGCTGATTTAGTGCGCATAATAACCTGGCATCGGCCCTGCACCAGTTCTGTTTGTTCTGGATGACTTCGTGATACAGCAGTGAGGAAAACAATTGTATTTTAGGATAGAATTATAGATTTCGTTTTTGCCATTTTCTGATTCTCAGTTTTAAAACTGAGAATTTAGCTGAGAGTCTTGAGAAAAGCAATGTTAGGAATAAAAGTAAAGGATAGGAAAAAATGAACACAGTTATGTTGATAGACCAGCGCTACACAAATAAGCGACAAAATTATGGACACAATATTTTGCAGAATGAAAAGGCAGCCAATCGAGTAAAAGGTTAACTGATTTGGGACTATGGGGAAGTGAAGTGTATTTGTGATTCTGAATGTGTTATTTAAATCCTGAACTGAAAATTGGTTTGATCAGTGACGCTATTTCTTTTTTGTTGTTTCCATTGAAAAATAGTTTCGATTAAAAAGGTCCGCGATGAAATGTGGTTTCAAAAATAAAAATAAAAAAGCTTTCGATGAAAAGTTGTTTCGATCAAAAGTCGTTCTGTGGAATAGTGTTTGATAGAATAATTGTTCAATAATAATTCGATATACCATTATGAATAGTGCAAGTTTATCCAAATGCACCATCTCCGTGAAAAATGTCAGTCGGTGTATTTATCGATAAGTATAAAACTAGCTAAAGTTGAAAGTCCGCTCTACTCGCAGTTTGCATGATGTGAAGTTCTCTGAAACATTCGCATCCTCAGGGTACATCTTGTCTGAGGAAAATATTCAATCCTCTTTCATTCATAAAACATAACGTCTTGCTTGAGATTAGATATTTTCATGATACAAGTACTCTGGTTGCAAAAGCTTATACATAAGAAGAAAAGGGTTCAAATTATACGAACTGTGCGCAAGTAAGAGGTGTTTCGGAATCTTTTATCAGTTTTTGATATGGCATTATGATTACTAAAATAAGCTACGACACACATACTCTGAATCCAATTTTGGGAGTTTTCGTTTTTTATTCATCAAATTTCCTTTCGAACACATAAGTAAAATTGTATGTTTCACACACGTTCATACACACACACAAGATAAATAAACAGTTGTTGAATTCTTGTTTATGAACCATCAAAAATTGAATTATAATCTAATCCAGTATAAATATCAAAGACCTGCTCCTTATCTTTAAAAAATGTTGAAGATAAAAGCATGCGGTTATCACAGTTTGATAACATTTTATATTTTGAAGGGAAGAATAATGCAATTGGTCTGTTTGTCCTGCTTTTACAATCTCAATAACTTGGAGACAATTTAGCTATTTACAGTTATTGTTACAAGTTCAGTGCCTTACAGTGGTTTGACAATTATTGCGATTTTTCAAAAATAAGATATTTTTGCTAATCTTTGCTCATAAGTATGTAAAAACGATAGCTAAACTCAGCATACAAACAACATTGAATCGCGTTTGTATAAGCAAGGGTTATTTTATTTTAGCATATCACCAAGATAAGACACAGGAAAATGTTCTACACCGAACTGCAACCAATTAGCGTTCAAGAAGAACTCAGCTGATCAATCAAGACTGAAATACAGATATCCTTATCACACCGAAGGAGAACATTATCGAACTCAACAACAACATAACAACCTTCATAATTGAAGTTGCAAGTATGCTTAAGCCAAAGAGTTCACTAACCATTATAGACCAAGAATCTCATGGAAAAACTGCAGAATCCTCATGCAACCACCAACAGCGATATAACAAACTGTAGATCAAAGAAAAAGAACTGAGTAAAACTTTCTAAGAGAAACGAGGAGAAGACGAAAGAAAATATGCAACAGCAGTCTTGAAAAAAGGTAGCAGGATTCAAGTATAATTAGAAAATCTTTAATTTCGGAGAACTGGCAAATAACTAGAGTGCTCGAAGCAAATGGAGACTTGAAGATGGACAGGGACTGGATTGTCGAACGTGCCAAGGAATTTTACAAAAAAACTCTACCCCACCCAACAAAAGACGTGGAGAAATTAACAGGAAACACAAGCCGGGAGTAATCAATCCGAGGATTCCCCAGATGTTTATCCGCAGGAAATGAAGCAAGCCATCGAAGAAAGAAAAAAAATGGAAAGCCCCTACACCCAATAAAATCACCATCAACCTACTCCAATGAGCTTGAGAGGTAAAACTAGAAAATTAGCCACTCTATAGCAATCATAATGTTGTTGTACAAAAAAGGAAATCCATAAAACCTCAGCAACTACTAGCCAATAAGCTTACTAAACTGCATCTACAAACTCCCCCACAATGTGATCACCAACTGTATCACCGAAATGCTAGATGAAAACCAACTGCAGGAACCAACTGGCTTCAGAAAAAGCTACTCGACCATTGACCATCTCCATTCTGTTAACCAACTGAAAGCAGCAGAATACAGAATGCCACTGACTGTAATATTCTGGAATGCCCAAAGTCATTTATGCAAGAGTACAAAAAGGGTTAAACCCCTACGTCAGACTTCTGCAACATATCTACCGTCACAGCATTTCCTTCACCAGGGTATATAAAGACTTTGATTCTGTTCAACTAGGAAAAGAAGCGAGACAAGGTGATACCAGCCTAACATGAGATGATCTTCCGAAACCTTGACTGGGAGCATGAAGGAATCAGAATAGGCAGCACATACCTAAGTAAACTCAGATTTATTGACGAAATCGTAGTCTTTGCAAAGAATTTCACGAATTCAGAATAATGCTAGACGAAAAAGGAATGTTGGCCTCCACATGAACTCCAGCAAAACAAATGCTATGTACAACAAACATGTTGGGGGCAAAGGTACAAATATCGAGACTGAAAACGCAGAACTGGAGAAAGTGAACAACTACATATACCTTACATAACGAGTCTCCATGAATACAAAAAAAAAAAAGGAGGAATAAGGCAGTAGATTATAGAAAGTGGGCAAATGTTCGGTAGATCAAGCATGACTCTCAAGAATACGTAAATCCTACTAGTCTTTAAGGAAAGGGTATACAACTAATGCACCCTACCAATAGTCATCTATGGAGCTGGAACATGAAACGTGACCAAAAGAATGACCCTCAAATTGGAAACCATCCAAGGATAGAGGTCTTTTAGATATTTTTTGCTAAATGATAGAACATAAACAAAAGTTCATTGCGTAAGAGAAGGAGCATTATATGATTAAATTCTAGTGAGAATTTGTTACAAATTCTAATTTAGTAGAATCACCGTAGCCCCATATATTGCCTAGCCAGATGGCTGATGGTCTCCAGAATCCTCTTTCTCTTTGTCTCTCTCTCTCTCTCTGGCTATAGGTGTGTGTGGGGAGAACATCTTAGGGCATACAGCCGAGAGTTTGCAGGAGCAAGATATAGACTTTGTTCCCTGGATGTGGGTGTCTATGGTCATTTTGTAACAACATAGCCAAAGTATTGTGCTAGTATTGTTTTAGATAACTTTTGACAAAAGTTTTAATATGTTAAGATAACCAAGGATACTTTGTTTGGTAATAAATTCCAGTACGCGAGTGAGCTCTGGTGATTCATGTATGCAAGGTAGGGATATTCGTGGTAAATTTCAAATCAAACAATCCTCGGACTTTTATCTATCTATCTGGTACATATACACAACATTTGTAGATAGACGTATACATTTTCCTTTAAAAGTGTAAATGACTGAAGTAAACGTTGCGATGTTGTTTGCTAATAAAAACCGTCGAAATTATATTCGGTCGAACACTTGTACTCCAGGCCAATGCTCCTATTCGCAGGCCCTTATTTCATCTTGGGAGTCACGTTCTCCATAAAATTGACCCCATTACACACACTCCATTGTTATTCTGAAAATAGCAATGATATAAAAACTTCAATTGACTCATGTGAATTAGATTTCCTTTTTGACGTATAGGCCACCTAACCTCACTTAGACTGAAAAGATTCTTGCTACCATTTCAGACTGTCTCTGATTCGCACCTTTTCCATCTATTTTCTATTTTAGTTCCGTTTCCTTGAGACGAGTTTGCTGAAAATATCAATGGGAAATTGTTTTCATAGTGGTAACCTTCTGCTTGTAGTCGTTGTAATCAATAACCCCGTCTACAAATAAAGTTTAACAGCTACATTTTCAAATTCAGTAATGGTGTAAAAATTCCCCTGTGCAGGGTTCTTCAAAGTACGGGTCCCGACCCATTACCGTGTAGCAGAAACCTGCCGACTGTGTCAGAGGTTCACGATGAATGGATAAATAAAGAAAGAATAAGTGATAAAAGTTTGTTGCAATAAGGTTGTACAACCATTGCAATGGACAACGTGGATCCCTGAAGATCATATGCAAAATTGTGACCAACCAGATGCATGTTGAACTAGACAAGTTCGGAAAATATTGGCTCTGCGACCCCCGTGATAGTAGGGCCTTGAGAATCTTTGGGAAGGTCCATTTCCAACGATAGATGCTAAAAGATTTATTATGATGAAATACATATAATTTTTATCGTAAGCTTTGGGGGATCGATTTCGTGTGAAATCTGCATGACAGCTATAAAGAATATTGAGACAAGTAATGACAAGTTTGTGTCACTCAAAAGTACCACAAACTCTGGAAAACTAAATTCATTTGGGGAGTGGGGGGAGAATCGATGAAATATCGGTTCCAAAAACTATACCCAACTCCATGTTATGACTTTCACGCAGGAAAACCACCAAATATACGAATTTTGGTTCAGTTTCTACGAAGCCACACACTTTCTCTCACACACGTACCATATATATATATATATATATATATATATATATATATATATATATATATATGAGGGCGAGAGAAATATTTACAGTTTTAAACACAAGAATTTCTTTTTTTTAAATTTGTCATATTGAGTCAACTATTCCTCAATATTTGTTAATGTGATTTATGGATTTTTTCAAGTGTTTATTTCTATGTTTGAACAGATATAGAACTGTGTGTATTTTTTTCTTGTAAGATTATTGCTTATTTACCATGAATTGATTTCGGGGATTTGAAAATGAGACGATTTCAACATGGCTCCCCAGCAGTTTTGATAAAACGCCACCCCAACTCACTCACTGATATAAATATATTGCTTCATTTCACTATTCTCTTATATATATATATATATATATATATATATATATATATATATATATATATATATATATATATATGTGTATATATATATATATATATATATAAAGGAAGCAAAAATGTTTAAGTACATGATGATTGCAGTGATTTGATCATACAAATAGGGTGACTGCTTCGTGAGCACACTTTCATGTGATCTCAATGAAGCAGTGTGTGCTTGAAAAAAGGTTCAGTCTTAGTTTATCGATATTTCTGTTCATCGGCAGCACAGCATAGACTGTGACGGCTGCGGCACAATCTTATTGTTACATACAGCACCTATGTTGTTTGTGGGTTTTATTTTGTTTCTTTGTTTTTTTCGAGACAGTCACCCATCTGGGAAATGACCAGGCTCAACGTCGATTAACTCCGGCAATCTCACAGGAACCGGTGTATCCAACGCGATTTGGCTATTATGTAAATAGTTGCATATTAAAATGCCCCGAATACCTACTTGACGCATAATTGCAGATTGATTTAAATTCACAGACTGACAGATGAGGGAGAATACGAAGAAAGAAGAGTGTGAATCTGACCGGACAGGCAAAGAGAAAAACAAGGAGAGAGTGACATTGTGAAAAGAATAAAGGATCTGAATGAGAGGGAAGAAGTGTTACTCAAACAGAAAACATGGGAGAAAAAACTGGTTGTGAAAAAAATAGCATTCATATCAAATATTCTCACTGAATCAAATGCTATTTGATGTTCCCAATTTACATCCACTTATGAGACACGTATATTAAAAAAAAATGAGAGATGATGAAATATTAGGCTGATGTCTGTCGAATCGAGTCAAGAGCAAATTGGATGATCGATTGCGAAAAAGTGACAACCCTACTCTAAGATTCTCCGAAAGCGGTTCTTGGAAAAGATCGATTTCAGAATATTCAAAGATAGTCGCTCTACACCAGTAGGTGTTGTCAGTTGATAACACGAAATCGATAGAGCTTTTATCTCATGTAAGCCGCAGTAGCTAGCATCTTATACAGATATGTTACCACACCGTTTCAGAGACAAATGAAATATATTGAGTAGCTAGCATTTCGACATCTCTTTAAGCTACACGCCAATGCTCTTGCAACATACCCAATCAGCCCCCCCCCCTTTTCACGCCCCTTTTCTTTCTACAATGTGTCCGAACCGATGAAATGTAATGAGTATCTATAGAACAGTTATTAACATGTTCACGATTAATGCTTGACCGGATCTTCCCGAAGTTTCCTGAACAATTTTTTTTTTTCAAATTTATTTTTCTACTTTTATAAGACGAACTATTGCAAATAACTTGAAGTAAGGCACAGGGCAATCAGTTTCGTATTCACACTCTGTTTGACTATTTGTGAGATTACACAGAAAAATTGAAGTTTTTTCCTCTGATCTAGAAGATTTGAGCTTGAGAAATGGACAATAATATCCATAGTGCAATAATCCACTCCTTGGATCAAGGGATGATCACTTTTTGATACTTTGATAACTCAAAGACCCTTTTGATAAATGAAATATTGTAGCAAACATCTCTCTTTACAAGATAAGCTTACAGACTAATCAATGAACGACAATAAAGAGCAATTTTCTGACCTTTGGAAACCATTTTTATTTAAAATGGATTACATTTTTTCGAAACCTTATGTATGGTGAAGATTTGTGCACAATGATCATGTTTTTTGATAGCTGTATTAGAGTCTCCCTCGAAACGAGCAGTATTAGCTTCAGTGGGAATATTCCTAGGGACCCCAGTCACTATTTAACAGATAGACTTTTTACTGCAGATTCCAATTTCGAAATACTGACATAAGGAAACCTCCAGAGGGTATGACAGCACTAGAGACTTATGCCTCTATTTATTTCACTGAATGATTACAAGATTGGCTGCTTGATTGGAAGGCAGTGGATTATATTATACATATTTGTACAATTGCTGACAATCGAGTTTTAAGTTTCTGGAACAAAAATTAAAACAATTATTAACTTCACATTTTTGGTGTAATCATTTGAAATATTATTTTGATTGTGAATTCATTGCCCTTGTACCCGAGACGAAGCAGGGAGCAATCCTTTGTAGTGATAAATCATAGGAATGTATCAGAATATACATTGGCTCTCTTTTTTTTCTGAATCTTTTGATAAATTCATGTCGTCAGGATAAAGTTATGTTCAGGTGTATAACGTTTTGTTTTTTGTTTTTTAAATAGAGGCACATGTCAATTGTGTGACTCAATTTTTCGTATCATTTCACCATAGCTTTTTTTTCCCCCCGGGGAAAACTTTGTAATGCAATCCCTATAATGGGAAACCCACATTTAGATGTTATCTATCCGGAGAGGTTTTAAAGGAAGGACTTTATTCTGATAGCCTCAAGCTCAAATCTTGCTTCCAGCCATGTTAACATTGTTACCAAGAGTTCTAGTGACTAAATTGTTTATTTATAGCAAAGGAATTTATGGCTATTTTTGTTTTGATTGATCCGGAATACAGGAGTCATTTTTCAAATAACTATGGCTACATTTTTGATAGATTACATTGGAAATGGCTACAATTGGCCAAGTTTCAATTCAAGATAGCTTTATTGGTAAAAAAAGTTTTGCAAACCTCCTTTAAAGAACACTGTCTAAAAGCTGAAGCAAATCAATGGCTTTAAATTCTATCGTTGCCTTGATATCAAATGAATACATTGTAAATAACTACCATATTTTACATCTCTATGACCAAAGAAATTCTATAAAATGAAGGGGGAAAACAAATTGATTGATTTTATTGTGTCGATATCTGATGAATTCGTTGAGCAACTATACCTTTCTGAGAAAACCTTTTTATCACTTTTTTGAATGCATATATATATATATATATATATATAACATCCAAAGACAGCTGTTTTGTTATATTGCAACTCATCAGTGTGGCTATAGACTATCCAATATCCCTTTCAGTTGTGCAGTTATCTAGAAGTGAAATCCAGCCACTTTTAGCCATTTCTAAAGTCGCTCACTGAAAATGTAGCCAGTTTTATCAATTTCAAAAACGAGTCTTTTACTGCAGTATATTGGACGTGTCAAACCAAAGATATCGGAATCTATTTGCGTAAATGACAAAGTTGACATCTCCTATAGAATGGTTGAGTAAAAGAGAAGAATGTCAGAAGGTTTATTCACAAAGTGCGAAGAGAATACGAAGTAATATGTTAACACCTTCTCCCAGATTTCGGGCAGTAATGAAAGTTCTGTCTGTTATGTGTATCGATAGTTTCAATAAATCCTGTGGTTACAGTCGGGGAACTTCACGGACAATACAATGTTAGCAATATGACAGTACATTGCAATTTGAAGAAAGTACCGAAAGTATCAAAGGCTGTTAAATGGTTACAATATCCTCTGTCCGTAGCATGCCGTCAACAACGTAAATATTGCTGTCCCAATCTGTGCTGCCTTCTTGTTCACAGTTATTACTAGGGATCCGAAATGGATTTTTTTTCTGTAATGTAAACAATCGTTGTCAGCAGCTCAGTTGAAATAAGACCTGAGCCCTAGCCAAGAGGTAACCTTCCTACAGCCTATCGTACCGATATTTTCTGTTAGCGCAATACCTTTATAATGCTTCAACTTTGAGAATAAAGCGATTTCCAGTCCAATTTAGAACATAAAGATAATGATGTAGTGTTTTTTCTTCCGAGTCCATTGCAACGATCTATATCATAGTCATCTGATATCTAAAATATGATATCTGTGTACATGTCGAGTGCAAAAATATAAAACTGTTTCCTTATTTACTTATTTACGGACAGCCATCATCATCATCACCATTCTTTCAACGTCCGTCGTTAAACATAGACCCTCTCCAGGATTTGCCACACCTCTCTATCATTGGCGTCGCTGAGCCAGTACTTTCTTTGTCTAGCTCGTCTCTGAATCTAATATACTGCCGGCCTTGGTTCTGCATGTGATCTCGGGGGGTCCATATCCATCGGTTGTCCGCAATTAGTGCAACATGGCCAGCCCAAAGCCATTTGAGATTTCTAATGAATTCTATGATGTCCGTGACTCTTGTCTTTTCTTGGATGTACTGTGATGTCCTGTGGTCTCTCCATGTGAGGCCCAGTATTACGGACTGTAATGGCATACATTATGTAGGTAGGGAGTGACTCGACTTCGAGTTTGATACCCGCTGACAGCTGCTCTTCACTTAGTGTTGTTAATACAAGCTCTATGACGTTAGTACTATTTAGCATTGGTCTGTATCAACGTATACGATTTGAATAGAAACGAATGATAGAGTGTTTGGGGGCTGATAAGGCTTGGCGCTGTTGCTGATCTCATTTATAGGCAGTCTGCGTTGTTCGTTTATGGGGTTGGCTAGTTGTGGAAATAGATTGAAACAAGCCAGTCTTTGATCGATGGTCTTGCAATGAGAGATGACAACCAATTCGATGTATTTTCTTATGTTGTGTCCTTTCTTGGTGCTGCAGGCTTGATCAAACCTTTATTTTATATCAGTTACCACACACACACACACACACACACACACTACCATATTAATTCTCACTAACCCACTTCTCTTCTCCATGATATATCTCAATGATCTAATTTTCTAATAAATACCCCAACACTTGTTAACCATGTCCTACAAGCAATTCATATATGACACATAACACTGCTTCAAGTTTACCTCATCTCAAACATTTTCAGTTTTCACTTTTGATCTAAGCATTCTCTGATTTCACACACACACACACACACACATGTATATATATATATATATATACATATATATATATATATATATATATATATATATATATATATATATATATATATATATACGGAAATGTATCTTGTTAGTTCCCCGGGAGTCACAGAGTTGGAATATCTTAAAAAATATATCATTACCTTCTAGAGCATTGAAAAATCCGCTCTGCGATGAACACAACATGAACTTGTGAAACGTAAAAATTAAATAAAGGAAACTCATTTGTATACAAGGTCTCCCGAATTGTCATTTGACTTCAATAAATTATAATCAACAGCAATATACTCGTCAATTTTTATATACATATATATATATATATACATATATAATCCCAACTCTGGAATGGAGCACTATGGTGGATGGGGTATTGTGCGTAAGAGAATATATCGTTCAAACTCGGCTGTACTGACGGTCCAATTCTGCATAGGGCGTGGTAAAATACCAACCTCTTTGTCTGAAGCTAGGTTCCGATCCTACGTTGCATTCCTCGAAAGGATGTTGGATAGTCTATAACCATACTGAAGAGTTGAAATACAACAAAACAGTTGTCCGTGGTTTAATCGTGTGAGTGTGTTTGTGTCTGCGTTCGATTCTTGCAACAGCCCCATTTCTAATTTTTCTGATTCAAATTATGTTGAGTAGGGTAACGACAGGAGATTATCTCAAATAAGTTTCTATGAATGATAAGCAGTTTGTAATTCATTTTGTTGGACCAAATATGTTCATTTTTTCGATACATAACTGTTGCGTTAAAAGAGACAAAGACACCAATATTAAACAAAACGATATTTTGGTGTGAAAGTGTTCATTTGGGCCTCTGCATTACCAGCGGCCGTTTAGCTTGATGATGAGAGCATTGCTACGTTGAAATCGCTACCCTATCGGTGGAAGGTTCGATTCCTGCAGCAAGCATATTTCCTATATATATATATATATATATATATATATATATATATATATATGTGTGTGTGTGTGTGTGTGGTACAAATCAGGCTAGCAGTGTAACATAATGTAATAATATATCAATAATATAAAGCTACTTCTGAAATGTAATGGATTTATTTCATAGAGTGCTCGATACATACAAGTTGTTTTAGAGTAGAGCTGGAAATAAATAGAAGAATGTGGATTCGCTATACAAATTGGCTCATGTTTCTGCCCTCTACCTAATGCGGCCTGATGAGGGCAGAAACATGAGCTAGTTTGTGTAGCGAATCCACATTCTATTATATATTAAAGTCCACCTAATGCTACTTTAATTTCAACCCCAAAACCAAAAATTACCAATTATCGGTAGAGATGGTAGATTATCAATCTCTTCTAAAGCCGTTGATAACTTGATAGACTGAGAAACTCTGCATGATTACACCTATAAATTTCCAAGAAAGACGTAGATCACTCTCTCCTAAAGAATGAGATATCAGGGAAACAGAAAATACGATGACTGATCTCTAACCCTTTGTACCTACAAATGACCTACCATAGTCATCAAATGTGTCGAAAGCCCCAATAATTTTTTTGTATGTGCATCTGCTCGTGTGTTTGTCTGTTCCTGGGTTCCTGACCATGAACTGTTTTTTACAATCTTGAAAATTGGCATCAGTACTCCACTAAACCCATCAAGGACTTAGAAAAAAAAAAAATTTTCGAATTTTTGAAGCCTTATTGTGCGTTTTGCAATAACATGAAAATTTCACCAAATCTAAAAAATTTTAGATGTTTTTACTCTATTTTAAATGTTTCCAAGTGGGAAACACAAGTGATGACGTAAATATAATTTATCCCGAAGATATTTACTCTTCTATTGATCATTTTTACATGACTTCAAATTTTGGTGTTACAGTTGTTCAATTATTGACTGTGATGGTGAGTCTCTAAAATATCCATGAGTTTTTAGTCCATCAGTAATATAAGAGAGAGAGAGAGAGAGAAACAAATGATGTGAACACACGAACATAAAAAAAGATTACCTTTCGTGTGGACAGGTTCGTTCTGTCGTTGACTGCTTATAATAGATCCAAACCAAGGAGTACTGATACTACTATTACAGATGTGTCAATTTTGTTTGTACCCGAAACGAACACAAGGATTTTGATTAAAAATCCCTTGCGTTAACTTTTGTAATAAATGTGTGACCATATCGAAGTGGATAACAGCTTTAGAATCACCGTTAGCGAAGTAACGTATATTTACTGGTCAAACTCATGCCCATCGCTTATTATAGCTATTAAAAGAGACGTATCTAT
Organism: Thysanoteuthis rhombus; assembly: GCA_963457665.1. Classification (NCBI taxonomy): domain Eukaryota; kingdom Metazoa; phylum Mollusca; class Cephalopoda; order Oegopsida; family Thysanoteuthidae; genus Thysanoteuthis; species Thysanoteuthis major. The sequence continues at coordinate 46,031,383 of OY735213.1, forward strand.
AATAAATGACAATAAATTAGACAACTAGCAATTATTGGTACAGTTGAAGACTATATTTCGTGGCAAACTTTGAAATCCTGTAGATCATCGTTTTTGAACACCGATTTTGTTTACCTTTACAACATTCTATTGGCTGTCTTCGATGATTGTGTCGAATTATTGTCGCCCCACAAATGATCCGCCTGACTAGCCAGCAAAGTGGGCTACTTATTCTTCTTTCTTTGAGAGTCTTTATGAGTGCTCTTGGGCGCTTGTGGTCATGCCTTGAGGACATCACTAAGTACCATCTAGAAACCAACAATACACAAATCTTGTCCTGGTATTTTTCAGATGATTTCACATGAAATTTTTTTTTCGATAATTCTTGATACCAGATCTATTTTTCCCGCAATAATTGAATTTCTTTCTTTTTCATATCACTAGTTCTTGTACACAAGTGGACTAGGGTGATTCAGTGTTGGGAGGTACGGATATTCTGAATATTTTGACAGGTACTGCACGGATTTAACAAATTAACGAACTTGATTTTTCTATTTCTCCATTTGTTACGCGAATATGACCCTAGATTGCAAAATAGGAAAATGTTCCATCCATATTAAGAACTTTGTCAATCAACTAGTAATGCCATTGAAATGGAAATTCCTTTATTCAAGCTAATTGCATTCATTGGAATATTGTTTCATTTACCTTTGCCAAAAAGGATGTTAAAGGTTTTTAAATATCCTCATGTATGTCTGCCTACACAATATCCTCCGAAGTCATCTATGTATATCAAAGGAATTTTCAGGAAGCGTAAGTTTTTCTATTTATCCAAACCCTCCTGGGAACAGAAGGTTAGTTTAATGTGGGGATACCACACACGCAAAGTAGTGGGTAGGAAATCTTCAAAAATTCACTTTATCCTCTCAATGACTTGACTCCATAGGAACTTTTGTACCTCGTGAGGCAAAACCCCAATCAGATATGGTATCACATCACGTCTGGTCAATGTCATACTTCAAATTATGGGTGCAAAGGTTTTGAGCCGTGGGAAAATTGATAGAATTTTCTCGTGAATCTAGAATATTTCCTCTTAGGGATATTTGTCTGATATTAAGTCAATAGCCTGATATAAAGGAAATCGAATCCTATACAGACACCTCATCGGCTTTGTAGCTATATATAAACTGGATTTTATTCTGTTTTTAAATGTTATATAGTTTTGACAGGAATATGCCCTCTCTGAGTATTTTCTAGTCCGTTGTTTGACAAAAATGACTTATTCGTTTAAGCCTGAGTTTTTTTTTCTAATTGAAGATCTGATAGATTCGTTGTATATAGAGACAGGGGTTTGCAAACTACGAACCGTCGGCCAAATTCAATTTGCAGCCTCACTCTATCTGGTCCACTACATTTACAGAATATGACATTGTTTGCTATATCTATCAGTTCAGTAAGCAAACAATAAAATGTAGTATCGGGAAACGGTGCAAAAGTTGTATTTAGTGGCCGAAGATAATCAATACTTTATAGCTGAAAATATTTTCACACCATGCACATTGTTTCCATAGCATCATATGATTTGTTTATATTCGTCTTGGCCCACTAAACATTGAAAAAAATATATGTGTTTTAATCTCCCCCCCCCCCGACCTGAAAAAAATCTGCATTTGCCTGATATAGACTACAGAGACTTAAAAATAGTTTAGCTATATGATCCAGGCTATTCAAAACCAATTGCTCTCAAATGTAAAAGACCAAGTGTGTAAAATGCCTATAAATATAACAGGCAGAAAATATTTCATTCTCGTTGCCAACAATTTGTGCTATTCCAGTCTGATACGGGTTTCTTCAAACTTTTTGGATCACGACCCAATTTAATTCCATACAATAACATCGCGACCAACTGACATATATCATTTGCAAATGCATACTACAAACATCTTAATCATCCATAAACTGAAGGCTACTGTTACTGTTATTATTTAATTGGTTATCAAATAAATCATCGATGAAAACCGTGTGAAAGATTTTATCAGATATAGCTCTACCTCGTATAATTGAATCATCGTGGCTCGTGCGTGTACCAGAACTGATTATCTGAAAAAGTTATCTTGGTATCTCTCAAATGCCTTACTATGAAACTTTCAGGAAAGGTAGATGAATAGCCTACGAAACAAAAGGTCAGAAGGAAGATTGATGGCGGATTACCTCCCCTTATAATTACATCGTCAGTGGTGTGTGCTGTTTGCTTTCTAGTTCTTATTATGAGGTCAGTACAGCAAAACCATTCCAGATTTAACTTTAATTCTTATTGTCCTATATTCCCTTTGAATAACATATAATGCTACGATTCATGGTGATTCGTGCTGTGACAATCCTCCCGGAAAGTTAAAAAGATTTTTTTTTTTGGTGAATTCAATCATTCAGGAAAATGGTATTTGCTGTTTGTTCTCAAAAATCAATTAATCATTGCTGTAACCCACATTCTCGAGTTGTTTTGTTAGCTGCAACAAATGACAAAATTCATTTAGAAAAAAAAAAAAAAGTCTGGTTGGTCACTCAGTGGCAACTGTCACGTGACTAACATATTCTGGCAGCACGCCGTGTTAGGGATTATCAATAGAAAAATTGAAAATGGGGTGATCAATAAACAAGTTACTTGTCTTGCATTTTGTATGGGAATGATTACTGCAAAGTCTGAATTTAAAAAAAGAAAAAAAGTATGAATGCAGATGGGAACGAACTAAGGGATAAATTTCGCATAAATTTACATTGCAGAATGGATCCCCTGCTAAAAACCCATTTAGAGGGCAAAGCAAAAACACATTTCTTACAAGACATAATAAGGAATAAAAGATGAAACGTTTAGCCCCTTTGGTTCAATTCATGTGACCTGTGAGCATGATTGTTTGAAAACTGAAGAAACCTATGTTGGAAATCTTGGTTGACTTCTTGTCAACATTAAAATTTGCTTACTGCAATTTTAGGACATTTTGGAACTTTTTAAATTTGATAATTTGAATAGTTTTTTCTTTCATTCCTGATGTTCTCGTTTTTATTTTATATATCTATACGTTCTTTTTTGTCTACGAAAAGTTAAGGAAAACGTCCGTATCTAGTTGAATTCTCAAGCACATTGTTGTTTCCGTTAAAATGCAATTAAGAACGGGGGGATGAGGTAAAAAGTATTTTTAAAATAGTGTAACATATGAAAATAAAAAACAAGAAATGAAAAGTGTTTTTCCATATATATATATATATATATATATATATATATATATATATGAGTGTTTTCCTGACCGATTCCATTAGATGGAAATTGATTTTCCCTAGCATTCATATTTTTGTGGCTTGTTTCCTTCAGTAAATAACCTTCTCTCCTAAAACAATTATCAACTCTTAATATTTGAAAACGTCAATCAAATCTGTCAACCTAGGATTGTTCAGTTTTCAATTTGGTGTGGCTGAACGGCTACGTACGTATGTATGTATGTATATATGTATGTATGTATGCATGCATGCATGTATGCATATATGACGTTTACAAGTAGCACTAATGTCGGAAGATGGTTGGATGGTTTCAACATTTGTTCTTTAAGTCTGGAAAACATTTTCATTGAATTTTTTTTTTACTTTTGGAATTTGAGAGTGTCTTCAATTTTTAAAATATCTTATCCAAAACGGTAATCCTGTGTAAACATTATTAGTGGGGCTTCAATTTACAATGTGAGTTTTTGCAATTTTGTCCATTAGCTTGTTTGACAGTTGCTTGTTGAAAATTCTGGCTTTATTTTTATGATCACTGTCCACCAAAAATCGGGAGCAATAACTCATTCATTGGTAGCCTTTCATTCCATTCCTTTTAATTGATACCCCCTATCACGGCATGTAGCCAAAAGACGATGGACACATGACTGTTTCTATTAGGTGACTGATCAGACCTGTTCTTTCTATTTTAAAGCATGTATTTTTCTCCTGTTGGTAAAAGTCACATATATATGGTTCTGTCATGATTGTTTGTCATTTGCTATGATTTTGAATTTGATCAAACTCCTGAAATATCGATCCATGCTGCAATAAGTATTTCTTTCTCAAATGAGATTTTTTGTTTTTGACACATTTTGGCTTAGAAAGCGGAGATTTATCCTATAAATCTGGGCAAATCATGTCATTAAAATTCCTGTGACAGGATCCAATTTAAAAATGTCTATTTATATCTAATACAGAATCTCGAATTCCAGTGAATGAAAAAAAAATTGTCAATGTATATACACAGAATATCAACCAATTTCTTCTATGCGAGGATAAAACAAAAACAGATATAAATCTGAATAACGAAATATGTTGATATTAGTGGCTATATCAATTTATCTAGTGTATAAGTATGTGTGTATGACATTAGAATCGACTTTGATATAATTCATCCAACAATATTACGCTGGGAAAAAAATTATTCCGGAAGACAATATTGTGTAAAAACAAGATTTTTAAAAATTCTATTGAGGTGTTTTCCCAATTCATGATAGCTTCTTAGAATACGTGCTAAGAATACAAAAGGTTGTCAGTTAAACTGAGTCCATTTCTGGTTGGGAGCAGGTTTAATCATTTTTGATAGAGTACTGTTCAGATGAAAAAAATGGTTTCAGACCAAACTGAAAATTAATGCAGGCAGGCAACTTCAAATGTTGATCTTATTGTTGACAATATCAAGCGTACACCCATCGAATAAGAAGGACTCATTCTTTACTAATGTATTCATCAGTAAGATGGAGGGGACCCGTTGAATACCAGTTTTGACTTATTGCCTCTAATAAGCACACAAACACCCATCCCGTCAATCAGTCAAATAGTTTTTTTTTCCCAGTCAAAATATGAGGTTTGCTGTCCTCAATCAATTTCAGTTGATCTCAATCTTTTTTTTTATCTAAACACCATTCTCCTGTTCCACAAACAAACCGAGATGATATACTCATTGCACTCCCTAGTGACACATTGTCCTAGTTTTTCGTCAACAATCAGTCTTCATCTCTAGACCGTCCACATCCAAACATGAACTCTGCATAACACACGACAATTTTCTTTTTCTCTTCATCATCTCCCTCTTTTTGCAGAAGAAGCTAGTGTGAACTGGGTAAGTGTCAAAATAAAACAAAGAAAAAACCCAAAACATTTTCACACGGCATGGTCTTCTGAATTGTCTTTTTCACTTATACATACACACATACATACATACATAGAGAGAGAAATCACTCTTTGAAATGAACCAATCACCCACTGTATATTTGATTACATAGTTGTTCCGTAGGAAAGAGAACTTTAAGGTTAAGGGGAAATAATTATCATATCATTTGGTTGAATTTGTTGACACAGAATCAATTTTTTTCCGTGGAATTAGTATTCTTAAAGATGATATCAGAAGTTGGTTAGCATGGAATCCGAAATTGAAAGTGACACAACAGATTTAATATTCATATGGGTGAACATCAATAGAAATCACACGAAGAGCAAGTCATGTCTGTTGTTATACTTTGTGATCTCTCATCGTTAAAAAACGATTTCAGGGTAACCTGCGTAAGTAAACCTCGTTTCGAAAATAAATATGTATTATAGAATGATATCAAATTTACAATACACCTAAAACCTTATATAAAATGACAAACTACATGTATGGCAAAAACGATATAATGAAGGGAAGAGGTATTTGATCAACACTGTTGGGGTGCCATGTCAATATAACTATTTTGTTTTTTCAAATCCCCGAAAGAGTTATACGGTAAACTACTGATTATCCCAACAAGAGACAAGTTATACATCGTACGATAATAACAAAGTAGAAAGGAAATATAGGAAAAATACTTTTGAAGATGACATAAATTTCATCGGCAGATACTGAGAAATGAATGACTGAAATGACACAAAAGATCTGCTGATAAGGTTTTTTAATGTTTAGTGTTTAAGGCTGTAAAGCTTTTTAGACTATGAATGTATATATAGTGGATGGGAAATGATCCAACAGAATGTTGATGAAAGTGACAATTGGAAGGCAAAGAAAAAACTAAAGGGTAAGCAGGTCTTACATCTGGAATTCTTTTATTATCACGTCCGCAGGTTTTGATGCATTTCAACGAATGCAACCCAATTGTTTCAGTGAGAACTGACAGCGGTGCAGAGAATATTGTGTGCTGGTCAAATATTTGAAGATGAAGAAAGGCATGGGGTATTTGAGTGTTGTTCAGTAGAAGTGGGAGGGTGGGCTTGAGTATCTATGTAGATGAGTCAAGTTTGGTCCAAAATATGAAGGGTCTGTGAGAAGAGGAGTAAAGGGGTGTTATCTGTCACTAAGTGTTAGTTTTGTCTTGAATAAGATGAGACTGTGAGGTGGGGCGGAGTGGAAATGGTATATTCTCAGGAATGGTTTTGTTTAACCGTATTTTATTTTTAAATGGGGAGGTGATGTCCAGTATTTGATGGACAGGGGTTGATGTATGTAGGGAAGACTGGAAGTAGTGTTCTTCTTTTTGATCTTTTTGATTGATGGTGCGTGAGACTTAGTTTTTCTCAAAGGAACGGTATGTGTGAAATTTCTTAAATTGACTCTCGTCTGTTTATATATATATACACATACACACACACACACTCACATATATATATATATATATATATATATATATATGTATATATATATATATATATATATATATATATATATATATATATATATATATATATAGTTTGGGGGTACAGAAGGGAAATGACAAACAATAAGTAAATGTTAATGTTTAATTTTTGTTTTAGAAAGTACAAAGTGGTAAAATATTGGTATTTTCAAATTTCATGAAAAATCAGTGAAATTTGAAAACCAGTTCTCCAATTCGTTGAAGTCACTAAAGACTCAAATGTACATATTTTTTTATGTTCCATAAATGCTTGCTTTTCATGTCCAAGATTGCAATACTATTTGACGAGTTAGAAAATGTGTTATCCCATTTGAAGCGCACCAAAATAAAAACCTACATTTTCAAGCTGAATATCATGACGATGTTTTTTAGTGTCGCTTATTGTGGTATTGACCACATCATCACAGCTCATAAGATCACCTTCCTAAGAATTTTGCTACTCTCTTCTACTGTCATCCATTTATCGTCCCCTCTGTTTCGAAGATTAATCAGTATAGTCAGTAGAAGTGCGATCGGCGTAGCGCCAACGGTGCAGACAATTGAATCCGCAACCTGAGTTTTCCGATCAGGACTATTCATGGTCACTTCGCACCAATGCTTTCTGGAAGGCATGAACTCATCTCCTCTCATCAACAACGGGTAAAATAGTCAGGTGTTAGGCTCTTTATCATTTGGAAGGAAACCTGTCTAGAAGAGGGACAACTCTGATTCTTTTGGACAACATCAACGAGGTAGAGTGTGGCATTCTGACGTAAATCAATGTGATCGGTGAATTCAGAATTGAATACATGAATTACATTATTGCTTCGAATGAATTAAATTTCTGATTGTGCGCTGTTTTTGAACAGTGAATGTGCAATCTTGTAGAACGTTAAATGTATCATAGAAAAAGCAATATTTGTATCAGTTGTTGAAAAGTATATATATATATATATATATATATATATATATATATATATATATATATATAACCAAAATAAAGCAAGGAGATGATCCTGTAAGCTGTACTTCGTTCAGTCTTATAGTGTTTATCTCTATTTTACAGTAACTTGGACTTTACCCTGATTGCTTTGAAGAGAAGGGGCCATTTTCTATAAGAATAGGATAATTGTATCACCACAAGCATTATACCGTTCCATCTGAGAAAACAGATTTGTGATAGTCCTGATCTTGCATTTTCTCTTCATAGTCTGGTCAGGTTGTTATTCACGCATTCCTATTACACGTTTTCAGTCGGTTGGTCCCAGTTACGGTAAGCAACAGACATAGAAATGTAGATGTGTGATATTATTAGAAAGTGATCGTCATAAAAAGATATCAATTCCAATCATCTTTTTTCACCAGGTGCTAGTGATATCATTATAGAATGTCTAAGGTCCGCATATTTGTATTAAAAAAAAAGCTCTAAATACCCTAAACGAACCAAAATTGTCATTTATGGTTTTCAATAATACTGGCATAATGATTGCATAATGAAATTTTTCACAAACTGACTCAAAAGAAGACAGATCGCACTTCTCCCCACCCCTTTTACTACTAGCTCGGTTGGTGGATGCATTGTTGAACTCATAGTTCTTGTTTTTTTTTTGTTTTTTGCAGTGTTATATGAGCACCCTAAATTGGGGAGTAGATATGAAAGAAACAAGACTTTGTTTTATTGTGCTGGTTTTTTTTTTTGTTTTGCTGTTAACACTAAACTATTGTACTATTTACATCGCAGCTAATTAACGACCCAGTTGACCAGACTTGCCTTTCATTCATCATTTCATTTGATGATCGTTTTAGAGAAGTTGTGTGTTTTACGCAAAGTCAACATTTCAAAGCCACGCTTTGACACAGGAAATAAATACCTGAATGATTTACCTAAGACTAAATTGAATGCTGTGCTATCAGCCAGAAACAGTATAACAGTGGACTCCCATTATTATGACATGTCATTGATTTAAGTGAGTCCTCACAACGATGTTGCCGTTTGAACGGATGGATGTAATACAAAGTGTATTAATAATATCAAACAAGCAGTGAAGGCAAAAATTGATCTTTATTACCCTTTCACTGACAATTCAGGTTACAAGTCTGCAAATGAAATCAATAAATCAAAATGTTTTTTGAAATTATTCATGTGCTGTAGGGTGGTGTGCGTCAATGTATTGTGCCATTTCGAGAATTCTCTGTATTTCGTTTCACTTTAATAGTTTTAGAAGTATATAAAATATGTAAAAACAAACAAACCTACAAACGTGGATTTTCATCCACAGAAGTGTGGGGAAAGGCGATTAGCTGACAGTCTGCTGCCCAGAATGGAATCGGCGAGCCGAATTCAAACTTTTGTATTCCCTAAATTCTATTCGATCTCACAGGATGGGGCATAAGTCACAAAGGGATTTCGAACAATCATAACCTTTTTTATTTTAGTATATATTGTTCTTCCTCTTTCACAAATATCTAAGGGAGTCCTTGATAATTCATCATGGAAAATTACGCAACTGAATAACGGATTTGGATAATAGAATTTCACTTTGAATACTTTTAACGTAAATCCAAGGAGAATATTTTTATTTGAACCTGTTAAACACTTGCCATCGGAGTCCATGATTCTTCGTGTATTTCGACGTTTTCGAAAATTGGGCCCCTTAAGTGATCACTCACGGACTGTGATACCACGTCCAGTCAGGAAGGCTGAATATCGTACACATCTACGGAGGGGCATAGAATCCCTCAACAGTTGAGAAAAATGTTATTAGGAGAGTGGAAATTCGTGAAGTTGAAAATCACGGCTACTTGAAAGCATTTTTCTTCCAATACAAAGGTTAATTAAGTCTCGCCCTGTTTATATAATCCATTTATCAAAAACAAGTTTTTAAAAAAATCATTAAAAAAAATAGGAATGTTCTAAGTCTTTGCGTCACCCTGTATAAACAGTTATCAGTCAAACATTCCTGTCACTATCAATTATCTGTTGCGAGGTGCTCGGGATATTTGATATCTAAATAGGCAATCAGAAACAAATCGATCATAATTTGTACAAATCCCGATTAAATATTGACTTGGAGGAATCGATTACCGATACAGAAAATTAGGCAAAAAGAACACAGAACTGTTTCCAGTACAGCATACTATAACAGCGTCTTATTTACCAATGTAATGCCCAACTGTTGAATGTTTGAAACAAATAGACAGTGTGGCCAACTCAGAGCTTTTTCACACAGTATCAGCCTCAAGGAAGTGCCAAAAATGCCAAAATAGTTAGCCGGCCTACAGTAACTTACAGCTAAAAAGGCAAGATTTGCCTTGAATTTGCTTTGAGATAGCTAGAGATTTGCTAAAATTAGCACTATAAATAGGCTGAAATAGCGCTAAATGACAAATTTTCGCACTATCAGAACGAGAAAGGCGCTGAATTTAGAAAAGAAAGTGCACAATTGGCATTGTTGTAAAATAGAAAAAGATATCGCTGTCACTGCGTATGAAGTCATAGAAAATACTGATACATGCACAATTTTATTCATACTTTTTATGGACGAATCACGTTGGATACATTGGTTCCCGCGCGATCACCGAAGTTAACAATGGTTGAGCCTGGTCAGTACTCATATGGGTAACTTTGTAGGAATATCAGGTACCTAACCATCTTTAGAGGCGTCTCGGGCGGCCATGCTGATTTTCAAACATATTGAGCAGTCCTTTCATTTGGAAGCTCCCAGCATGGCGGGGAGGTTGTAAGTGGAATTCAGACTGAACACTTCCTTCGTACTGAGCACCCAAGAATAAGAGCTCAAAGCTGCTCACCCGTGGTCAAACTTGACCAGCCAGGCGAGCAAGGATATTCATCCACGTATGCATACACGAGTTTGTTTTTTTCCCTTGGTTTCTCTTTCATAATTAAACATTCTTACCTTAATGATTCTCTTCATGGCTCCCTTAATGTGACTTTTCCGAACTTTTCTCATGAGTTCAAGGGGAACAATTCATATCCCTTTTCTGAATTTGTCGCTTTGGGTAAATTGGTCATAAATGCAAATGAAAGTTCAAAGATATGAACATTATTTTCAGATTTTCATTAAAGATTTAAAAAAAAATTAGCTTTCTAATAAGGGGAGCGTGGGTTCCAACGTCACTGAGAGCTAGTTCTTCATTTCCTATTTACGTTGTTTGTGTAGATGTGGCAGTCCGATCTGAAGATGTGATGAGAATAACTTGAATATTAAGATCAAGGTAAATGATAGTCAAAATTAATTGAATGGGAAGTACATCTTCTGAGAACTTTTTCATTAAACACTATACACTTTGTATCGGTACATATTGTATATCTAACTACAGAAATTCGTTCCATGTAGTTTTATATCGATATTATTCGTTGATCTGGGATGCCATAAAAGTTTATCATGTTTGCGGAAGCTTCTTTGTTTATTGCAAAAATTGTGAACAAAAACATGTTAGCTTCTGCATTTCATGCTGGCTCCTCGTCAATGTTTTTTTTCTTCCTTTAACTATATCAGCGGCATTGACCCTCAAATATTTACAACAAAATATCATTCACCCGTGACATAATTTCCTCAATTTTTCATTTTTTCCCATCTTATTCTTTTTTTCTATTCATTTTCTAGTATGAGCAAAAGGTAAAAATTAATTCCTCTCTAGTGATAGTTTTACTTATGTTTTTCGAACATTCTAAAATATTTAAAGAAAACTATGGAAGATAAGAAAATTTATACGAATGAATTACAATTCTGCCAGTTTACATAGATTTAGCAAACATCAGTCTCAGAAATTAAATGTTATATATTTGGAAATAATGTTTTCTCCTTGTACATGTTTATCATAAAAATTACTCTTTTAAAAGTCGAAAATATATCTGATAAATTGTTTTTTTCAATCCTTTAGTTCTAATAACCCTTCATTGTAGTTTCATTACCTTGTGACAAATCATCCACCAATTGAAGAAAAACTGCTTTGTCATTTTCAATGCTCGAATGATCTGAACGGAAAGTGCTGGCGTTGTGACATGTTCTCGGTTCTTCATATAATGTGTTTGTGATTGATGAGACAATATGATCTGATTTTTCTTAGCTACAAGTATTGCACTGTCTTATTATCAAAAGGATTTTATTGTAACCTTCCCCCTTTTTTTTTACGAATACATAGCTTTCACTCGGTAGTTTAATGCTGAAATTGCTTTAAAAAATGTTGTTGTTTTAGTGTAAGACAACTGTTTACTTTATCTTAGATATAAATGCTATGAAGATGAACTTCTGAACTCTGTAAACATGGATGACCTTTTGAAATACGTACCAATTCTGTTGAGCTGTTGAATCATACTGTTGTCTGTACAAACTGACTAAAAACTATTGCACTTAATACTTCGTACTGAGCACCCAAGAATATTTCATTTTTCTTATAAAATCCTTAAGGGAATACCGTCATATTCATAAAGCTAAGAACTATAATGAGGAACCATACAATATGATAGGTTACCATAGTCATACCTTTTTTTTTTACTCATGTCCTGATTTGGCTGATATACTTATGTTTTGGGAAGATGTGTTTGGCTATAAGTGTTCCAAATTGTATTCTTTTATCACTAAGTTGCCCCATTAATGTGTTTATTATAGCAAAAAATATTTTGGGGCCATTTCAAGAATATTGAGGTCCCAGGCAATGTACCACACACCTCTACTCGCGCCAATATATTTAATTGAAGCTTTTACTTCGAATTAAATGCTTGGGCCTCCAAAATGAGAGGGGTGCTGGAGCCACTTTTAAGTGTACCTATGTAACAAGTTGGCCCTGGACGCTGACATCATGATAAACTAATTTGAGCATGTGCACATCTTTTGAGGTTGATCACAAACATTTTACGTGAAACAACAAATACAAACGGGCAATTCAAACGTTCAATTACGGACAAAATATATATTATGAAATGCTCTGTGTTCTCTGAGCAAATTTGAAAGATAAAATATTTATCGAGTACAATCATAATCATCTTAACTGGCACAGAGTCTTTCCTTTTATAATGAAACTTTCAAGACCTCATCTCAGATGTCACAATGTCCCGTTGACTAGGTCGCCGGTTCACAATAAATCACTCAATAAAGAATGCGTAATTGAGAAAATTATTGATTACAAAAAACAACAGAGACATGAAACAATAACCTATCAAATAATCTTTTGTCATCAAGAGATTATGTTAAACTTATCAAGTCATAACAGAAAGAATTGTTTCGACATAGTTGTTTATGCTACTTCAAGTTGATAGTACTATACATTTGCACATGATAGGTCAGTAGGTCGTGAGGTTATGGAAATCAGTTTGGTCACGATTGAAAAACTTTCAAGAAAGTCTTGGCTAAACCACTTTGAAATAACTAACAAAATATGGATATAAATCCCATTCTTTTTCAATTTTAAAATCGGTTATGCTTATCAGTTTACCTGTGATAATATTCTATCCACTTCTCAATTCCAGTACTTCCTTTGTAAAATATTCACGCTTTCTTAAATGTCCAGCCATGAGAAGGGGCATAATACGATTAACAAGGGAATATAGAGTCAGAATTTCGTAGACAGTCACCTCTAGGCTATTAAGACTTTGGAAAAGTAATCACGAGTCGGCAAAACTTTCTAACTTGCTATTTATCTGTTGCCTAAGGCCAGTATGTTTCTGCACTTTTATAGCTGGTCTGTTTATTGGCTTCAATGCACAAAAGCATCAACCGATTTGGTGACCAGCAATCAACAGAAAAGTAATCTCCAATAACATTGACGGCTTGCCTTCGTTTGGCGGATCTAAAATAAGATTTTCAAAGCCAGAAAATGGCTAAAATTGACTAGATTCCGTTTCCAGATAGCTGAATAGCTAGAAATATCATAAACAAGCAAACACACACGTACACATTATATATATATATATATATATATATATATATATATATATGTGTGTGTGTGTGTGTGTTGGTGTGTAAAACCGATCCAAGAGCTTATACCAAGGCTCAAAGATGTGTAATTATACAATTATTGATCAGATACATAGATAATAGTGAAAACTAGGAAACATTAAGCACCTACCCCAGCAAATAATGTTTTCTGGGTGATAAATGGGCATTGTTCAGTCTGAAAATCAAATCAATTCTTTTACTGCTAATTGTCCACCCTTCCACGAATTTTCATTGAAATTAATAGCGAACATTCAGAGATATCATGTGGACAGACATGAACCATTAGCAAAATTATGTGGTTTGGGCATATAACTAGGACGCAGGGGCTGGACAGACAGACGGACTAATTTCTTCCATGGTCAATTGTCAACTTTGCAATGAACGTACATGGGAGTTCATAGAGAACTTTTGGAGACATTGCATAAATGCATGGCAACAAACAGGACAGACTTTTATATCCCATCCAGTTTGTCACCCTTCTACATCCCCTGCCCTCGTTTCTCAGCTTTCTACAATCCCCACCCCCGTTCTTCACGTTTGTGCAATACCCTGCCCCTGTTCCCCATCATTCTACGATTCCCTACCCAGTTCCTCACCCTCCGACGATCCCCCTCCCCGTCCCTCACCCTCCTAAAAATCCCTTGCTCGTCATCCCTCTATGTATATCCGATTCTGACCTATTTCGCCACCAATAGTTGAAATATATAGCCAATTCTGATCTATTTCACAGCTAATAATTGAAATATACAGCCGATTCTAACCTATTCCGCCATCAGTAATTGAAATATACAGCCTATTCTAACCAATCTCACCGCCAATAATTGAAATATATCGCTGATTCTAGTCACTTGGAATCCTTAATTGGAATAAATAGCCGGCTGTAGTCATTTTTCAGCAGCTAATTGAACTATATAGTCGATTGTAGCCATTTTGAAGCCATTAATTGAAAGATATAGTCGATAGTAGCCGCTGCATCAAATACAGCCAATAGTGGCCATAAGACTTGCAATGATCCTCAGCTTTAATCAACTAAGATCAGCTTTCCATGTTTAGTTTAAAATGCCCAAAACTAAACTCTTGATAAGGAAAAAAACAACGGGGATTCAATCCAGCCTCACTCGGCATGATCCAAGTAGTAGAAACTATTTTATATATTAAACATAAGAGTTATTAGACTAGTATTTCGCTAATCTTGAGTAGTTTTTCATAATCCACGGGTGAATCTCCAGTTGCTCAATCACTAGAGCAGTTATTATACATCGGCGAGCAGCAAAAGTGAAAGGAATGCGAGTTCGAGTCACACTCGAGGTTTGTCTTTTTTTTTTCTTTTAATTTCTGATCAGCATTGTTGAATGACTGCTGTAAACTGACAGAGTAATAAAAAAGAATAAGGGATTTAAATAAAAAAAGAAAAAAAAGATAACTAATGATGACATCACTAGCACTGGGAAACGTATAAAATAGAGTTAAAGAGAACATTCAAATTCATGAGAAACTAGATGTGATCAAAATGAGTCCACAGACAGGTTAAAAGAATTTTTCTCTAAGAATAAAGAGACATTTCTGAAAGGAGTCTACTTTCCAGGCTGTATATATATATATATATATATATATAATGTGTGTTTGTGCGTGAAAAAATGATGTGTCATCAAAAGACAGCTGTTTTGCTGTATCACAACTCTTCAATATGGCTATAGACTATTCATTATCCCATCCAGTACCGCGAGGTAGGATCGAAATTTTCGCTTTAGACCAAGAGGCTGGCATCTTATCTCTGCCCTACGCAAAGCTGGACGGTCAGTAAAGTTGAATTTAAGCCATATATCAACACATGCATAATTCCCCATCCTCCAGAGTGCTTTATTCCCAAGTTAGAAGAGCATATAAAGAATCTTTCGCCATATTTTGATAGCTACAGTTGATCAATATAGAGGATTCCATTTGATAGGACCATATTGAAGGCAACGATCTTGGGTCCCTTAACAGTGTGGCTTGATTAACTGAACACTGCAATTAATACTTTTTTAATGAAAATATATCTACAGGAACCTTTTATTTGAAGAAGTGACCTTTGAAGGGGGGGAGGTAACTCACTCAGCCGCTGCATAACACGGCTGGTCTTAAAAGTTCGCTTATTCCATAGTCAGGAGTCAAAATATTTGGAAGATGTTTTGTGAGCAAAAAACATATTTTTAGTAATTCTGCCAGGCTCTATTTCGAAAAAAATATCAATTGGATTGCAATGCAGCTTGGTCCAAATTAGGGTTGCATTAGTCATGGTAAACAAAGTGATTTAGCAATGATTATACACGTTTGTATACTTCTCGCAGAATAGATCTTATTGTGCGGAGGATCCTAAAAACTGGTGGTATCATATTTCTCATAGAAAAAAAATACCAAGGAATCAACATCGGCCTACCAAGGATGTATTACCTATGCTCATTACCTTTTTAGTTATTAGCTTTTGTCTTCATTTTCCAACAGTTAAGAAAACTCCCTCATGATAAGCTGTGCCATTTTAAAACTGCTTTAACGGATGAAATGTGCAATTTGTCGTCCAAGTAAGGAAGATGTAACAAACTAACATGAACTTTTATCTGTTTTGTGGCAAAATTCGTATTCAAAGTCGTGATCATTGGTGATATTGTCGACATATTATTGATAAAAGTCGTGATCTCGTATTGTATAAAAAAAAATTAAAAAAAAACAGACGATACTCACGCGTGAGGGATAAACTATTGATAGAGAACTAGCGATTAACAAGCCGATTCAAATTGTCTCCACATGGCAGTATTGCCCTTGGGAAACGTATGATTCTTTCCCTTTTATCCATTGGTACAACTGTGCAGAGTGAAGGTAGAGAGGCTAGTTTAGATGTCTGTCGCCTCTGAGTCTATCTTAGATTTCTCAAAGAGAAGTTAAAATTAATCTCTTGATATAAGGAATCCTGACATTGAAATAGATTGCGTGTGTACGCTCGTTTTCATGTATCATCTTAACCTAGAAGCAGTTGTAATAGAAATGGGAACATCAAGCCCCACGTTGATCGATGGGTTTTAAATTTGATGACATTAACCTTAGAGGGGAAGAAGCGTTGAAAATAAAGTTATTTTTGGTCGGTTTCTACAAGACGAGGATTAGTTTCGATATTTCTTGTTCCCCAATTTATTTTGCTATTTGGTTTATTTGGTTTTGTGTGTGACATGTCATAGCCAAGTCAGGATCATGGGTTGTGGAAAGAAAAATGTCAATAAAAACAGCAATTTTTCTCGATTTAAAAAAAAAAAAAATTGAAGGAACAAGCCTGGGAGGTTGCTGATAGGAAGGACGTTCAATAACTTGCAAAATAAAATAAATGCAAATCGAATATGGCGTAGCAAGATGTCTGTAAAAAAAAAAGAATTGGCAGTCTACCAGGAATTAATGCTATGATATGCCAGCGGACCAACGCCTTATTGATGGAAAAGCCTGGTCTATACCTATAAAGAGACATCTAACGTTTTTTGTTTTAATTTTTTTTTTTTTTCGAAAGTCGAATCATTACCTACTGTTTTTACGTCAACACAACGTTTCGGCCGACTCATTCCCTTATCAGGTGTATAAACCATGGAAAAGAAGCAATGAAATGTAATTCTCAGCAAAGCATGTGTTCTGAAACATCCCTGTGTGTATTTTGAGTTCACCTGAGTACCGCTTCATGGGCGATATGGTTACGTTGATGACAAGCACCCTGATTTCTTCGTAAGGGATATAAAAAAAAAAAAAAACTCGTATCGGAATTCGAGGAGAGTCTGCACGGAAAAGAGGTTCATCCAATTTTTCCGTGTGGATATGCGAGGATCACCTTTTGTTGATTATGTCTTTTTCGAGGGGGGTGGGCAGAATTGTACACCTAACTGGAAAAAGGTCACCTGGAACGTTATATTGACACCTTCGAAAAAGGTAAGAGGACATTTGATTGTCTGAACTAATGTTTGAAAGACGATTAGATACCACTTAATTTTGGCTTTTAAGTTCATTAGGAAGATTACTTTCCACTTCAAGTTCTCAAGACTGGTGTGCGCCTGTTTATACGTTGTTTTTTTTTTAATGTACATCTAATCTTACTTTTTTCTTTTAAATTTGTCGTTTATTATAGTCGATAGATTACTGATGATTAATCACACACATTGCCTCTATGCCAGATCTCATGTGTGGTAAAATCATTTACCGAATGAACAAAAAATATATTTCTATAAGATATTGATTACATGAATAGAAGTAGTTTTCTCCAAAGATTCAATTAGATATTTTGAGGTCCTAGTCATTCATAAATCATAATTTGATTGGGAAAGAAAGTGACTAGGAGCAGATGTAGATTAAAATGAATTAAGATTGTAGCAAACTGGATGGAAAAATGATTGCAGTAGGGACAGATATCACCGAAAATTGGAAGAAAGAAAAAAATTCAACTCTGAGAATTAGCATAAATCCTTAACATTCGATTTACAGTTGCAAATTTTTCTAAAAGAAAATGTTTTCTTTGAAGTGCTTTAATTCCATCGGAGTATATTTGCCTCTTAGATTCTGCCATTTAATTAAAACAAGTATTGAATATTTTCTCAAAATCGAATAATATGTTGATTTTCCGATGAAAAGTGTATCCGATGCCTACGTGGCTATGAATACATTCAGTAAAGTCTTCTATGAATCTTCAACTTGAATATAAACTTTCAGGAAACAGACTTATACCTTGATATCACAAAAGCCCATATAGATGTAGTGAATAAGATATAAATTCAAGAACTGTTTCAACTGATACGATGTTTTACTTTAAATAATCATACATTACCAATATCCTGTGCTACCTGTCTCGTTATCCATCTACCTATCAAGAATATCATCCAACTTTTTTATCTCCTTCAAATACTTATAAATGTATGAACTATGAACAGTTCTATCTGCCAAAACCATTTTCTATTTTTGTTAACTATTTGTCATCACTATTCCATAACATATGTGGAAGTAGCAAAATATTGATTTCTTTTTCTCTATTAGCAAAATGTAATAAATTGCTGAACTTTTTTCTTCTGACCGACGAAACATTCGTCTTTTACTAATAAATACCATTCGCCTTTATTCTTTTCTCTTTTCATCCATGACAAAACAAACAAAGCAAATGTGTTTATTTGGTTTTCTCTCAATCGACTACGAATGCATTTTTTCTTTAACATTGGATGTATTTTTTTTCTTCTTATAAATAGCCTTTCTACAATATTTCTTTCAGTCATGGATCTATTCTAGCTGTTTATTTATATGGTATTTTATAAGTTTTCTTTTCCATCTTTTTCTCCGGGGGAAATGGAAGTGACAAACATTACTGTTCCAGGAACAAACATTTCACTTGAACAGTTCTGCACGCCATTGCAAATGGTATTCTTTCCAAATCATTCACTTGGCTCTCCTTAAGTTCCTGATGCCGTGACGTCTACTCCAGATTTCTCATTTTATCTTGTGTATTTCTTAGGTTTATCAAAAGTTCTTTGCAACTTGGATAAGAGGAAAAAAAATGTTTGGCTTTTTAAAATTCTTTTTGTAGATTTGATGTCGCACAAAGTTTGAGATATTACCATACACAACTATTTTTCTACGAGCGATAAAATATGAATACGGTTCATGTGGTGGTTGTTCCAAAAACCTATTGCATAAGATAAAAATCTGTTCTATTTAAGCATCAATCTTTTTTTATTTTGAGACGCGATATATATTTCTTCACTGATATATTGATTTACTTACGGTTCTCAACGGCTGTATTTTATAAGTCTACGAAGACAGCACTTCGTATACTCTAAAGATGTAAATGTGAAATTTTCTTTTATGAAGTCTCACTAAGGTGGACATTATTACTTGTTAGAACAAAATAAAAAAGTGAAATCGTCATTTATTTGATTTAATTTCACATGCAATGTCCTTCCAATTTGCACAATTGGCTCCTCGACTACGGACGTTTCGTTGAGAGACTAAACAGACAATTTGTCTGTCAGCTAATTGATAATTTAAAAAAAAAATCACCGCCAAAACTCCGATCGATGAAACGCTGTTTGACGGAAGTCTTTTCGATGGAACGCCCATGAAACACAAATGTATTTGACAAAACACCCGATTGGTAAAGGTTTTCGATAGAACGCTCGTTCGGCGACGAAATGATTTGAAATAAAAGATCCTATTGAAAACCCTCTCGATGAAAAGGCCCACCCTACGAAAAACCTCTGATACTGTTTGCACTGGATCAGATTCACGGGAAAATTAGCCTGGGAAAATGATTTACAGCTCGACCCTCATCGAGACTACTTTTACCATTCCTGTTTGAGGACTAGTGTTTTTCGGGTTAGTATTTCTAGACTTAAGGTTATTGCTATCAACTTCTTCGACTTTAAATTCGTCATCAACGCAAATTACTCTACAGCTGGAGTGGCCAACATTTTCAAACTGGAAAAGTTGCAATCGTCGCTCATCACGTACTATAAATCAATATAAAAATGGTACTGCATTTGACTTTATCATTCTCTTTCAAAATGTAACTTCATGCTGATTCTCTTAGGAGATATTTCTTCACTGATATATTGAAATGTGCCAACCTACAACTTGCAACATTATCGATATGATTAATGAAATACGTGTTCTTCGATCGAGGAAACTAAGTTCACCATAGAATTTCCAACAACTATATTTTGTGATAGCGTATTTCAATAAGATTTATTGATTTACTTACGGTTCTCAGAGCCAGGCGAAGATATCTCTAATTTATTACAAAATGACCGGTTCACAGAATCAGACTTTAAATGCCTGCCTATTAAAGTATGACAGTTAATATGACCAGTCATCTGGAACTGGTTATTATCAAATTCCACCTCATAGATAGCTGCTGCTGATATTTTTTCTCAAATGTTTAGAAAACAAAATAGAGCTAAACGGATTCAGACACACAAATCACATTTATATTCACAACGCACCACATTTCAAATGCAATTTTATGATTTGAATAAATTAGAATGATGGAATGAACCATCATTAAATATTGATGAAAACGACGCCATCAAACTTTGCGGTAATTAGGCATATTTTGATTTGCACTGAGAATCATATTCCCGATAAGAAATTGACGGAACGTTTTAATTAGCTCAGAAGTAATTAATGCTGATTTAAAGAAATAATCATGTCTAAACCAGCGTAGGTAAATGAGTTTTATATGTGCTGTCAATAACCTGGAAGAGATGAATTGTTTGAGTGATTTCGGTTCAAGTGAATAAAGCACACTAACGAATGAAAGTCTGTAACTTTGTTGATACTGCAGTCCTTTGACGCGTCTAAACTACTAAGGGTCGATTTGTTTCGATCGCTCCACAGGTCAAAAGAATGGTAGAATCTCAACAGGCTTTAGCTGGAAACAGTTCATTTATTTCATAAAAAAGGTTGAATTTACTTTTACTACTTACCGCCATATTGTATTGGCGTAATGGCCATCGTCTCCATCATGTGATAAGATTTTTTTTCTTTTTGCTGACAGTTTCATTTTGCGAATTTGGAAAAAAATATTTCTGCAGAGGTTTGCTCCCTTTGTCAAAAAACCTTTTGTAGACAAACATGCATGTTTTTTTTGGTTTTTAAAAAATTCATTTTTGTATTTTGCCTTTCTGGACTGCGCACAGTTAGTCAATGAACACTGGTAGATCGGAGGAATGAATATGGAAAAGACATTGGAGAGATTATGAAGCCAGGGGAAACAGTTTTTCCCTCATTTGATTTTATAGTTCTGTCAATTAATAATCAGTTACACAGCCAATGATATTCAACACACTGCGCATAATAGTCACCGGAAACCATGATGGTAGTGCCAGGCGTCCAACTAATACAATATCAGTAAGTCTTGAGAGATGAACTCAACTTTCTCTTTTTATGACTAGTGGAATACTGGAAAGATATTCGACCTTGAGAAATGTTTAGTCACCAAACTGCAGTATTACCAGAATCTATAGCATATGATCAACATTCTATGGATACATTTTCTTTTCATTTTGCCTACAAAACCGAGAGATACTAAAGAACAAGTTTCCAAAAATATACAAGGAACAATTTAATGGCTTAGTTCTTTGAGTGAAACAACAGCGTGAAGTAACCTTCGATATATTTTTTTTAAGTGTGTGTGTGTGGGGGGGTATTTATACCCAGAAGCGGCGTAAAGTATATCACTAAGTATATATCATATATTGTAGCATCATGAGCTATCTTGACCATTCAAAACTGCATTTTTGAACATTAAGACATTACAACAAACTTCAATACATTCAACGTCAAAGGATATATGTCGATCATAGAACAAACGAAAACAGAGATTGACCATTCAAAATCGTATTTCATAAAATTCAACTCCGAAGGATATAAGTCAGTGTTAGGGTAGGTGTATATAAGTTAATGACGGAACAAATGAAAGGAGCAAACTTGACATTATTCTGATGGTGGTTGTATTACTGAGAGGTAGTCCTGGAACGGAGCTGTATATATACATAAACTGCCTCTGTAGCGATCATCTGAGTCCGTACGGATCTCTGTTTTGCGAAACACACGTCCAAGTACTGCAGGTGTGATTTTTCGAAGCTCCTTAGTAATACGATTACAAAGAAAGTCAAAGATATGTCTGGTCAAAAAATGAAGAAACCAGACATTCATTTCAAATTCGTTTTAAGCAATTAGAATGAAAAAAAACAACAACTTTTTGTATGAAATTAAACACACAATAATGCCACTGTGTATACTTAAAATAAACTCCTTCACCAAAATGTCAGCTTAGGTTTGGCGCAAATAAAATTATGGTGGTGGTATTTAACAAGAATAAAGAGGCCCCAAAAGTCATACAAATATTAAACAAATATTATAAATTATTAAAAAGTATAACTAAATATATCAATAAGAAATTAACGCAATGATAAAATTAAATGCATCACATTGAATACCTTGAATTTGTCAAACAAAGTACGATAGAAGCAGAGCCAAACTGACAGATTCAGTGACCAATCCTGATAAAGATATGCGTTTACTTGAACTATTCTGGCATTTTCTGATGAATGTATAGTTTATACTCTTCTGATAAATAATTATATTTTGGGGGACTTACGAACGACATTTAAAGACTGAACATCATCTTACATCAAAGCAGCATCCAGTATATTCATGTCTTAAAGTATTCTTTTATTATTTCTCAAAAGAGTTGGCCACTTTTGGGGTACCCTGTATAGTTAATTTTAAACTTTGGATACATTTTACTCCAACCGGAGGCCTACAAGAGGAATTTTAATAGACAGTGTGTCTCCATTATGTGCATTAAACAAACACCCTCGTCTATTAGCCGTTTCGTTTTCATCTGGTAAAACCCTTTTAGCACGCGATACTATAATTGTCTATCGGTAAACAATAGTCAACCTATTTCATAAATGGTCATATCGTATCGACTTAGAAGTATCGATACATAGCCTTACCCACGAAACTCTTCCCACCGTCATAGCCTTCCAGCTCTTCCGATGGCGGTCCAGACAACGGTGCAATGCACCGGCTGCACCCCCCCCCTATCAGAGGCGCTACTCTCAACTCAGACTTATTTTATTCAGTGTCTGCGTATGTGTGTATATTTCTATCTGCCCCCTGTCTATTTAGGGATGGTGTAGGAGAAGTAAATATAAGGTATTGTTGAGCGACTTTGTTTGTAGTTGCTTCTCAGTATATTGACTACGTATCCTTCATTGGAATTTCACTCACACGTTTACGTGCTTTTTGACATAGATCGAAATCCCCCGAACGATTGGCTTCTTTCATGTTATGATTTACCACACGTGAAGCTTATTTACATTCACTGCTGTGAACCAGAAGTTGTATTCATTCGTGAGCAAAAATATATTCTCACTAGACGGTTTTTTCATGCCATTATATATATACATACATACATACACATATATACACTTATATATATATATATATATATATATATATATATATATATATATATATATGCGTGTGTGTGTGATAATTGTAGAGACAATTCAATAATATACACATATATGTATGTGATAATTGTTGTGACAATCTAATGATATACTTGAATATAAGTGTGCAGTAGTTGTAGCGATAATATAATGATAATGTGTGTGATAATGTTTGTAGCGGCAATCTACTAATATGGATATATTTCAATGTGATATTTGTAATGATAATATATATATATATATATATATATATATATATATATATATATATATATATATATATATATATATATCTCCAGGAGCATTAGGAATGCATGTTGAATTCAGTCGGGCGAATCAGATCTTTTGTATTTTATAGAAATAGATGAAAGTAACATTATTATCGGGTGGAGAGTGAATATCTATTTGCAAATAGGTATTTGTTCGGATGAGGTAAGGTTAGACATTATATTTTGCATGGGAATAATCGAAATAGACTCTATTGCCATTTTGAATGGTTGGAATAGGCTATTTCTTTCATACCAAGGACCTTTAATCTAATTTCTGATCCAAAAATACCCTTCATCTTTGAACCCATACAGCATATAAGGTCTGGGGTTAAAGTTATGAAGTAGGATTAAAGATCGATCTTTTGTTAACCACAACATTACCACTTAATTTAGATCATATCCTTTCTTTTTCATTCAATAAAAATGTTTCAAATGTTCATAATTCTTTTTTTTTATTTTGATATCCCTAAAAAATTTTAGACAATGAATATTACACATGTTAGTGTTATCATGTGACAAAAAATAACTGTAAATAGATGTGAAACAGATATAATGTGAAGTAACTGAACGTCTTTGTCTAACTTAATTGATTCCTATGGCTGATTAGCTACAAAAGTCAATATATATCCCTGCGTACAATCATGCAATAAAGATTGAGAACCGCCGTTTTTAGTGTCTTGTGCAAATAATGTTACGTTAAATTTGGGGTATTCAAAAATTATTAAATTCATATCTTTTTATATTAGCAAAAATAACAACAAAAAATATCCTCTTTTCTTTTTATCAACGACAATAAAGGTGAGTTCAATTCGCCATGTAAGTTTGGTAATTTGGTCCCGAGTTTATGCCTGCTGGTTTTGTTTCTTTGTTTTTGTAATTTTAAACTTGTTTCTATCCCAAACCGACCAATAAATGATGAGAGGAAGTCGCTTGTTCATTGATCAACCATTTTTATGATTTAATCGATCACCCCCAACAGGGCATGCTGCGAAATGACGTTGGTCACGTGACTGTTTCTATTTAGTGACTGTAGTTATTTTTAATATTATTTTTTTAAACTTTGGGTTTTTTTTTTTTAAACCTCATTCAGGCATTTTTTTTTTGTTTTTTGAGCTGAATGATTTTAAACAGTTTCCATTGATCAGAAGTAGGGTACACTACAGTTCTTTAGATGGAGAATTTTTGTGTTTCCAATCCTTATTTTATTTAATGTTTTTCCATCAGTCTGAAGGGCAGGGTTTCTTGATAGGAAGTAAAGTTGCTTTTCTGAGGTTTTGGAGGTTCCTTACACATGCATTTTATAGTATTGCCTTCAGCCTTCCAACATTACAGTATGCTTACTGCTAGTTATTGCAATACTAGCCCAATGCCCATAGAAATGAAAGTTTTTTTTTAAATTTTAATTTACTACATATAATTGTATTAGCATAAATGTGTTGTTTTTATCATGTATTAGGATGAAATTAAGTTACAAGTAAGTTGAGCGTTTGTTATTATTTCCAACTCCTCATTTTTTTTTTCAGATATTTCAAACAGGCATAGGCTAAAAACCAAATTTATTGTTTTTATCTTTTTTTGAGAGAAACATAAGTAATGTTCATGAGAAAAATCTGAACAAAACATCTGTAGTAACGGTTGTGAGATATAGATGAGCTTACATACACAGTTAAGCCGTGCCACTTCCTTCTCTCTCCGTTTGTTTTGGCGTGACAGAACCGTAAACGTCTTACAAACCAACAAAAGTGACATGGTACTTTATTTAATAAGATGAATCTTTCCTGTCAAAGTTTACCATTTCCATTAATCCATTGTGTTTTTCTACGGGAGTCGAGAAACCTCGGAGTAATGTCACATTTTTTGTTTGAATTAGTCTCTCTTATCATATGATGGACTGTTTAAAGCATAACATCGTTTGTTCCAAAGGAACACCGAATTTTTGAACGCCCTTGCCCTTACACTTTTTGATTCAATGCAGTGATCCAATACACGTTTTTTCACTGTTAGTATACTGAAGCAAAATATACTTGAAATTTGCTGTTTGGCTTAATTTGACACAAAGCTACAATAACGACGCGCCAATTGAGGATCGATGTCATTACAATAGTAATGGTCAGGATAACCAGCTTATCGGCCGTTACTAAACTGATCATTTAACTAAGGATACCACGGAATGACAAGAATGTTAAGTTATATAACCTTGTCCATGGGAATTTTATAAAATCTTACTGTGTCACACCTGACAGGTTTCTGATAAAAAAACAAAGACAAGCAAGGTGAAATATGAAACTAGGCAGAAGAATTTCATATGATACGGCTCAATCACAAGAGTTGAACAACACATTGAAGATTGGGTAATGGTAACCTTTACCGTTCCTGTTGAAGAGTGGCAGGCGCTGATGGTGATTTTATAGTTAAAAATGCTATCGACAATCACCCTGACCCTAACTCTAACAATCCTAGCCTAGGAGTGCCCAAAAAAACATATTAAAAAAGTTGAAGCAATCAGATTCAAGGCTTTTCGTAACTATGCTCGAGATTTTCTCGTTATTTTTTTAGCTACAATTGTTTTTTTTTATTTGATGCTCGAATTGTCCGCATCATGATTGTGATGCACGTTGCATCAATCAATTTCTTACAAAGTCACGATGCATTAAGCCAGATTTCCATTCTTTCCTACAAGCCCAAAATAAGAAAAAAATCAAGGCTCCAATATTTTTCTTGTTCGCGCTACAAGTATTCAAGAAAGCTTTTATGAATATCAAAATCAATGTTTCAAAGTTTCAAAAAAAGACCAAATGTAAATCGAAATTTTCACCAGAGCTATGAGAAAAACCAAATCGATGATTATGATAAAAAAAATCATGACTTATTCATATAACATTCAGTGAAACATACATCAGAATTATATGGTAGAATGTTCAAGCGTCTAAATAAGAAATATGAGCATAAAAACGAAAATATCGTGAGAAAACTTTGAATACGATTTTCTCAAGTATCAAGAAATTACCTATCGGGCATTTATCATGTGTGGATTACATATCAAATATACCCTAACATGAACACATGGAAAAAAAAACTCTTTTGAGTTTGGTCACCGTAAGGGTGGCCTTTCGTTCACGTCTCAATCAGACGGTTCGTAAAAATGGTGTTATTCATGTCATAAAATTAAGACCAGTAAAATAACGGATATTGTTTGTAACATTACAATCATAGAATTTTTTAAAATTTAAAACATTTTTCTAAAAGCTTCAAAAACGATAAGACAGTCGAAATGACATACGAGAGAAAAACGTTGTTTAATTGTCTATTGCTTCGGCATTTAAAAGAGTTAGAAACACTAAAACTGAGGCATGTAATAATTAACTAAATAATTAAAAAGGACTTTTAAGATATTTTTCTAGTAACATCAGCTGTAAGACATATCCAGTGAATTGCATTTTGGTTATTTTGTTTATTCACAGGGAAGTATAAAAAGTAACAAAATATGAATATAAATAATCTTATAATTGCATAATCTTAAATGGAAAAATGGTAAAATGAATTTAGGCAATTGAGACCTTCTCCTAATTCAAAATGGCCACCACTCCAGCTGGAGAGTGATAAGTGTTGAGTGTCAAAGAATCAGAAGACAATAATCATAACCCTAAAAATCTAACCTTTCAGCTGGAGTGGCGGTCATTCTAAACTGGTAAGGGTAACAATAGTCTACATGTGCGATGGATTGACTATAGTTACCAAGTTCCTCTTGCAGACCATTGATATTCATGTTGTGAATAATGTGTATTGAATGCGCTACACTTCTGGGTTTTAAATTTGGTCTATGGTCAAAGCAATCTTACCTTTTTGAGGGTGGGAGGTGGATTCATGAAATAGAACACAAGTGATTTGGGAAATCGGCAAATTACGTCAGTATTAGCTGAAACCTGCCCTATCGGACGGTTTACAGTTTACTCGTTTATATGCAAATACACACTATGTAAGGGTTTAAACAGTTATGAATTTAAATGCATTGGCATAAACAAGCGATCTTTGCAATAACAAATTCGAGAGGCCATTTTTGAAATATCCATTTCAATTACAAAAACTGTCTATATTCATTCTGTAATGGCTGAAATTGAGATTTAATTCTCAAGTGACATTACAGTTACCCAAATTTAACCATCTAAATTCTCAAATCGGACTAAGCTAAATGAATTTATACAAAACACCGAGTTTGCTCCTTACACATTGGTGTTGCCCAAGCACATTCGGTATGCACACTTAGTGGAACTAGGGGAAGTGTTAATTTTAAATGATAAGTGTTTTGAAAGGAGTTTTCTGTTGAGATGTAACTTTAGTGCTAAATCCAATCCTAACTCAACAGATACATTACTATATGTAAATAGATTTAGCTCTTACTTATTACTGGTTCTGATGGTCACCATATCACCCTCGAATATTGGTGCAGCTTAACCAATTTTGGATTGCCCACTCAACAGGCATGTGGCAATTTTTTAACAGGTTTTTTAGTTTATTAGTTTTTATTTTATGTTTTTTTCTTTTACAAGAATGTATTTCTATAATGCTAAACAGAACACTCTATGTCAAATATACATATACGCTTATACATTCATACTGGAAACCACCCAATAGGCCGGGTTTAGGCTAGTTTTGATACAGTTTTCCAATTCCCTAAATCACTTTTGTTATATTCCATCAGACAAAAAGGTAAGATTGCTTAACTTCACGATAATGTCACCGAAAGTTTCAAAATTGTTCAGACAAAAAAAAAAAATAAATAGATAAAACCCTAGGAATCCTCCAGAACTTTAAAGGAATAACCGATTTACACGCACACCACCATAATTGCACCGATGAGATGAAAATTTAATGCGGTAATAACTCGATAATCCTTTTTCAGTGTTTAAAATGATTGAGAGCGTGATATTGATCGTAATCTATTCATGCTTAAACTAAATAATGAGTTTGTTGTCGGAAATTCTATCTCATTATGATATTTCCCAATGAGCTATGGGATAATATCTCTAATCAAAAGTTGATTTTGTTTCAGATTTTCAGAGAGATTATTTTGAATCAAATAATTGAAGTTCAGAAATTATTTGATTTCAGAGTATTCAATATTTCGGTAAAAAATGTTTTCTATTTTCATTTTTCATTGGCAATTAGCTAAATGTGTGGAGAGTTATAAAATTTTGATAATGATTGATAAAGGGGTGGAGGTAGGAAGGTTTAGAAGACTGGGATATGAAAAAAAAGAAGAGGGTTTGCCGACTCTATAAAGATGAATCGAAAACATTTTACGTATTTTTGAAGGTGGCCTACTGATAAACATCTCGGAATATATATACTTAAACTTTTAAATGCATTGGCACACACAAGTTTATCTTTGCAATAATGCATTAGAGACGGCCATTTTTTATTCAGTCATTTTGTAAAGGCTAAAATTGAGAAGATTTAATCCTCATTATCACATTTACTGAATTCTAACCATTGAACCAATAACCAATTAAAAAAATGGGCTGACCCTGATGAGTTATCGCAAAGATTGCTGCATGTACATATATTCTTAACAGCTTAATAGGATTTGATCAAACACTGTATATCGATATGTAATTAATGTTAGATTCATGTTTCTTGCTCCCAAAAATTCCCCCCCCTACTTTTATACGGTGAATGCAGATATTGGACCAGTGGCTGACAGGGAATCATTGGCTCCCTGACTTACCTTTGGATGTAGAATTCCTTTCGACATAGAATGACACTTTGCATCACTCTCATACCTCAGAAACGCTCCTTCACATGCCCGATCAACATCCAGATTCAAATCCTACGCTGAGATGTGCATCAGGAGAGCATTGTCTCATATAAAGTCTAATAAAAAGCTCATATCATTTCTATTCACCGAAAAGCTCTGTTTGATATTCTACTTAAGTTATTTATGTTTCCTTGCAGATGTTTTTTTAGCTGTTTTCTGTCGTTTTGTGCTTGTACAATTGTCCATAAACGACGGTATAATTGTTTACTGCTATTTGGCACCTGTTTCTATCAGGTTTAACTTGTCCTCCTTTCCTCAGCATCGTTTTCACAACGTCCATCGATCGTCACCTTTTTCAATCTCGCTTTTCGAACGGACAATTTGGCAAGTCGGCCTTCAACTATTGGCAAACCATGAGATTCTTTTTTTTTTCCTTTTTATCTCTGACTGCTCTTTACTGATGCAGCTATTAGAAAAAAAAGTATTTGCTCTTGTTCATTCTTTCTGATTCTCACTTCCTTTTTTTTCTGTATGGTGCGAGAAAATTACCTTCAACGCTCTCTGTGATTTAATTTTAGAAGCAAGGTCTGTCCTGATAAGTGTGGGCGGGTTAAACTATTGTGACAATTTACGGGAGAATGAAAGAGAAACGAAAGAAAGAACATCGCAATTGTGTCCCTTTAGAACGAGTTTGAATAGAAATGGCTACTTGAGATCACTAGCTTAGCACAAATATACAGAAAAAAAGTATTATTAAGGAAGAATTATTGCATGAATGCTTAGTGGAGATCGACGTCCGTCACTAACTGATTTAATGACGTGTGTTATGTCTCTTACTCAGGGTTGAAAAAAAAGGGCAATTTCTCATCTACACAAAAATATAATTGAAATATAGTAAATTATTTATTTCCTGAAAGGGGAGGAAAAGAATTACGAGCTCTCCTCCCAGGAAAATCGGACACAAGGTCCGATTGAAATATAATCGAAATATTATATTATATTACATTATAATTATAATATTATATTATAAATGTATCATACTATATTGAAATATATTATATATAATATAATTGAAATATAGTATCTTTAACTTAAGCATACTAGCTTATATGCATTTTTCTCTATTTGCTGGTGGCTGACGCATATTTGGTTCTTATTAAGACATAACAATGAATATTATATCATAGAACCTTCTCAAGAGTTTGGTTCATTATCACATATTAGAACTATTGAGTTGAGAGTTGAAAAATAAAAATAATTGTATCTGATTATTAAAAATGATTAACCGAATAAAATAGCTTCAAGTTCCTTGGTACCAATCCATACATGGAAAACCCCGTTATTTTTTACGGGCATGTGATAGGGAGAAAAATGAATTAATGACTACTCCTTTTGATTCATTTCATTATAGCGCTTTCAATTGTTTTAGATACAGTGATAAAATCACTGCTTATAATTGGAGTATGATACTCTGCTTAGGGTTTTGCTGGTATATAATATATATATATATATATATATATATATATATATATATATATATATATATATATATATATATATATATATATATATAAACACTTAACTGGCCAATGTGTGTATAACTTATCAGTTCCAATTAGATGCAATAAACTTCGAGGTGTAAGTTTCGTGATTTGCTGCAAATTTCAATTTCTTCGTAGCAGCAACCAACCTGAAAAGTGCCCCGGGTCCATAGGTCTGAACCTGACCCTGCACCTACACTCATGTAAATTCTCAGATTACCATCACCAAAGGAAAATTTGAAGAAAAAAATGTAAATTTTGCTCCCGTTAAAACGGTGAATTTGAATCATTGTTTGCCCGAGAAGTTGCCAGACAGTCTATTTCTTTTAACAGCGTGAAGTTTGGAATGAATGAAAAAAGCGAGCAAGGGAGATAAATCTAAAAACTAATGATTCGAATTGAAAGTATCGATTACTTCCATTTTGGTAATTGGATCATTAATTTCCGAATTGAAATAGGACGTCTCCACTTGTATAGAAAGTAAGTGTTATAAAAAAACTAAAAAAGACACAAGCGTCACTATTATACCATAGCTTTCATCCCTTCTAATGTTCACACAAATAGACCACCTGAAAGGGTAATTATAGTGTTAGCTTTGAACATAACTACACGCATAAAGGGAAATTCAGTTCTTCTGTTGCCCATGTAGAGGCTCTGTTGGGAGAATATATATCGTAGACTTCAAATTCACACACACACACACACACACACACACACACATATATATATATATATATATATATATATATATATATATATATTCTTCAGCTCTTGCTTATGTGTATGTCTTGGTCATATTTGTGGCGCTACAACCTTTAAATTTTGCTACGGTGATTCACTCATACAAGGTACGAATGGAATAAACTATAAATAAATGGTAGATTTTACAACTAATTTCCACATTGTCAACTATTGTTATCACAAACACATATACATACATAAAATTTGTGTCCTTCTATTTTCCAAGTCGACAAGAAATAAAGAAATTCGACACAGAATCCGAAAAGATTAGCTATTAAAGAGAGGGGAAAATTCATTTAAGACGCTTCACTTTTTCAGCTTCCCAAGAAATAATGAAATGCCACTGGAAACAAAATTTTGAAATCATGTTTGGCGTTTGCTTCGTGGCAAGGCGTTTTCTTAGGTTCCGTCATTCGGTGTGATGGAAAATTTATTTAGCGTGTATCGCCTTTTTAGATCCCTCTGAGATATTGTTGAATGAATACGTCAATTGAATTTAACACATTATCATAAATAACTAATCTTGTCGGGTTCTTTGCCCAACATCTACTCATCTTTTTGGCATTGAAAATAGAAAAAAACATAAGAAAAATCAAGGAATGAAATGAAACTATTTTGACAAATTTTTTATATAGAGCATAATGACCACAATAATATAAACCAAGTATAACTGAACCCATAAAAATCACTAATGCCTTCAATGCCTATTATTGCTGGCTATAAGGCAAACACTTGATGTGATATTGAAATTTACATTTTGATTGCATTTCATGACTACCATTGCAGTAACAAGTGTTTTTTTCCCTTGGAAATTAAATGACACCAGTCCTTTCATTGTTCATTTACTTAAATTTATATTTACTTTATTTTACAGTTGTCCCTACAACAATTTTGATGGAATTCGGTTTATTTTCCAGAAAGCAAGTTGCACTCGGCAACCTTAGTTCTTTCGGACATTCCTTATCAATTTTTGCAGCTGCCAACAATACTACTCTGTATATTCGCTCCCTGCTACACATTAACTATGACCAACTCAATCAGACTTTCAGATTATCAGATATTATAGCAAGGCTGCAAATATACTCTCAGCACTACATCAACACAGGCCATACTCTAAAACTCTATTGGTTTCTTCCCTCAGTTCACCATGATTGTTTATTTTCTCTTGCTCCCTCTGCTTTTCATTTTGTCCCCGGATACAGTAATGTCTACTACTTGGTAGCTCTTCCCATCTTTGTGCACGATCACTGTATCCGTTCTTCTGATCTCACCGTGAGTTACAATCCACCACCCTCCATCTTTATCCTATCATTTCCCATCACGCTTCTGGGTTTGTTGCTATACCACTGTACCTTCAGAATCAGACCAAACTGCTGGCTCAGTTCCATATTCACAATTTGTGTCACACTATCATGGCGTTTTTATATTCTTTTGTAGCAAATTTTCAACAGCCTTTATATCTGCATTCGCTTACAGGTCGAATTCACAGGCAATTAGGCCCCATCAAATCCCTTCTTTAAAGGAAATTAATCTATAATTAAGGGAACATCAATCACGTTTGAAACCCTAAGAAGGAAGAAACAGTTTCTTCACATCTTTTTCTGGAACGTCAATGCCACATTCAAGACTTAATAAGCATCCGTTTAAAGTTGATCCTCACAAATCTTGAAATGCAGGACTTCCAACATGAACTTCAGCTTTGTGCTTCCTTTTTTTTTCCGTATGTTTAAAATTCGTCCTTGTCCTATGATCTTATGATTTTTTTTGCGTTGCTGCAAGTAAATATTTCCTTCCAAGGAGTGACTATTCCGGAAATTTGACCTATTCCAATCCGTATGCACTGAATACTGTAGCGAAAATATATTTACTGATACTCACATTTTTTCTGCTCAGAAGGAATAATTTTGTACAGGCATTTTTGATCAAATGCTGAATCCAGATACCGGATCCAAGTCAAAACCGCGGATTCTAAGACTACACCATAAACAAAATTCAATTTAATAAAAACAATGATGAAATGTAGAATCCAGACTCTTCCAACTATTCAAAATACTATTAGGGTGTTAATTCTACATTTCATATTTTTGATTGAATTTAATTGAATTTTGATTACGGTGTAATCGAAAAATCTGCGCATTGACTCGAATCAATTTTTGGGTGCTGATTTCATATTTGATCTTTTTTTCCTGCCAATTCCTTTCAGAGAAGCCACATTTTTATTGACTCTCTTAAAATGCTCATCTACCATTGTCCGCATGGATCTACACGTATATCTTCATCCATTGATATACATGTACATCTGTTCGTGTATACGAATTTATCTCTGAAAATAATACTAAATAGCAAATATTGCATGCTCAATAAGAGACAACTTAAACGCGAAGAGGCCGATTTATTGTCACGACTATACTTCAGCGAACCATCGTCTACTCAATTCTGAAGACGTTAAGTGACTTCATTTTTCATCTTTGCAAACTCTATCGATTTTCTGCTTGAAGTCACTAGGCCATTCCACCAAAATGCCATATTGACTCAATAAAAACGTTAAGCCAAAAGAAATAGTTCGCATATAGTTAATTTATCAATTTCTCCTATTCATTCGAGCATTCATTCAAAATGATATGAAATATAGTCATCACGTATTTGAAAAAATCAATACTAGATTTTTTAAATGAAAAAAGTACATATCTTTAGAATTAAAAAAAAAAAAGTATTTCGATGATTTTCAACGACAGCTCAAAGTTCAAAATTATATAATTCTAGCATATTCACGTAAAAATGACGGTTCTGCTTGTATAAGGAGTGGTACTAAGGAACGTACAGCTATTTTATCAGGTTTTTTTTAATGTTAAATTATTCAAGTATATTTTATCTTTTTTGGTCTTGAGTCTACTCCAGCTGTTTAAATGTTCGATAAGACATAAACTCTTGGGTGTTTCTATGATGTAATCTTCATTATGTCATCACAGACTCGTATTTTTACAGCCCTTTATTTTATAGGTATGTTATTCTATTTCACCTGATCCTATCCATTATAACTTCGAGGGATCAGACAGGACAACAATACGACCAATCATTCTATTAAGCATATTAATCATATATGCATTTTAAATGGAGGAATACTTCTTGTAATGGTATGAAAACATTCTGGCTGACTTTGGTACAGATATATCGAATAGAAGTACACGAAAGCAACTTAATGGCGTTGTGTTCCTTATTTTATCGTAATCCTTGTAATATATATATATATATATATATATATATATATATATATATATATATATATATATTTATATCGGATACATTTGTAGAACTACCACATCTTCAATATGGTAGTTGGATACAACACTGGAAAATAAACTTTATCCCAAGACTGTTTAGTGAGGAAGCATTCATTTGCATGCGTGTTTATGAAACTCTTTCTAATGGTGTGTCATTTTCTTATAATATCATTCACTATTCGAATCCTGCTTAGTTCTTAGGGGGAGATTTCTTTTCAATTTAACAGATCAAAGATGTACATACTGAACATTATATGACTTTAAACATCTTTCGCTTAGATTCCAACTAGAGGAAACTACATGTAAAAACATCAGCCTTTAGAAAGGTTTTTGTTTTCTTCTCATGAAAATCTGTACGTAACTTCTCCTGGGGGTATATTCTTATTTTTATAAAGCTATACATATTCTTATACTCTTTCAGAAATTTAAAAGAAATTCTGGCGATACTTCGTGATGATTGATTAAAAATGATCTTTAAAGAAAGTTTTATTTTCTTTCTTGCTTCTCTATTTGTACGGTGAAACACATCGTGGCCCACAACAGTCTGTTCCACCATGCATGGTAAACTGCAACTAAGAAAATGTAACACTACGTTACTGAAATCACCAACGGTCGAACGCACTATAATCTGGAGACAGAACTATATCAAGTCTTGCACGCAGACAAGAAAACTCGAAAACTGATCGAACACTCCTGGTTTGACGTTTTTGATAAAATGCTGCTTAAATATACATGTTAGACAGATGGGTAGAGATATTGATAATGTTTTGAATATATAAGTGAGATTTGTCTGCCATGCAATAAACATGCTTAAACATTGGTGCAGCTCAAGCAAATTTGGCATGCTTACTCAGTGGACCTAGGAGAATGGTTTAAGATAGTTTGTAGAAAAATATCGTTCTAAGAATTTCAAAGAGGGGTTCTATTTGCCATGTAACTTTCTCCCTTATGCGTATCTTTTTATGTATGTTTACATATAATTCTCTGAGGGACCTAATCACTACAGCTTTAACACTCATCACATCAAAACAAAAACTATCTTCAAAGATTTTTTGCGTCACTTCAGACACTTTTTAAAAAATATCTATCGATGCATTTTATGTAATTTTCTTCGTTGGTCTTTTTTTGTTTCCATCGTACTTTATTATGGTACTATACGTAAATATTTACTTGATGGGATCATCAGTTGTTTACCAAGTTAACTGTTTCGGGTATTTAAAATGTTATAACATGGCATCCCACATGTGTTGATCAAAGACCTCCTCCCCTTCCAGCTATGATTCAAATACATAGCTTATGTCATACTTCAAGTAGTTTGTTACTTCATATAGGATTTTATCAAAATGCATTGTACATGGATGTTATTTTGTACTACACATCATTGAAGGGCTCACTTACGTACGTTACTAAAAAACGTATTTGACGATGAGGCATCAATAGATAGAACTATATATCAGCCTTCTGAAGACATGTACGGGACTGGTTAAGGCTTATTAAAAACTGCTATGCGTAAAACCCACGACTAAAAAATTTGGCTTTCCTTTTTTAAATGTTTCTTGAATTTATTCAACCCTTATTGTGGAATCTACCTACCTATATATATATATATATATATATATATATATATATATATATATATTTATATATATATATATATATATGCAAGAGGAGCACCCAACCCGATTTCCTTCCATGACGATCAAGATAGTAGTAGTCTATGCCATACTTTACCGACACACCTTTCTACCCTTTCGTCAAATGTCTGACCTTTTCCTACTGTTTTTAAAATCCCATGGGAACCAAGCAGTTAGTCTATTGCCACATTTGTGGTCGACCATTTTTGCCAAGTGACTCGCCCATCTCTATTTCTATGGCTCGATTATTTGTACAATATGCTTCACTCCATTCGTCTATCTCATATATCCATCCTTAGGATCGCTCT
Source organism: Thysanoteuthis rhombus (assembly GCA_963457665.1). Classification (NCBI taxonomy): domain Eukaryota; kingdom Metazoa; phylum Mollusca; class Cephalopoda; order Oegopsida; family Thysanoteuthidae; genus Thysanoteuthis; species Thysanoteuthis major. The sequence continues at coordinate 46,068,522 of OY735213.1, forward strand.
CCACGTGAATCCAAATTGTTTCTCAGTTCCTTTCGTTAGTTTTTATGTTTTGTATCTGTAAATCGTACTTAGCATCACGCATCCTTTGTTCTTTAGACGCTTCAATCACATTCGCAAGATGTGTTTCGTTATATCTATATCCATATCAAATGATATCCAGCTGATCTTTTTGCGTTGTTTCATTCTGCCTTCATGGGATTTTTTTCTAAAAGATATTATCTGTCCTGGTAAATGTATTCACCAACCTCTGCTAAATCTTCATCCTTTATTCTGGTCTTTCGGTGGACTTTGGTTAATTTCCCTCTCCCTATTTAGATCAGTCAACCTTTTTGGTAATTATTCTGACGTTATGAAAATGACATAAAGAGTGGTTTGAATATTCTTCAGCTGTGTTTATTCCAATCATCTCTGTCATTTTCCTAAATATGGCTTCAAAGTCTTGCTCTAAATAGTTCAGGTTATATTGTATCCCCGTGTCTTACTCTTTCTGCTATCTCTATCTCGTTTGTATATTCAAGTATTTTAATTATTGCAGTTCCATTTTTGCATATGTTGTAAATGAATAGTATGTAACTCTCATTTACACCTTGAGTTGAAGAGTTCTCTTCAACCAAATAAAACTTCTCATAATTTGCAAATGCTGAACGAAGTGTTTTGCTGTATTCTAATGATTTTTCTATTAGTTGATTTATTGTATATAAGTTGCCTTTCTTTCATGATCCACTGGGCAGACTTTATTTGAGTGTTTTTTTTTGTGAATAGTTTATATATGTTTGGTAATTGGGCAATACAGGCAATGCCTATCTTTCTTGTGGAGTAAGATCACTTTTTTTGTACTCTTCTTTCTCGTGTGCACTGTTTGGATATATATCCTTGGCATTTTCTAGAAGGTCTGTCGTTATGCCATTCCCATTTGGAGGTTTTCCAAGTTCTGTATTCGTAATACAAAACTACTTCGTCTTCTCTTATGTCAGAGATATCACAAGTATCTATCAGCTTATCAGTTTGGAGTACTTCTAGTTTTAAGGCGTACAAAATTCCAGTTAGTTTTTTTATCTCTCCATTTGATGATTTTACTCTCTATCTCTATCGATCCATATATATATATATATATATATATATATATAATAATGTATTTTCACTGCTTCAAGAAGATAGGATAGTCATTTCATGCTCTAGACCTAGCCATTATAAGAGCAGAATAACTAATTCCAACCACTACAAATCAATCGTGGAACCTTTGAAAAAAAAGCTTGGTGATGGAATAGAGTTTAACAGCAAGTGGTTCCATGGTTTTCCAAGTGTGTTAAGGCAGAGCAGTTTCAGTTGTAAAATGGGAACGTACGAGTAATATATATATATATATATATATGGTCTGCGTGTGTGAGCTCGGCGACACATATTTTAGTCTTTTAGTATTCACCAAGTAATCGATCAAGAATCATGCGTTGTTCTGTACACGACGGATGCACCTTCTATTTGTATGAATGCGCTGTATTCTTCGATTATTCCATGCTTTACATTATACAATAAATCAGCCTCGAACCATTTCGTCACTCTTTAAATCTATCTATAGTAGAAGTTAGAGATAGACAGAGACGTAGGTGTAAGAGGGAGAGTACATCGCTAGTAGTGAAGATTCGAGACACTTTCGATCAAACACAGTGCTTGCAACAATACTAACTGGGTAATAACATCTCTAACTGGGTAAGCGGTGAGTGTAGAGAAAAAATCGATACAGTGTCCAAAATGCATCATTATAATATTCCTGTTTGGGAGAAATATTTTTGATACATAAAATCAATCCCCAACTCGTCTCGCCGCATGAAGCAATGATCAATGAGTTCAACTGCCCTTTCGCTTCGACATTCCTCCATATCTCTTTTAAAATCCGATGAAAGATGGTGAGTTACATGCAGCTATCCTCCTATGATAGGAAGCACTAGATTTGGGACGGATAAATATTCAACGAAAATGACCTTACCGTATCCTGTTGTAATTTACCTTCCAGGTTGTATTACAAACAGAATTCGAAATAGCTTCGATTGCAAATGGAAAATCATGATACGCAGCTAACCCAATATAAACATGTTTCAATATGAGTATATACATATATATAAAAACAAGCGTGAGGGTCAAGCCATGGATGAGGTTTTTTTTAATTTTTTTAAACAGATTTATTTTTAAGTTTACATTTTAAAACACTCAGAAACATTTAGGTATCGTTGATACACATCTAAAATCTAGAAAAATATATAACATATTATTAATGATTTAGGGACTTCAATCATCTACATTTATTTCATAAAGATATCACTTGATTTATCAAAAAAATGCTCGCTGTTTCATTACTACAAATTAGACAAAAATATCTATTTTTATTTAGAAATAATCTAATTAGCAATCGTTCGTACCAAACTAACTTGAAATATCTACATTTAGATTCAAATATTTTATTCGCAACACTGAGTCAGGGATGTAACTCACGTTATGGTACATCAGTGCTATATATATATATATATATATATATATATATATATAAATATATATATATGATGTGTGTGTGTGTGTGCTGTAGATGCTAGTACAGCTTGAAAGAATGAAGAGAAAATTTGCGACAAAACGAAAGATTATGCATCCATTGATGTTCATGTCAAGATTACTGACTGTTTATCCATTAGTTATTTTCGAATTGCTTTATTAGAGGGAAATATCAAAATTTTTAGCGCCAGCTCACATTAGTTAGGCATCCACTTAGGATTGAACTCACTACATGGATTGATCTGTAAGACAAGCTGACTGACCATGCACTAAAATAGGTGACTAAGTCATATCATGTGTGTGCAGCATCGAAAGGGAATAGATCTCCCTTTAGTAGCAACGGTTTACGCAATAAACTTTAAAGCAATCGTTCAACATTATGACCCATTTGTGAAATACAAAATCTCAGAATTCCGATTTTCAAAAGTTGAATGGTGAATTGATGGCGGACATTGTTTGCTCAGTATGTCAAAATATTAATTGAAAAATAAAATAATCCTCTTAACAGAGACTAACTTTTCCGCATGCATGCATCGTAATAATAGGCAAATATTTGGCTGATTTTCCAAATATATTTTTTTTTTAAATTTTAATGAAATTCCACTCAACATTCCAAAATATACTTTTAAAATTAAGATGATTCAATTTTAAAAAGATCTTTTCCCAAAGTCCAATGTATGTCACCTAAAAACCAAGTGCTTGATACTACAATTTTACACACGGAAGGGGTTATTTGACATTGATAGTTGCAATATTTCCACTTGTGCATGATAAAATTAGAAAAAAAAATGTTTGGATATTTTCGTTTAGGGTCAGAACATTATAGAAGTGTAATTTTTTCCCCCTGTCATCCATCTTGGATAATAATGATGATAATAATAATAATAATAATAATAATGATAATGATAATAATAATAATAATTAGTACATGCAAAGAGTAAAAGGGGGCTCAAGAAGTCATTCATTCTTTGATCATCATCCCCCACATTGCATGTTGTCACAAGCATTGGTCACGTGACAATCTCTATTGACTGACTAACCAGACCTGTTCTTATTTTATTGATGTTTGCAGCGGGAGACACGGAAACTATGAGCTGAAAAAAATCGATGGTGTGAGATCCTGCAACCGTTGAAACGTTTGGCTCGTATTTAAAAGGGTTAACGGAAAATTGGTTCTGCTCAAAGACTTGTTCGTGCACTAACTCCCCTTTTCGTTCATTCTTCTCGATCCGTCAGTCTAGGCTGTGCGTGAGGCTTCTATTAACTCAGGAAGGAGATTCAATGGGGGCTTGGCACGCTTCCAGCTGCTAAAGTTAAAATTCACTTCGTTAAGAGCAACTGTTCTTTGTCTCAGAATTTACGGCCGCAGAGTAGTTTTCTAAATGATAGTTAGTTTTTGGTCGGTCAACCATTAAGTGAATGGAAATATTAACAAGTTGACTGAACTTCCGGTAAATACCTATAATTTCATGAAGTTTCTAGGGATTTTGTGAAATCCCTGGATATTTTTCGTAATCTCATGAAATCCCTGAACGTTTCTGTGATGTCATCACATGTTTTGTTACACAATCAAGTCCAGCAATGATCTATCAAAAAGCTGGTGATGCTGACTGTTTGCTATTGTAAAGATTTCAATCCTCACAGGGTGCTTTACTACAGTGGCCTTACCACAACCCAAGATAAACTTAACATATAGTAGATGTGTTCTGCTTCAGTATTTACAACGTAAATACCGCTCAGTTTGACTCAAGGCCCCAATTTTGGGGTGCCCAGTGGAGATCAGATTAATCACAGTTGTAATGGTCAGCATCACAAGCTTGTCAACAATAACTACACTGATTGCGAAACTAGGGATTCTTTCAGATTATCGAAACCTCCACAAAATCCATAGGAATTATACGAAAAAAAAAATAAACAGGTCTGCTTAGTCACTCAGTAGAAACTGTCATGCAACTGATGCCTTTTGACAGCATACTGTGTTGGAGATGATCAATTAAAAATTGCAAAAGATATGATCAATGAACGTTACCCATCTCATTTATTGGGGAGGGGGCAGTGATCAATAAAAAATATGGGCACAAAGTGAGTGATCAATTTAGCATAAATATACATTGCATATTTTCAAGGAGAAACACTGAAAACTTTTGATTTAATTTGCTTGATTTTTTCTGAAAAAAAGTTAGTGTAGAGATAATGAGGAATGAATGTTTAAAATTTCAGCCCTCCAGATCCATCAGTGCATCATGAATGCATGATACATAGCAAGGCAGACTACTTTAAAAACCTTACAGAAACCTTTGTTGACAGTTTTGATGACAGTAGAGGTTTACATTTTCTGATGATGCTCGGGAATAAATAGAACACAATAGGAAGTGCTTACAGAGAAATATTGGAAATTCTGACATATTATTCGTAAATTTGATTCCGCCGGTTGCAATCAGCCTTTCAATCCGGGACAATAGCCGGGCTTCTATTAATGAATTCAACTCCCTCCCCTCAGTCTTTCTTAAAACATAAACCTATTATTGCTTCGCCCCAGTCATAACAATACCCTGCGTTAACCTTTTCAGATCACTGTATAAACATACTGACACAGAACTGAGTGCCCTACTCTTGTGTACCTCGACTAAATTGAATTAATATTTGTAAGCAAGTCTGGATGGTGACCCGTTTGAAAATGTCACGTGACAAAAGTCTTTTGACAGCATGCAAACATTGAATCAAAAAAAGGCAATCGATGGAGTAGCTACTTCACCCGCCTTTTCTTTCGAAGTAGTCACTGAAATGTCTGAATTTTTCATAAAGCGAACGATATCGCTGCTGGATACCAACTGAAGGATAAATCTAGCATAAAGTTATATTGTAAACATAAACTTATATGGGGGTCATTAAAAACATTATTTTATTTTCTTAGATTTAATAAGGAATAAATGTTTAAATTCCCGCCCTTTAACTTGTTCCCGGCCTGTAGGCGATACAGATACATAGATAGAAAGATATATCATAACCAGCCAGAATCACGTGAAAACTGAAGAAATCTACGTTGCTTATGTTGAGAGTTTTGATTGAAGATTTTTAAAATCTACTTTTTGATTGACCCCGTTTGAATCTGCAGTCGATGTTCACTACACACTTGGATGCTGTTCGGAACTGATTTTTATATCCGAATTTCCGAACATCTTGATCTGAGGATACAATTTCCGGTAATTCCCGGTGATTCCCTGTTCAAAAATGGCCGCTGCTCTAGTTCCAGACTTAGTTTAGTTGGGTTAGCGTTAGTAGAGATGAGGTTATTGATGTCTGCTTCTTTGACTTTCTGTTTGCCATCTGCGCCCGGAAATAAGAATAACTGTGTTAGAAATAATGTCGATTGGATCATTATTTCGATGTCCATCATCTTCCCCCTACTCAGATCTTCACTTTTAAAGTCAGTGAAAGAATCAAATTGGAATTACTGGAGTATCCAGGGGTGTAAGTGAACATCTGGGGGGACTGGAGGGCTTAACTGCCAGAAGAATCTTTCTAAGATAAGTTAATGAAAGTAGAAATGCAGTTGAACTGCTTTCCATAGTGATTTAGGGGCCCCTCTTCAAGCTACGCCCCTGGGATAAACATTTGAAATGCATTGCTGCTACAGCCTTGAACTTGGCGAATCAAATGGGTTCTGGTTTCAGTACTTCGCCGTTGGGAAAAGTACAGGTATCGTAATGGATGGAATTTATCACTTTCTTGACCAACAATTACACGCAGGTGTTAGGGTTCCACATTGGTTTCAGATATTACCAGGCCTCATCAATAAGTATCTACAATAGAATCATCTCTTTGGTATGACTTCTTCGTAATGGAGGTAATACCAATGCAAAAGCTTTCGCCATTGTATTTATATTACGAGCTCTAAAAATAATTTCTGTTTCATTGTGATGAAAAGCACCTCTTATACCTGTGGATCAAGATTTCTATTCTGCAATGGCTTACTTGCAATTAGTTGTCTTGTGATGATGAAGGCTTTAATCTTGAAACGGATGACTTGTGGTCTTCACCATTTGCCACAGTTGATCGGTTACCTTTCGGATCCAAAATATTGAATCCGTAGAATTGTTCTCAGCTGTAATATTTCATCGGAAAAAAGTAAAGAAAAACAAGTAATATTCTGGTGATATTAATCTGATGAATACGATGTTCACAGATATCGTACACGAAATCTTCTTTCAACATTCATTTTTTTTAAAAATCAGATGAAGTCGGCCGCTTAAACTTTATAGTGTAATAAATATCAGCCCCTGTGTTGTATGCTTTAAATCCCCAGTTCAAATCCTCATCAGTCTTTCATCGTCCGTTGTTGGTCAGAGACCTTGCCCGGGATTCTTCTCACTTCACAATCATGGGTGTCACGGAGCTAATACTTTCTAAAATTGTCCAGTTCGTCTCTCCATCTTGTATCCTGCCGAATTCGGTCACACATGCTATTTGTGGAGATCCATGTTGTGAGTTGAGATTTTTATGGGTCATATGCCATTTTTGCAACATGACCAGCCTTTTTCCACTTGAGATTTATAATGGATTTTAGTGGCGTCAGTTGAAAAGGGTTTCAAAAAATGTCCACAAAATATATGAGAAATCAATGAGAAAAGTTTTGTTATGAAAGTGTGAGGCAAAAGCAGAATAGTAAAATAAATTCTGCTCATTACCAAGAACATTGAGGTTTAAGCATTGCAGCAATAAGTCGGATGGAGACGAATACTCTCTGAAGAGAAACTGTAATCAATCATTTTTTTTTCCTGGAGAAAGATCCATTATCGTTACGTTATGATAATTTTTTGTCAAACTCCAACTCTGGAGTCGAATTCATTTTCCCCTGGTTACAACAATGATCCTCATCCAGATTAGAACCATTTCATGTGATATTTAGCAGGAAACCTTATTTAAATTCCAATGGAAGATATAAAGAGAAAAAGTGGGTCTTTCGACCGCTTCACTGCAGGCAACCTCGTTTTTTTTCGGTTTATATATATTAATACCCCAATTATATCTGCATTGTCATACTATCCATGTACCAAAAAATATCTGAATACTATTTTGAAAAATCTCTTTCTGTGGCCGAATTTGATGATCTTTTTCAAAGAAAAACCTTTATCAAAAGTCGAAATATTTTCAAAACTTATAAGTCATTCAAACTTGGATCAGCATCTAGTTTGATCCTGATGCAGTCAGTGTTGTCCTAAATTTTTCTCTTTAGATTTTCTCAAAAGTCTTTCTGTTTGCAAACTTTTTGTGACTGTTAACGAAATCTTTTCGGAAAGTATTCAGCCGTGCGATGATAAAAAAAAAATGGCCTACCAATGGCAATGTCCCCTTAGATTCCATAAAAGTCCTCCCATCTTTGAGACCTCATACACTCAACACAAATGCTGTTCGACTTTTGAAAACAGGATGCCTTGTTGTGCTCTCTTTAATCTCAACCATAATAAAAAAAATCTATGTGAGGGAAGTACCAAACTTATACTATACTATAGTAGGAGCTTAAAGACCTGGATGATACGATGTTTTGTCAAAAAACATGCATGACGAAGCGAAGAGTGACTCTCCGTCTCAGTAAAGTGATATTCACATGATAAACCTACTCTGTCGATTGTGAGACCATGGAGTGAGTAACTTAACAGAAGAGTGTAATGTCATGCACACAGAGGTACATCTTCCCCACAAAATCGGTTGTTGAGATATAAAAATCCACTGGCCTGCCATTAGTCCTTAATTTAGCAGCGTCGAAATTTATATATTATTAAGTCATGCACAAATATTACATTGAAAAATAAATATGACCAAAATAAATTATTTCTGTGAAATCATTGTAGTTCTCCGTTTGGAAACATTTGAGATAGTGTGAAAAAACATCTAGAAACATCAATATCCAGTCGTCATTATTAAACTTATCAGAGTAGGGGCCCCAAAGTTGATGGGTTTTGTTTTTGTTTTTTTACGAAAAAAAAATCAAAATGAAATAGCCAGGGGTGCTGGAACACATACTCAAATATGTGCATTTGAATAAAAGATAGAATCCTCTGCCATCTTTGATGGCTACGGTTGTTTAATTCTTTGTGGACTGACCTACCAACGATTTATTACAATTTTGGCACTTTTTAGTTTGACGCTGCCGGAGGCAAACATCTTTGTGTGCCCAAAAGTGGCTAGATTTTTCATTTTCAGGTACTGCATAGCTAAAGATTTCATACAAAAAGTGTGTGCGTATACATATATATATATATATATATATATATATATATATATATATATATATATATATATATATATATTAGCGGATATAGTAACAAAGAACATATTTACAATATATATGCAGTAAATGTGTCTGCGTATATGAAGTTGTCTCTGTTCAATATTATATAATATATATATATATATATATATATATATATATATATATATATATATATATATATATATATATATATACATTATATACGTGGAAAAAAAAACTTACTCAACTGCTCCAGAGGTATAACTATACAACGTATCGATCAGATGTAAACGCATTACTAAAAATAAAAGCTCTCGTTGTATTTCTTTATTTTATTTCATTGTAATTCAGCCATTCTAGCCGTCTAAAATGGCTGTTTTGTTCAGGCAGGACCTAACCCAAAAACTGCCCTACTTTTAATCCAGACACCGTTCGATATTCCTATCTGCCTCATTCTCTCTTGCAAACGGTACTTCTCTTTCTCTCTCAAATATTTTATCAGTTTCCCTGGAACTCTATGAGCAGAAAAATAATGTTTGATCGAAATCGCTTGCTTTTGCTCGGATGGATAGCATTGCTTTGTACGAAGACATGAACTCAATAACACTATTAGCCACCCAGGTGTGTTTGCTTTTGATTGAATTTGAATAGAGATGGTAGTATCGTATAAGTTTTCTTTCCCAACATACCATGTTCCTTCGTGTATAACATTGGCATTTTTGTATCTGAATCTGAGCAAAAATAGATGGAGGGTCATGCTATCCTGAAATGTACGCAGGAAAGAATGTATACGTTATCAAAATCAATTCCATTTGAAAACTGAATTAAAGCAACTCATATAATCTTACACAATAAACCAATAGATGAATTAGACAAAAACGATTCACTGCTCAATTCAGGAAACTTCTCAAAAAAATAATTTGAGCGTTTCCCTCTGAAGATGCTTCACCAAAACTCAAGAAATACTCGAAAGTAAAATAGAAGAATTAAATAAAAAACGACTAAACTTAGAAAAAATTAATGCACAACGTTTACAAAGTTGAGTACTTTTGAATTATTCTTTAAATGTTTTTCTATTGATTAAATTAAGAAATACCATTTTAACTCTCGTAATATTTCGACTAAAATGCAAACTCAGTTACATGGTCTATAGTTTTTGCTGAATGTGATGGCTAACCCAAAGGGAAGTGAGATGGCAGCAAATAGGTATCAAATAGTGAATGTTAATCATAGAAACTATCCTAATTTGTTTGTTCATATTGGCAAAAAGATCACAAAATATGAAAAATCGACATAAAATCGGGGTATTTTACTAAAAAAATGATTGTGACAAAAGGGTTTTTTTGCTCCTTTGAACAAATAAGCTTCAAATGAATCTGAGAAAAGAAGTTTTATGGTCCTGAGCTTTTAGCTGTGTCAGACAAAATTTTTGAATGAATAACATGACAATAGTAATCTCCTTTTTTTACTAAATATTTATGTTTCTTAAGAACTAATACATCAGTTGCAATAAATTACGACTTTTTTTTTCAAAGAGAAATAAGGATATACTTTTTTGGATTGGCAGGGGGAAAATTACAATTTGGCCAAGTTAGCATATCTCTAAGAGATAGTGAACACATGATTTTATAAATCAAAAACTTCCATTTAGTTCTAATAAATTGTTTGCTCTTCAAATAGGATAAAATACCTATATATATATATATATATATATATATATATATATATATATATATATATATATATACTAAAAGTAATCGAATTCCATTTCATATAAAGCACAAATTATTACGAAAATATTGAAGAAACTCAATGAAGCATAAAGCTATACGAGCTTGATAAATATCATAAAAGTTTTTTAAAAAAATGATTTAAGAATAGCTTCAGAAGACTCTTAAAACGATACTAAAAATTTGTAATCGTGACCATTGGTGAAATATAAATGTATTCCATTATTTTAATTTATTCATTTTTCCGGGAACTACCGAAAAAAGTAGTTTTAAAAAATTGTGACATTGTATATTCCCTACTGTTATAAAAATGTGAGCATTCAGGAGATATAATACGATTTCTTCTTCCAAACAACGTAACTTACATCATTAAAAAACCATGTAAGAAATATTGAAAACAACAATGACTCAAGTAGCCACTGGACAGACATTGCAATGATTTACCAAAGACGATTAAAGGACAAAACAAATCTAATTTATCCCTGATTTTATTGACATATCATTATAATTGAATAAGCCAGAAAGCCTTTGAATTTCATCATTATTCATTTAACTTTTCAACTACCGAAATCGAAAATATTCCTGGTTTAGCAGGCATTACGTATTGCTATTGTAACTTTATTTCATCGCAGATGTAAGTTCATTTCATATTCAATGCTGATCGGCTATAAGTTTGAAGGAAAAAAATAACCTGACTAGATTTAAAATGAAACACCATGAACAATATATTGTTTTCTATGTCCGAAGATATTCGCATGAATATAACTGGAATTCAATAGAAATTTCTAGTTTTATTTAATTAGCCTAATTCAATAGAATGAATTCAAATAAAAGTTGTGGAATTGAAGTCTATCAAATTTAACAAGAGCAAAAAAAAAAAAATCATTAGATAAAAAGGCGGCCGGAAAATCATAAAAAGAAAACAAATATATATATCTACTGTTATTGTGCAACTAAAGATGTCACTGAAACCATTCTGTTCTATTCAAATAAGCTACATAACAAAAAAAAACACACTAAAAAGCCTTTATTTGGTTTTGCAAAGTTGTTTTTTTTTTTTTTCTATTTGCTTCCATGTTTAATCCCTGTGCATAAACCATGTCACGTGACCGAGTAAGTATTCTCGTTGTAATATTTCTATGATTGTAACAGTGTCCAACATAAATAAGCGGATATTGGTAGTATGACTGCTGTATTGCAGCGCATAAATTTGTAAGATCAAAGCTAAAAAGAGATGATGGACTGTCGAGGTTCAGTGACGAATAGGGAATTCATTAATATTAACAAGACGTTTAAATTTTATGTACATTTCCACCTAGATATTCCTTTTTCGTATTATGCAAAAATCGTGTTGTACACGAATGAATACGGTGTTTCCAATAATTTTTCGTAACCATCCTAATCCCTGGTGAATACTGATGTCATGTAATATGAGATCAATCTCCTTTGTTTGGATCTTATTTCCTTTTTAGTGATTGTCTTCCCAGTTGATTTCTTCAACAATTACAGATATTCTCCAATTTTTTATATTTCACTTTGGCTACTTTTTCGCTTTTACGGAAGAGAGCAAAAAGCGAAAATAGAGTTCAGTGCTTTGTTTTACAGAGTTTGTTATAAAGGCAACGCGCACCCATTCTCTCTCTCTCTCTCTCTCTCTCTCTCTCTCTCTATCTATCTATCTATCTTTGCTTTAATCGGTTTCATCTTACGAAAGATTTTGTTTGGAACACTCTACTTCCAGATATTAAGGGTAACCTGTATTTGTCATCCTTATGCACCCTGCAGGTGTTATCGTCACTTTCTCATCTGTAACAATTATCTTGCATTTCGAATAAAGATTGATATTCACACATATGGGTGCCTCGTTGTAGTGTAAGCATTAGTATGCTGGTTTTGTTAACCATTAATACTGATTAGTAATTTCAATCATTCCTTTTCCCCCGTGTTTGTGTCCTGGTAACAAAACTGAGATAGGCTTAGTAAATAACTATCGAGTTAACAGACTTTCTGTCTGATTATTCAATAACCAAACGCCTCTCTCGGGCAGTCCTTTAACAAAGCGACCACCTAATTTACACACATCTGATTGAATTCCGGAGTGACCTTCAATTTGAGTAGCATGCAACGTGCACATGAAATAATCATTGAGATCACAAGGCAGCACAATATATATCAGGGAGAAAACAGGAGTCCAAAACATCAGAAAATTCATAGCGAGATGGGCTTGTCATGTTGCGAGAATAGTGCAACCGAGGCCAGCAGAATACAACATTGATAGACGAATGAGACTATTTCAGAAAGTACTGGCTCCGTGATACCCGCAAAAGGGAGGTGTGGCAAGCCTTTTAGAGGATTCATGTCCAACGACGGAAGTCGAGGGACTGATGATGATTCTTTGCCAATGGAAGCTGATTATGTACTGTGACCTTTTTTCAGCTCGTAGAAGCAAGTGACGATGACCAGGAAAGTTATTGGAGCGAGACAAAAAAAAAAAAACAAAGAAAAATCAGATGAGATATACGAACATTGCTGAAATATATATTGTACCTAGTTATTTTATTTTACAAAACATGTGAATATTACTGCTTCTGGCCGATTCGACTTTGTACTCTATTTGAACATTAACGTACGTAGTGAAGATAAAAGATATAACCAATCATAACTCTCCTCTCCTCGGCTTTTGATAACCTTATTTCATTTATTAAAATGTTTTTCGATACTAAATTTGGAAGATTCTTCCGATTTTGACCATTGAAAGAGATTAAGTTATTTATAACCTTTCCTCTTGGAGTGAGTCTTGTGTTATTGAGATTGTTTTGAAAATTCTTAAACAAATGATAAATTTGAGCAAGGTGAGGAGGGTACGTCCGATGAACAATTCTTCTCAGTCGAATGCCTCGATGAGATTTTTAGTCATACGAACGATATAACGACACGCAATATCCTGATAAAGAAAGTTCTGTTCACAACGGGTGGGCATTTTCATGTCAAAAGCTGTTTACAAATATCGAAGTTATTTGCAGTAAACTCCAACGGTGACTGGTTATTGTTAAATATTTCGTAGTCTATGAATCATTTCATATCTCACCGAACACAAAACACGAGTTTTTTGGGGGTTTTTTGTTTTGTTTTGTTTTTCTGATTAAGGTTGCCTCTCGTTTGAGGCATAAGTTTACTGTCAAGATTGTGCTACTGACAACTGCGATTAACATCCTGAAAATGAGATTCATTTCTCATCTCCGGTAACAAGCGCAAAAAGTCTAGAATGCTGTGACAGCACAACAATTAACACATTGCACGTGATTTGCGACAGGGGCTAATTCATTCCAACTTGTTCAAATTGCAATGATCAGTCATACGACTAACATTAAAGTTGTCTGCCAAGTTCCATGACTCCAAAAGCAGGTTTATTTCGCGAATATAGTTGAATGAAAATACAAAAATATGGACAGAACCTACACCATGATAGATATACATCCGAATTTTGATATGTCCGTTTTATTTATTTTTTTTCTTCTTGTGTATCCTTTAACTGTTTAGGGTTTTTTTTTTTTTCCTCAACTTTTTTTTTTTTTTTTTTTTTTTTTTTTCGGTTTCTTGGGAGCCTTTGCTCCTGGAACGAATTTCGATCTCGATTTCTTTATACTTCCTCTACGATCATGAATGCTTTTAATCTGTTTTCCCTCTCATACACTTTTCCATCTGACTTCGTAAAGGTCTCCTTTTATGTGTTTTCCATCCATCATTGTACCTCTGGGTCTCAATGTACGTCTCTTTGTCGCAGTGTCTGACTTCTTTCCGCTATATACTTGTTTCCGTCCGATTTCGATAAGCCTTTTCATCCGTCATTTTAGCATTCTGAAATGCAATCATTCATGTTCTCCTTTTCCTCTTTTCTCTTTCACGTCTAAGTGTGTGTATGCATGCGCATATACGTGTACGCAGATGCTTATATGTCAGTATTAGAATATATGAAAGTAAATGCAAACACATATATTCCCTCATACTAGTACACATATTGCATAGCATCTGTTTCTATATCTTCTTTTTTATTATTCTCTTCTTGTCCCTTTCTTTTTTGGGCCTTTTCTTTTTTTTCTCTCACTCAAGCTCATCTTTTATTTGTTCTTTCCGCTCATCTTGTTGCATGACTTTTCATCAAGGAACGTTTTATCAAAAATTCTAAATAAATGCACACATATACGTCAGAAACCCTCACATACACACGTATATACGAGTATTTGGTAACTGTGTGTGTATACGGATAAATTGGATTGGTTACAATGGTTCTCGTAAGATTATCAAAAGTATGTCGAGTCTAATCATCACCCAGATGAGTAAACGTCTGCGAATATCTGGTGCTGTATGTAGCATCTTTGTTTGATTGTTCTGCAGCCGCCTCAGCCTATACCCTGGCGCTGATTAACAGGGTATCCTGGCCACCGAGGACTGGACTGCGCACTTGGTCCTTTCTCATGCACGTTATGCTCTAAGGAAGACACCTGGCAAAAAGGGTATGGGGTCATGTGTGTGCGTATTATGTAGTTGTGTGTCAGCGTATCAGGTAGCTGTGTAAGAGTGCGTTTTAGGAAGCGCTGTATGTGTGTGCATATTTGGTAGTTGTGTGTGTATTGGGCAGTTGTGTGTGTTTGTGTTGGGCAGTTTTGTGTGTGTGTGTCGGGCAGTTTTGTGTATGTGTGTGTGTGTATTGGGCAGTTTTGTGTGTGTGTGTGTATTGGGCAGTTTTGTGTGTGTGTGTGTATTGGGCAGTTTTGTGTGTGTGTGTGTATTGGGCAGTTTTGTGTGTGTGTGTGTATTGGGCAGTTTTGTGTGTGTGTGTGTGTGTATTGGGCAGTTTTGTGTGTGTGTGTGTGTATTGGGCAGTTTTGTGTGTGTGTGTGTGTGTATTGGGCAGTTTTGTGTGCGCATATTGGGCAGTTGTGTGTGTGAATGTGTGCATATTAGGCAGTTGTGTGTGTGTATGTGTGCGTATTAGATAGTTGTGTGTGTGTATGTGTACATATGGGGCAGTTGTATGTGTGTGTGTGCATATTAGGCAGTAGTGTGTGTGTGTGTATGTGTATATTAGGCATTTTGGCGTGTGCGTATTGAGCAGTGGTGTGTGTGTGTGTACGTATCAGGCAATTGTGTGCGTGTGTAAGGCAGTTGTGTATATGTGTATGTAATGAGTATCTGTGCTTTATTGGTTTGCACCTCGATTGTGCACGTATGCGTGTGTACGCATATTGGGTATCTACATGTACGTGTGTGCATACGCGTGTTGGTTTGTAGCGTGCATGTGTATATTCGATTTTCGATGAAACTATGTTCGATAAAAACGTCGTGGTTCCTCTTCTCAAATACCACCGTCACTCGCGTTCTTCTTTTTCTCCACTGCTTTGTATGTCTCTATTATCTGGCAATGTTTCCACCCCTTTTTTTCTTCTCTCTCTTTTTTTTCTTCTTGTCCTTCTCTCTACTCGTCAGTCTTTCCGCCCTGCCGTTCAGCGCCAAGAATAGCCCCAGCATTCCATGTTCGTCAATAGCACAGAGTCAAACAGTAGAATAGAAGAAACGAATCGTTATTGTGCAAAAATCAGCTCAGAGCCAACAGGCTGATAGAGTTGATGCATCGAACCAGCTACTGTAGGGCGACAAGTAATCAGCAAAGTGCTCGGATAATTAATGAGAAAAAGATAACGATTGGCATCTACATAACGGAGGTCGGTAGACGGAACATACACTGGGAAGGGAAACTGGTTGCTTTCTATTTACTTCACCTCTAAAGACTAACAATTCCTTGTAAAAAGGTGATTAGTCCTACTTTGGATGATTTTAATGACATGTAATCGTTCCAGTGGCTGAAATGTTCATTTTGTTAATTACTTAATTTATTGATGTCATACTATTGTTATAGAGACAAAATGATAAAATGCTTCAGATTTTTTCATTGTCTTGATTTCCACCGAGACAAATCCGAAAAAATCTTTCTAATTGAGATCGAAATAAGTTATTAAATAAAGGCCTGCTCATAAACGCCGTTCTGGACCCGTCGGTTAGAAATCTGTTGTCTATTAACCATATTCCAACTTTTCACGAAATGTTAATATTTTCTGGGTATATATGTTTGTAATTGTCTTTATATATGATTTATATATATATATATATAGCTCTATTTACTGAGTTGAATATTGAGCATCGTGATTAAACATCTATCACGGATGAAATGTTATCTATTTTTTCTTTTCGTACTTTTACAAACAGAAAATATATGATGAATCATATATATATATATATAGAGAGAGAGAGAGAAAGAGAAAGAGGGATTAGAAGTTTCACAGTTTTAAACATTGAATATGATTTTTTCCCAAATATTTGTAATTTCAGTCTGTTGATTCCAAGTATACGTTAATGCAATTCATATAATTATTTCAATTTTTATAATTTGCAAACAGTTTGATATTAGTCTACGATGCATAAGTTGTTCTCGTTTGTGTCATCAGCTGTTTACCATGTAACCGTTTTGGGGATTTGAAAATAAATCAGTTATATCAATATGGCATTCCGGCAGTGTTAACAAATACTACCTCCTTCAGCTACAATTTTGATACATAGCTTTATTTATTTTTAGGGCTGTCTCATACTACATGTACTTAGTTATTTTGTACAAGTTATCAGATTGTGATGTGCATGCATATTATCTTATACTACACATCATTTATCTCTTTTGAAACTCAGAGCTCACATAGGTTACACTGAAAAAACGTATTTGAAGATGAGGGATCAGTAAGTATAATAATAGAGGTGAGTCGTTTTTCGAGTTACTTGTATAAAGTGTTTCACCATACATACATATATAGAGAGAGAGAGGGATGGATGAGAGATGTAGAAAAGACATATCTAATGCATTTAAATATGTTTATGTAAAGGAAACCTACAGAGGAATGGAAATACAAAGATTTAAACATGATTCTCTGCGGCCATTCAATATTTTCCATTCTCTACTTATTAGTATTGATATTTTGTTCAAGTAAAAGATTGCAGGCTTGATCATCAAATAATGGAAAACTGTTAATTGCAACAAGGGGCATTGGAACCTTAGGAGTATTCATTGAATTCTCTCGGAATGGTAAGCGATACATTGCAGAGATGTAGCTCTCTGGCATAACAATTCGTAACGGCAATTACCGATATTAATTAACTGGCTCAAATTAGCTAGATAATTGATTTCGAAATTAATTGATACGGAATTTTGTTACAAATCCATCAAAGTGAAAAATTTAATTTTGAACAGTGCAAAACGATTTACGATTCGTATTGAATTCGATTAGATACAACCAGTATAATTGATATTATTTCATATTCACTGATAAACTCATCGCCCAGGAACTATTGTTAATTCACAATAGACGGGAATAGCTCAGGAAATGCAGTTGTCAGGTTTAAAGTATCTATCAAGTGTGTGCTGAATTTCCAAGCATAAAACTTGTTTCAAATTGTTGATTCATTCAGTATTTGGAAGAAGAAATGTGGTGGAAACTTTCACACACAACTGATAATATCAATATTGGCATTCTGTCATGAAAACGGATCTAGACAGTTTTTTTTGTACAGTTGATCAGAATTTCCCATCGAGTAGACCATTGATATTTTGTAATTGACCTATTTTGCCTCAGACAGCTTGGGGACGTACGTGGGTGGTGTTATGAGGTCAGAGATGGCTGGAAACTTCGTTGACAAAAACTTGACGTAAGCAATTAGAAGATAGCATTCTTTACTCAAAACCAAAAAAAACGTGTTATTGAGAATTATTTCATGTCATATTATAACCTGTCGTGGTATACTATCATATGCAGTGTCTTGTAATGACGTAGTATCTTATTTTTGATAATCGTTTTTATATTTTCCACTGGCATACAGGTATGATAATTCACTCTTCCAAATGAACTGTAAATATCAAAACGTTTTTTTCAAGCGGAATGTGTAAATGTCAGAATTTTCAGTCCTGTAGCTTCATTATTTCGGTCTCTACTCGTGACACATATCCAGCTAGACCAGCTTGAAAACTGGAGGAGCTCGGTTTTAATGACAGTTTATAGTCCATCCTTTGTGAACATATTATCCTCCTTCGGGGTATTGTGTGTCGTTATACGGCTTGTATGACTAAAAATCTCATTAAGGCATACAACCGAGGAGAATTATTCATTGGACGTACCCTCTTCGCCTCGCTCAAAAATGTCATTTGTTAAAAAATTTACAAAAGAAATGATTCTCCCGTCTGTGTCATTCTTTCTAATATTAGCATAAATACATGTTTATTTTGATCCATCATGTCGCCCTGAAAAGGGAAAAGTGATTTTTTTAATTGGAAATATCAAAAAAAGATATATGCTAGTTCAGCCGATGTTAAATGTAAATCCCGAAATATCGCTTTTTAGGCTACAAAAGCAAAGTTTGTAGGGGATAATAGCAATTTCCTATACGTTTTCCCAATAAGAAATCAGGAATTAACACTCACTACTCAGGAAAGAAAATTGCGTCGTATTATGTTTTCTAAGCAAACTTGAGAAATTCACAATGCGCCTAGATTCATCTGAAGACACACATGTGCACGAATTCACAACTATTTGACACGTTCCTTCCAGTTCAAAGTCAGAAGAAATGTCACCTTTCGAAATAGGTCAAAAAATTTTTGCAACACGTTTTTAAACAGTGATAATCTTTTCATTTTAGTCTGAACGCGAAATTGGATTTGATAAGAAAATCGATATTGCAAATGTTTGTTTTTGAAAATGTTTTGATCGATCAAACGGACTTTTTTTTATCAAAATTCAGATAAGGCTTGTTTGTTTCAGAGAAATCAACATTTCAGAAAATTTCCCGAAGGTGCAAGGCAGCCAAGCGGTAAACTACATCGAGAAATGGATCGGTGAACCTAGTTCAAACTCCTTGGCAGTTCGAAGCTCAACACGCTAAAATTTTTCGCTCACAGGGGGTGGAGACCTTTCACCAACAATGGACCTTGAATGGCTTATCAAAAAAATGTATTCGCTTTGTATTGTTCTTCTTGCAAAATATGAACATTTACCAATGTTCTGTTCTCATCGTTCTAAATTCAATTGAAAAAAGTAAAAAGACAAGATGTCTTAAGTGCTTTTCTATAAAAATAAAGTTCACGATATAAGGTGAATGAATAGGAGCGATTAGCCATTTATCACTCAAGCTATAAACCGTCAACAAGAGCTGTCATTAAAATTGAGTTCTTTCAGTTTTCAGGCTGGTTTAATTGGATGTGTGTCACGTGTAGAGAGTGAACTAATGGAAATACGGGATTTTTAACATGTACACATTCTTCTTTAAAAGTGTTTTTTCTTGGTGTTTTTATCCCTGTCCCTCTAAATAGGCTCTCTGTGGATGGTTCAATTTGAAATGTATGTTTAACTCAAATTGATTCTTCTATAATCGTCACGCTTTTCATTTTGAAACTTCACATTTTCCCCTTTTCCAATTGATCAACCCCAACACGGAATATTGCCAAAAGACAGGCTTGAGGAGGTTCCAATTGAGTGACTAACAAGACCTGTTTCATTTTAGATTTTGTATCTTGTTGGCTTGAAATCTTGTCAGAATGCAATTATAAACGCTTGAAACCATCCGTGATTGAGTACTGTAGGAGACAGAGGTAAAGAAGCATAGACTTATACATCAATACATACAAGTATGTGTCAAGTGGAATTGACATAGTTATTTGGAAAACTACCAATCGCAACTTGTATGAGCTTGTTTAAATAAGCAGGTACGTACAAGCATCTGCTATATATATATATACATATATATATATATATATATATATATATATATATATATATATATATATAAGGGGGAACGATGCGTGATCAACACTGCTGGGGTGTCAGGTTGATATAACTCTTTTGTTTTTAAAATCCTCGAAATGGTTCCATGGTAAACAACTGATGATCCTAACTAGAGGAAATACATCATACAATAATAACAAAGTATGGAGAAAACGGGGGAAAACACTTCAGAAGACAGCATAAGTTGCATTAACGGATATTAGGAAATTAGTGACTGAAGTGACACAAAATATCTATTCAAAAAGTTTTTTTAATCTTTAGTGTTTAAAGCTCTAAAGCTCTCTAGGCATATATCTAACGTCATGTTAACTGTTCATATCCAACCACTGGAAAAGAAATGTTATAGTTCACTTTTATATGGATCCAAAGTATCCATGACAATACACCATGTAAGTCAATTTTAATCCAATTCTTTTGGGTCAGAAATAGGTGTCAAGTGCCGACACAGAAAGAAGCATAAACCAGAAAATATTAGAGATGCAATAATTAAAACGTAAAAAACGACCCCAAAAAAGTTTCAGAAAAAAAAAGGATATGAATTGAAAAAATGAAAACAAGCTAATAATAGGAACTTAGCGTAAAATTTAACTAAATTAAGAAAAAAAAACCTGTGCAAAAACAAAATTGATTAAAATATAATTCTATGTAATAACAAACTTTTACAATACAGTAACGACCAAAAAACAGAAAAACCAAAATCTTTCTTCTCTCTCTAAAGCGAATAAAAATAAACAAACGGATAGATTGACTTAGAACAGGTTGATAATGAAAATTAAAGATAACATAGTTCAAACAAATAACACCGCTGAATTTAACAGTAAATAAAGCTATGTATTCCCAAAAAAAGCATGAAAAAAACTTATACCAACTCAAAACAAAGACATTAGCTTTTAGCGTGATCTGGAAAAATACACCTTAAATAAAACAATATCATATAGGTTGCAAGAGAAAAAAAAAACAACCCACTCAAACCGGAACATTGCGAGAAAAGTGAAACAAAGGTCAACCATTCTTTTAGAAGATATCACCTCCTCTAATCCATACACACACACACACACACACACACACATACACATATATATATATATGTATATATGTATGTATATTGGTGCATTTATATATTATACATGATTTGAAATCTACTTATTTCCAATCGGAATACGGATGAATTAGTGCATTTTTAATCACAGAGTTAAAAAAAAAACTGCTAAGGAACATCACTACCCTGGTCACAGAAGCAAGGTTCGAAAAAAACAAAAACAATTTTCTTTTCACATGTAGCCATGAAATAATAACACTCACAACACTGGGACTAGAATTGCTATGTTAGGTGTTGTCTGTAAATGGAATACTTATCCTGTTTCGGATGAATTCGACAAAAACATTACTTGCTTGGCGAAGGTTTTTTTAAATAGATATACATATATAGTCATTGTCTTTTGCCTTTATTGGGATATATTTGCATACTTACATTTAGGCTTGTACGTGATGCGCATGTGCAGTAACTGTATGAATAAACGACATGATTCTAGTATTGTATGTTTTATTCAAACGTAGCTTTTTTATACACACACGCATATATATATATATATATATATATATATATATATATATGAGCCAAGTTTTCCTATATACAATCACAGAAATAAGAGCATACATTTTAATACGTGGATGATTTAGTAAATATACGCACACATGTGTACAAAAAAAATTGTGTTTATGCGCATAAATGTCTATGCATATATTATGAATATGTGCGTATATGAATGTACGTATATAAAAAGAATGTGTAGATGTGTTTGCGTGTGTATATGTACAGATGCGCTTGTGTATATATATATATGCATAAGTTTGTACGTGTATAAATACGTAAAAATGCTTCTGTATAATTGTGTGCTATATGTATATGTATAAATGTGTGTGTACATATAGATATGTGTGTTTATATATGTGAATAAATGTGTGTACGTAAAAATGTGCATATATTGATATCCAAATGCAATATAACGATCTATCGATTTTTCAGGATGAAAATGTTACTCAAATCTAGAAAAAGGAAATTTGAAATTTGTTTCAACTGGTAGACCAAAGCATATCGAATTTCCTTTAACAAAGTTGTGTTTCTCCAATGTGTTGATTTAAAGCTTTTACACAAACACACACACACACACACACACACACACACACATATATATATATATATATATATATATATATATATATATATAAACGATTCGTTTGAATAGGCAAAAGTCCAAGGTACTCATACTGACAGAGCTCCGAGAACAAAATCAAAATACAATTCAGAGTACAAAAATTGGTACTTGTAAGAGAGGGTGAGAGTGCCTGTATTCATTCATTATTTCATATATTTAGATAGCCACGGACATTCAGTCTCTACAAAATCACATCCATTGAAATCTTTGGTAACACCGTCATAAAATCATGTAGCATATTCTTTAACGTCTGCCTAATTAGAGAGCTCCAAATACTTTTCTGGAAAAACATAAGGAAAGCATCTAAAAACTGAACCAACAGTACCGCTCAAGCACAGTTCTAGTTGCCTGTTTCTATTCCGCGTGTCACCGTCAATGAGGCATTAATACTCTCCTCTCAGACGTGTGCAGCAAGTGACTCAAATCGACAGTTAGTACCAATCAATATAGTGTCAGCTGCAAAAACAACGGAATATCATTTTTCTTCTTGATTGTTTTCTCTTGTTTTTTTTTTTACTGCTGCAGCGAAAGTGGTAAAGATGTTCATCACAGGACTTCGCGAATCGAATATAATGATTACAGTATTGCCTGACACACTTGGTTTCCTTCCTTTTGTTTTGATGGTGCAGGGTAAACATCATTAGTCTTGTCATTCTAGTAGCAATATCTATTTTAGTTTCGATGTGTTGGTGTGCTAAAAAAAAACAAATACAGTTTACTCATGCTATTTTACCGTCTAGAAAGAGCATTTATGCTCATGGTGCATTCTGATGTACTTTCCGTTTTTAGATTTTTCTGCTTTATGTGGAATACACACGCATACATTTATATATATAATATCAAAGAAACAATTACTTTGCACAAGTAACTCTCTAGCATAATCTCCTCTGTCAATGCACTCAATTCAGTGGTGAAGATGAATCATATCATATAGACTCATTTCAGACATAAAACTCAACTAAAGATCATATGACAGGCTGTGCACTTATTGATGCACCGTTATATATATATACATATATATATTGTGTCTGTATGGATATTGGGAACAACTAATATCTATATATTGGATCAACTATATATATATATATATATAAAAATATATATATATATATATATATATATATATATATATATATTGTGTGTGTGTGTATAGATATTGGGAACAACTAATATGTATATATGGGATCAACTATATATATATATATATATATATATATATATATATATATATATATATAGTGGCATAATCGAGTAAATACATGAACACGAAAATGTTAGCTTATATTCAATAATTCATTTATAATACGTCTGTGAAACCAAACCCAAATCGGTATGTCTATAGTGGGCTTCTAGCACATTTAGACGGAACAAGCGACGATATATCGATCTGAAAGGTCTCCATAGACTGCAGAGAGAAGGAGTAAAATGAAATCATTTGAGACTCTTCAGCCCTGCGTTGCTATCGATTCTGTCCTAAACGGCAATTCTTCTGGTCACTCAGTGGTTTATCACAGAATTCGTTTTGGCTCACTTAGCAGAGTATTCTTAAATTAACGCTAAGTCAATAAAATATCTGAACACTTTAGTGCTTTATGGACTATAAATGTTTTACTGTTTTGTTTTTTTCTCTCAAACTTGGGCCCCCGAAAGGGGTGTACAGCTGTTGCATCATACCAGGGCCCAAGGAAGAAGGGAGGTTATGGTAAAGAGAAAAGTGAGAGTAGAACTGTGTATTGTAGGTCGATACGATATGCCTATTGATAAAATAGGTTGACGCTATGGTTTATCTGAGGGTGGATATTGCATAGCGAGCGTAAAGGACTCGAACGGGTGGAAACTGGATGTATGGCTAAAAGACCAGGGTATTTTAGCAATGTATATATGATGGGGACTGCTTTGCACTGCCTTGAAAATTATTCTCTGAGGCCCTGTTTTAAATCAATGCATTTATATATCCCCCAGGAAAGAAATAAGATATATCTACTCAAGTATTATAAACGTGAACTAACATTCATACTTTTGCGGTTAGTCAAATGCAGCAACGTAAGTATTACTATATAGAAACAGTGATGAAAAGAATCATTTTAAGCTATCAGAATCTGAGGAAATTCCATGGGTAATAGATAACAACTAAGATTATCCTTTATTTCATGTTTTTGCTTTTCTCTTATCGTTCAACTGTATATTCTCGTTTTCTCTAGTATAACAACTAGTCGATATTCGTTGTCCGTCGAAGTTTTTATATAAATGTTATACTAACATGGATTAGTTTAATATGCAAAAATCTTCCTACCCTTTGAAAAAAAAATTTTTTTCTTCTCCCTTCCTTACCTCTTATTGAACAACTTCTCTTTTCTAAAATCTTATCAAACATTTTATGTCCTCTTTCCCGGTTGTCTTGAAGAATTACATAACGTTCCCCATGTTACTACTGAAAGCATAAGATTCGAACGGAGGTACGAACAAGCATATTAATATTATAGATATCTATGCATCGCATGATTTAATCGCCTATGCATGCACCAGAATTGAAAATATCAGCACACTGTCGGGGCTTGGTTGTTCAAAAATAAACATAGAAACTTCTGAAGATTCTTTCAAGAACCCTGAAATAAAGTTTACATATGATGCCTAGTCGTGTTATCCTGTATACCTTGGAGATATTCCTACGATACGAAATATGGACAGGGACATATTTTATATGATATCTTAGAGAAATATCTAATTCCTTTGAGAAAAACCTATTTTTTGAAACATAAAAACTCTCTACGAAATCATTCTAGAACTGAGAATTCCACGGACCCAAAAGGGTATTAGAATAAAGACAAAAACGTATTGCATCACGCATGATGGAAATCAATTTTCTTATCAGTGCAAGTACGATTTTTTTTTAAACACTGACTTGCCATCAAACATACCCGGGTGTCATTAGTGCACGCACTGAGAATTTCCCACTGATGCGTTGGGTAGTTCCTGAGTCACGATTTCACATACAGACGGACATTTGATGAATTATAGTTCGATATAATCTTAGAGACACGGTTAATCCTCTTTGAGAGCTAAGCTAAATGCTACTATCATACAAGTATAAACCAACGGCAAAAGCCAATGTAAAAATCCATGACCCTTGCAGAGAAATCATTTGGCAGATCACGGAAATCATTCCTTTTAGAGACTCCTAGGACATATATATCCTGAGGATCCATTGAATGATGCAATTCATATCCCGAAGATTCTATGATTGATGAGATATATATGTCCTGAGTATCTTAGAAGTCTACTGGGACATTTTTTATTTTGGCATGAATCACCTTAACAGCTTTGCCTCGTGGGAATTAAAGGTTCCCTATGGTCACAGGAGTATGTACGCAGAAAATGCATTCTTTGAAAGATCTTCGCAGTGGATTGTTCTGGGGTGAAGAATAAAAAAAACTTGCATATCCGCACAAACCTTACTGCTTTGCCTATTTTCTCATCTTTTTACATCTTTCAGATTGTGTTGTTATTTACCTCTGTCAACGAAAGTGAAAAGAGGGAAGAGTATTCTGTCGCGTCGGTTCGTCTGTCTCTCAACACAATGCATTTCAATTGAATTTCGAGTTAGGTAAGGCAATAGGGCAAGGAAGAGGTTGTATGGTTTTGGGGTGGATCTTTTTCATAATTAGATTCATATATGGGTCATTATTGGCCACCCGATACCACGAAAATGTCTGAAATTCTGTGGAAGGGTTGCAAATAAGCTTTACGAGAAACAATCAAATTTTGGAGCGGACTTATGCAAAAATATCTCTTCTCTACATTTGTAAAAGTCACAATATCGTAAAAAGACCTTTGTCAGATCGCACAATATTATCAAAAGATATATAGGGGGAAGGTTGGCAACATGCTATGGAAGAACCAATTAAATCTTGAGGCAAATCCATGAACACAATTAGGTCCCCGGACAATGGTGTTAGAAGGGGTATGTGCTATTTCTGTTTTCAAGCTTTTCGTTCTCAAACTGATAAATGATTCTCCCGTCGAAAGAGGAATAACATTTTACAGTTTGGTAGTAGATAATATATTCATATTCTTCTATCATTATTAAAAGTAATTTCTTCTGCTAAACGTATTCGGCATATGAAAACATTGTTTCTGAGAATCTAAGTTAAAAGATTTGTTCACTAAGTTTACTTATTGTGAAATAAAAAAAAATCCTATTGAGTTTACAAGTTGAATTAAGGACTTTTTAGAAGGAACTATGTTTTATTAGGCACTGGTGTTACCAGTTAGCAAATCAACAACACTCATTTCTTCATTTTTTGACAGAATTTCGGGCCTTTTTATGGCAACAAAGTATCGCCGATGCCGAACAAAGTCTACTTCACACTAAAATATCTTAATATTTATCCCATGTTGCCTGATTTAGAGTCCGTCAACTGGTACACATAATAATACGTGAGAATACCGGCAGGATGACACGCTGGCCACAAAAAACCCCGAGGTTTTCTGCGAAAGTAGAGTTATAATACTTTGCAGAGCGTGTGTATGTTCAGGTTTACACAATGTAATTATGTGTATGTGGCCATTGGTCGCATTCAGACAAGCACGCTTATGTGGGTGTCTCTTTGCTTGTGTAACTGAGTGGGTATTTTTTTTTTTTCGTTTTTGTTTTTGTTTTTTCTTCCAGTCAGGTATTCGGGAGATTAAGAAAGGTCAAGTTGGTCGACCTTTCGAGAGATATCAGTTTTCTAATACACGATTTTTCTAGACTTATTGACGCGATAGGGTTAATGTCCACGGGCCTGAAAGATTTATGGGTGGGATATCTTGATAAGGAGAGACATTTGGTGAAGACATTAAGTATTAGTTGAGCCAATGCGTTTCTATGTGTGTTTGAGGCAAATGGCGTGTGTTGGTACGTATGTGTCAATACATCCACTACGCGGTGAGTAGGGAGTATGCATGCGTGTGTGAATTTGATACCTGATGTATACCTTGCAAATAAATAGGTGCTAAATAGACTCAATTAGATTAGTGGGATTCTCAGTGTCTTGTCTGCTTCTTAAGAGGTTAACTTAGGGAATAAGAGTTTGCTTAGATGAGTGAACGTGTTAGACTAGTTAGTGATTGAAGTATGTTACTGCTGTGTCATGATTTTTCGAGAACGACGACTATCAACACAGGTTGAGAGATATGAGTTTTATTCTCACCGAAGGCTTACTCTCCGTTCCAACCATACTCATTATTTGTTGAAGTGAAACGACTCGAATTTATAGATGTGTAATATTAAGATGGAAGATAGGAAAAAAGTCTTGAAAATTAATTTTTCAGAAGTATTATATAGATAAAGAGCTTGGTATAGCATTGTGCCTGACTAAAGTTGTAATTTGAATCCACCGCAGTGATTTTCAGATTACTCCAGCTAAACAATTTGGAATTCTACAAGTCTACGAACAGCCTTCTTCAAAATACAGACACAGCGAATGAATGACAATATGAAATCAAGACTCTCTTCCCTATCCTTTCAAATGGCGTTCAGGAAACATGTGTATTGATCTGCCTCTCATCAGTTATTCTCCTGTACAAAATAGGATCAATACACTTTCCGCTTTCTTTGAGACAGCCGCATGAACCTTGCAATTGGCAAATCGAACTGAAAGAAAAATCACTGCATTGAAATATTACAAAATTGAACTAATTTGAAAGAATCTGCAGGATATTGGAAAGGGATGTTGTTGGCAGATGTACAATTACATACCTCTGATATATATATATATGTATGTGTGTGAAAGTATGTACATATATGTATGTGTGCGTGTGTATATATACATATATATATACATATATATATATATATATATATATATATATATATATATATATATATATATAACCCCACGAATCATCCAACCAACCAAAAAAAATAAATAAAAAAGGCTACAGATTTTTATGAACGCATTTGTCTATCTATCTGTCTGCCTCTTCAGGCTCCCTGGGTCACATTTTTGGGATTGTAAGCTTCGAAATCTCCATGAATATAATGATGGGGTGAATCGTTCTTATTTTTTTCGTTTCCTTCCAAAAAGTGTTTTCATGGTTTCTATGGTCATTTCGGACTAACAATGCCCAAATCAAGAGCAGGTATTTTTTTCCTGATACTCTTTAGTTTTAGATAATTCACGTCGAATACGGTGATTCATTTACGCAAAGTATGGATGAAGGAATAATGGATGGGATATCTTGATAAAGGGAAGACATTTGGCAAAGACATTAAGTATTAGTTGAGTCAATGCACTTCTATTTGTGTCTGAGCGAGGTGGCATGTGTTAGTACGTATGTGTCAATGCTCCCCTACCCAGTGAGCATGTGTGCATATGTGATTTTTTGGCCTGATATGTATACTTTGCCAATAAATAGGTGATTAATAGACCCGATTGGATTTATTGGGTTCTCAGGGCCCTGTCTGTCTCCTTTTATTTTCCATAACTATAATTGAAGAAGTGTGAGTGTATGCAATACATTCACCAAACAACTGGCCATTATATGAAGTCAACATTTGCTAGATATGTTAGTCGGCGCACAAAGCAATGCATGTTCAATTTTGAAATTGTTCTGATCTGCGGTTTCCGAGAAATCTAATAAAGATAGATAAAACAAAGTAAATCTATACCTAGATGGCCACATTAAAAGGAGTAACACATATAGTTTGAAGTCGTGGTTTTGTTCAACAAACGGAAAATAATTTTAGGTAACAATCATTGCAGTCTGCTCGACACACCATAAAGTCTGGGTCCTTCTAAACATGCACTTTTGGAAAAGACACCGCCCAACATTTAATATTTGCATCTTCTCATAGATCTTTCAGTGTTCTTTTCATAAACTGATGTAATTCTACAACAATGCATGTAAAACATCTATACTCATGCACATTCAATGTACATAAGACGCATGTAATTGCATTCCTTGTGCGGATGCAGGCACATTTTTTGCATTCATATTTGTTGATATTCTTATATATATATATATATATATATATATATATATATATATATATATATATATATATATATATATATATTCCCAATTATCCATAGATGCACACCGAGTCCCGCTACTACCACGTATCTCTTAGGGTATTTATTTCACAGTGAGTTTAATGCAGTCCGTGGTAATCAATCTCTAGCTCCATAAACGTAAAAATATTTTTTACGACAGGAAAAAGTAAGATGATAAAGGCCTTGTATATTTGATTGTTATTTGTAATCCAAAGTGAGAGAGTCTGCGTCTGTTCACGTACCTCGTAAATCTGTAACCTGCAATACCGAGATCCATCAGTAGATGGGTCATGTCCAACTAATTGATGGTAAAAAAAAATATAAAAGGCTTAAGATGCTACTCCTTATCGATCTTGGAGGCAGGTGACAAAGACCCAGTTTCTATTGCCTGTGTCAGCTTAACAATCCTTTCAAGTTTTATGTTTGATGGAGACCAGAACTTCATTGCTATGAATTGTTTTTTTGTTTTTTTTCATTACCATCCCCTTTGGTTAGACGCAAGATCAACCAAGCGATACCCCCACTCAGATAGCTATCAAGTGCATAAATTTTTCATGATGGGAAACTTATGATGAAGAATTATCCATACACTTTGCTCTTAATAAGAATCGAAACCATGAACCCGTGTCAGCGAGACAGACGTGCTAGTCATCACAATACTCGAGCAAACCACGAACTGCATGACTAGAGATAGAAATAATATTTCGCCAACTTGAGAGATGGTGAAGATATTTACTGCATTTCTGGCCACAGCAAAATGGTCAGACTGCTTTATTCGTTTGTAAAGAATCCTTTGGCCCAGTAGACTTATCAATATCGGTTTTCAATGATCAGGATTTTGAACTAGTCCTGCTTGAAAGGAGGGATTGAATACGCTTGGCCAACGCACCTTTGATATAAAGACTGGAATATCGTTTCTCTTATAAATAGTTATCACTGTACATTATAGATTTTTCTTTTAGCCATTTGCAGTTATTTTGAATTACGTATATGTGAATGGCCAACAAATCAACGAATTCGATTGGTTCCATTATCACACTTTCTTTGTATATGAATCAAATATGCACACACACACACTCACGCAAACACACACACACATATATATATATATATATATGCATCTATTTTACTCTGAGTTATTCAATAAGTAATACTTGGAATGCTAACGTATAACAAAATCTTTTTTTTCAGTTGCAAATGGTCAATACTCCATTTCGAACAACATACTAAGATAGCTTTTGTTATGCAAATGCATACATACGTTAATGGCCTTGCAATCATATTTTTTCTCTCGTTATTATTGCCAATGAAGTCTTGCACAAGTCCAAGTGATTCAGACTAGAATAATTTATAGATTTGAATGCATTCATATAAGATACGTTCGGACAAAGATTTTTAAAAAATGCTAGGAAAAATATATTCACAAACTGACTGAAACACACGAAGGAGCACAGACACACACTTAATTATATATATATATATATATATATATATATATATATATATATATATATGTGTGTGTGTGTGTGTGTGTAGTTTTCCTTTTGAAGTGGTTTATAGTCATGTAAGAGCATGCATATATTTCTTTTTTTCTCTCTTTTCATACATGTTTCCTTGTATAAGGTGCTAGAAACCACACGATACATTCCGATAATGATGAATAACGAAGGAAACGTGTCCAAAGTTTCTTAACTTTTATTTTGCTTTTAGCCACACACACACACACACACACACACACAGAGAAACAAAAACTAATGGAATATATGCAACAGTTTTTAAAATGTCTCATTTGAAATACGGTCAAGAAATTGTGGACGTTTTTATTCCTCCATTTTTGTTTTTGTTGTTTTTTTTTAAAACTTCGATAATTATAGACAGCTAAATTACCAACAACTGCACCACGACGAGGCAAGGATACGGTACTGTTTATGGTTACCTCTTACCTTTCTATATAAAACTCTACATTGATGCTTCATTTTCAACAAAAAGTGAATATTAGTAAATCCATTCGTATTCTGGCAGTTCAAATCTATACAAACAGCAACCCGGTGATCCTTAGATGGTAAATATTGTAGAAGAGCGAAGGGTATCCCCTCTCCCACTAAAAAAAACAGAATTCAGATATTGTGATCTATAGATGTAGTTGCACATTTTGTCACTGGTTTCATGGATCAAAACTATTCAGAGTCTGTCAGCTACGTGGTGTGGGTGGTTCCGGATTGACTAGTTTGTTTTACTGAAGCCGTTTCCCGTTGTTTATGAACGCATTTGTCAATTATCGCAATGACTTATTAAAAAAAACAAAAAACGACACATATGTGCATGTAAAGTTGATTCTTTTTGAGGGGAAAACTACAGCTGACATCGTTTTAACGCTTCCCAAACCTTTCAAGAAAAAAGTGTTTGTTTTAGGAGTGATATTTGCGTTTCAAATGAGGTTGGATGTCACTTGAAGACTACTTCATTGAGTTAGAAATTTAACTGCAAAGAAGGAAATTCTGACATCCTCTGTTAATGAGTCAATATACCAATAATTGTTATGCTTGTATATAATTTGATTTTTAAATATAAAATTGCAAGCGGGGTGAAAAACTACCAACATTCTGAACGAATGGAAATAAGTGTGAAAAATGTCTACAGAAGAAATCTAGACTTTCTATCATATGCAGGCACAATGAATCTGATACATCACGTAGCTTTTCTGTAAAAATTAATTAGTAAACCATTGAACTGCTCATTGCAATACATAATTAATTTACGTGTTAATTTCTAATTAAAACGCAACTGTTTTGTAAACCGCTACGATTATCTTGAATGCAGCCAACCACCCAGCTTAAAGCTTTGCGTCAGACTTTTGCTGAAAAATTTGTAGAAATAAAATAAATTCTCACATGTACATCTTTGTTCTGAGTGATTTCATAGCATGCGCAACAAAAAATTTTTCATTTGATTTGAAAAAGTTAGTAAATCTAAAAGTAGATTACGTATATATATATATATATATATATATATATATAATGTGTGTTCGTAAATTATTTGTTTGAGAAATAGATTAGATAAGTTTAAAATTGATTTTCGCTGGAGATTTTCCACCTTGTCTGAACGAATGATTTAAGCAGTGGAGATATAGGACACAAAATATTCAATGCCAATCTCACATCCATAAAGGAGTAACTTCGGAAACAACTGTTTGAAACTTTGAATGACTGGATTCCAAAGCAGGTTGAAAGTCTGCGTCGGATAAGATTGGGTTGAGACTTAGGGAATACGACTATAGATATTTAATTCTAAATTATCTTGCATAAATATATCTCTACCTTGCATAACGGATCCAGTAGCCCTTGCGTGAACCTGAACAAATCATTTAAAAAAATATCTAAAACCATCTGAGAAGTAGACACCTTCTGTCTGAACTTATATTTTAAAAAAAACAGCACGAAATAAGGAAAATATTGGTCCAAAATGACCATAGCGACCCGAGGGAACAAGAATAAAATGTTTTTTTTTCAAGGTTGTAGCTCCCAAAATGTGACCAGGTGCAGAAGAGAGACATGGGAGTGAAGTCAAGAGAATCTGAAAAACCCTTTGGCCAGTTTAGTGGAGTTGGGGTGACTCGATTAGAAGTTCTCAACATTCGTTTGCATCTAAGTGTCAGAAATGTCTATTCAGATGATAAAGAGGTCTGGCGAATCAGTGGCGGGTATGCCCAATGACGGATGATTAAGAGTTGATGATGGTCTGTGTTTTACAATTTGTGGTGGTCTGCGATCAACTGATTTTCATTGAAATCTGTAAAATTGAAATCATATTCAAGGTCTGCCAATTTTATGAATTTTTTTGAGCGTTGGGGGGGGGGGGTTGATCTCCATGGTTACTAAAAAATTCCGGAAGTAAACAGATACATCTCAACTGGCAGTACTTGACATTGAAACATGGAAAATACATTTAAAAAAATCTGAATATTGTCAGCACAGAACTCAAAATTTCTGAAAAAAAATTTTTTTAAAAGGGCAACTCTATCCAGTAAGCTTGAACACACTATTCGCCACCTTAGATGTCTACAATTATTGAATTAATGACTGGGTAATATTGCTTTGCCTATTCAGCATAATCGAAATAAGTCTTTTGAAAAATATGACTTCGAAATACAGTCTTATCTCCTGATATGAGCATACAATATTGGTACCGAGCCAGGGAATTTTATCTACTCTTAACGACTTTTTTTCCTATGCTCAACATTGGTCTTTTAACGGTTAAACGATTTATTGTATTTAACAGAGGAACTAGTTCATTAATGTTTTTATCGACTTTCACAAAGAGTTGAGTTCATTTACTTTTCTTCTGATACGAGCTATAAACTGGTGACTCAATTGTTCCTCAGCTCCAATGCAATAGATAAAGAGAACTATCACTGATAATAAACTGTTCTCACCAAATATATTAGGTTTTGTATAAAATAGTAAGTCTGTATATACTTTTCTTTAAAGAAAAAATGTTTATGCAAAGCCATTACCTTTCATATGTCGAAGCTGTTGTTTAAGACAAACAGAGGAAAACATTGATAATATTTTATTGACCTTTTTATTGGGAGTAATGAATTGACAAATGACATTAATTATCATAATGAACTATGAAAAACTGAGAAAATAATCTAAAATAGAAAGGAGGATGTTTGTCTCTCTCTCTCTCTCTCTCTGTCTGTCTGTCTGTCTCTCAGATAAGAAAAGCCTTGATACAGCGTGGACTTATAAAACCTGATGATGACAAATATGGAGAACTTTGCTCCACAGAGCGACACACACCAATTACCAAATTTAATTAAATCAAAAATCAAATTCTAGATTTGCACTTTTTCTATCTCATTACAACCTTTTTATATATATATATATATATATATATATATATATATATATATATATATATATGGTAGTAATGAAATAAAAATATCAGCGTGTGTATACGTGCGTATATGAAACATGTATATTCATGTAAAATGTAAATTTCCAGTTCATTAACGAGACAGCTTCTAGCGGAGAAATTTGAGAATTGACCTTTCCTTGAATTTAAAAATAAAATAGAAAACCTATTTCGGATTGGATATAAAAATTGATTTGCCTCGTACTCAAAATAGCTGCAATGACCATGTTCTTTTTTTATATTTAATGAGATATTTTCTTGACTTGTACCGTTGGAAAGTCGTGAAAGCTTTTCTTTAGAGTTGTATATTATCAGTAATATTAAAGCAAAAGTTTTTTTAAAAAAAGCTATATTCAAAATTAGTACAGTTAATATTGCTTAAAATTTTGAGAAAAGTCATTACCTTAAGAGTTTTTCGGATAAATGAACTTGCTTTTTAGTCTAGACGGTATTTTGGCAGGTCGTTTCTGAAATTTTTTCCAGGAGTATATTCGTACGTAACGAGAGAATATTTCTTTTTATAATGCCAAAAAAATACTCGTTGTAACCGTTTCACAATAGTCGGGACGTTACGGGAGACAAGTCTAGTAGTTGAGAAAATTTAAAACATTCCATATAAATGTAGAAAGAATAAAACAGGACCTGTTATCTGCTCGAGGCAGATTCGAAGAAAACTGAAAAGACATATCCAGAGGTGATGGGGGAAAATCTGGTATAGCAAACCATATCTGGGGGGCAAGAGATTCGTGTTAATCTCTGAGGAGAAGACTGATCAATAGACAGCACCGATTGAAAGCAAAGAAATTAAAAGAATCAACATGCATCAACGTATCACCTGGAGGCATATGTCAAACTTGGGTGGACTTCAATGTGGCCGTTGTTGATAAAAAAAAAAAAAAGGCCAAATTTTCCCCCACACAAGAGAAAGAAGATATGGGTTCAATTATTCAAAGAACTGTACTGATAGTATTCAGATAAAAGATAAGCTCTGGAATAGTTGATGCAGCATATTTTGTTCAACATATTACTTTCATTTATCAAGCATATAGATAAAACATACAACACAGAAAGAAACAAACTTCAAAATCACAGCAGACTAGATATTTATGTTGTATATTGATAAGTTTTATCAATTCAAATTCATTGATTTTTAAGAATTATGTATTTCCTCCAACTTGATGTCCATGAATCGATTCAGGTATTAAACTTGTACAAATTTCAATACCTTGATAGCTTGTTCAGATATCCATATACTCATACACTTGGAAAAACTTTCAATTCAAAGAAATTTCCAAACGCAATTAGCTATTCCTGCATAATATTGATTATTAAGAATGTGACTCCGAATTATAATGAACAATATACAGAGCTTCTCAGGATTAATGGCACCTTCAAATATTTCGTATAACGTAAACAATATCTTTAAAAATAAATGGAAATCTACCAACTGTTTATACCCGGACTATTCTGATAGGATACCGAAATTATTTTAACATAATAACAGACTTTTCCAACTTACGTACATACAGTAACTTCAAGGGGGAAAAAACAATATTACCTGAACAGAAATATCTATACGTGTCCTTGGTTGCCCGCATCCTTTGGCAATGACAACTGCTTCCAAACGTTTATTGGCCCTATCTAGAAGCTTCTCACACCTGTCAGCTGATAGTTTGTCACAATATTACTTAGCAATTTGCTCAACCTGTTGAATATTTGCAGGATTCTTGAAGTGTAAAGTACGTGTTAAAACCCTGACGCCAGATTCACGGTCCCCATGAAGATTCACAATGGTATTTGCATTAGGATTCTTTGTTGATTTGTTTAAAATCTCTAACAATCCAGCGTATTATACCATCGTTAGCATTTTAGGGTTCTGGGAACGCTAAAAACATCTCCCATAGGACCATCGATGATATTCTCTCCATTTTGTGCTACTTAGGATTATATGAGTTTTTTTCTTTCTTTTGGGGAGCTATACTTTCAGATAGCTGAGGAATAATATATATATATATATATATATATATATATATATAGTTAGTGCATGATTCTGTAAGTGTATGTATTTGGAGGTGAGTACTTCAAGACGGGAAATCATAACGATCTATTGATCTGTTTACCAATATCTTGGCAAAGAAGCAAGGTACATTCTATAAAAAAAGGAATCTTTGAAGAATTTGGTGCCTCATTGATCTATAAAGTCAATACGAATGGACATGTAATTCATGCTTGCAAAAAAATTTTTTTACGAAAATGTTTTCAATAAGAAAAAAAATAATTGGTTACTAACGCTGTTTTTTTTTTTTTTTTTTACTAAAAAACAATA
The DNA here is from genome assembly GCA_963457665.1 of Thysanoteuthis rhombus. NCBI lineage: Eukaryota > Metazoa > Mollusca > Cephalopoda > Oegopsida > Thysanoteuthidae > Thysanoteuthis > Thysanoteuthis major. The sequence continues at coordinate 46,105,417 of OY735213.1, forward strand.
AATTACAAGTCATATGCTATGTTTAAAGTTAATACCTCGGAAACAACAAATGATTGCAATGATTTACGAAAGTAAAATATTCTGACAATTGACTCTAGTTCTTATCAAGCCTGGCTGCTACAGGGTCAAACTCAACTCTTAGTTTCCTTTGTCAGACCTCTCTACCATGGGCATAGCGGAGCCAGTGCTTTCTGAATTTATCTAGCTCGTTACACCATCTTACTTTCTGTGGTCCTCAGCATCTCACCAAATCTCTAGAGATCCACGTTGTGAGACCTGTCTAGCGGTGGTCGGACATTCTGGCAACATATCCGGCCAATTGTTATTTGATTTTTCTAACATTTTCTATGATGTCTCGGACTCCTGTCATTTCTCAGATAAACTGTGCCGTCTTATCTCTCCATGTGTTCTTGAGCACGTTGCATGGTTCTCAGTTTGAAGGTCAATTTTTTGTTTAGTTTCTATGTTTCAGTTCTGTATGTAACTATCAGTACGATGCATTTGTTGAATACCATTCTCTTTTGGACTAATATAGTTCATACATGCCTAAATATCATATTCCGTATTTAAAAATCTTTTGTCAAGGTATTTTTTTTCAGTTTTCAAGCAGAATAAGGATGTTAATTTGAAACTTTGGAAGTGCGTTGGATACTTTAGTCATTCAGTGTATTCAATAAGTTCTGCTTAATTTGCTGCGAGGCCAAGTATGAATGCAGGAATCCATCTGACAAATCTTCAAAGAAAAGTCTGTCTATTTGCCTTGAAAAATCAATATTCAATCTTTTATTAGGATTCGAGCACCGACAACTAAAGTTAATTAGACAAAGGTGGCCTTTGGGTGGCCTGGGATTTGATTGAATAGCATGATGTATTTGCTATCATTGTTCCGCAAACTGTATTTAAACTGGTTTTTGACTCACGCTTATGTCCGTGTAAATAATTTCCTGTCGAATATCAATTTATCCATCCTGCTCTCACTCATTAATCTCCACCTCTCACTGGTTATATATATATATATATATATATATATATATATATATATATGTATGTAGTAGAATGTTTGTGTAGCGAATCCACATTCTACTATTTACTTCCAGCTCTACTCTAAAACAACTTAACTTCAGGAGTAAAAAGTTGTATGTATCGAGCACTCTATGAAATAAATCCATTACATTTCAGAAGTGGCTTTATATTATTGATATATGTATTAATTTATAATGTTATACTGCTAGCCTGATGTGTACCACATATACTATATATATATATATATATATATATATATATATATATATATATATATATATATAAGTGGGGAGTGACTGTTTTGAAATTCCTGGAACGGTTACACTATGAATGACTGATAATCAAAAAAAGAGAAAATTCAATCATAGTACTATAACAAAGTATAGATAAAATATTAAAACAAAGAAAATTACATCAACAGGTATTGAGAAATGAGTGACTGGCGTGATACAAAAAACTCTTTTGAAAAAAGGTTTTTCAATGTGTTTAGTGTTTAGAGCTGTGAAGATTTATATAATGTGCAAACGTACACAAGGCTGGATCGATAAGTCTGCACCTTAATGCGTAGTTTTATTAGCTGAATTCTGACCTGAAATTCTGGGTGCTTAATATTAGATTTATGTGATTTATATTCAACTATGATTATGTTAAGAAGTTAACATCAATCGTTGAAAAAAAGAAATGCTTTTCCCACGGACTTATGGATCAACCCACCTTTACGTCAGTTTGTAAACTTTTTCACAAAAATTCAAGCTTCCTGTATCTCAGAAATAGCATATATATATATATATATATATATATATATATATATATATATATATATATATATATATATATATATTTAATTTTTTTTTTTTTGAATAATAGTACTGGCTACCCCTTAGATTCAAAGGAGTTTTAGTTTTGTTTTTGAGTTTTTTGTGAAAGCGTAGGCACACATTTTTGAGACATCCTTTATATAAACTTTTCTAAATGCCAATTAAAATCTAGACTAATTGCTTTTTTCTTTAACATTTCACAAATGATTTAGACTTGTATTTGGGTATTATAACGGTACCAGCAAAAGCAGTAATTGAAACAACAGGTTTTTTGAATTTTTATTCTTCAAGGAAGATTAATTTGGACAGTTAACCAGACTGCAGCAACAATATTGGTTTCCTATACATTTCAACATAGAGACAAAACAACGGTGCTGATTCTAATGATTCAATAAGTTTTCAGTTTGTAGAATTAAATTCTCTGCTTGGCTAGACACGTATCTGCCTTATATAATTAATTTTACGCCACAAGCGAAAGAACATTTTATATAAAAAAGTGTGCTTTGGGGATCTTTAAAGCCAAAGAACTATCAATTAATCTAAAAAAGATATTTTCATGTTTATTATCGCTACTTTTAGATTTAATGTCCGCTTGAACGCCCTTAGAGTGGTTTACATCCGTCTGGTGTCGTATAAGGTGACATTTCACAAGGTATCAAGCTATTTTGATTAACTCGAGAACAAATTGAACAGCCTTGATGTGACCTAGCAAACAGCTAGAAGAGATCTTACTGAAAGTGTGAAAACACTCTCCCGTTGGGTAACACAGTCGGCAATGAGACTTCCCTGAGTGAACTTGTCTACTGTGTGACTGTTGCATTCACAATTACCAAACTCACTTTTTTTTCTTTCTTTTTTTTTTTTCATTCTGTACAAAAAAGCTCGATTAGGTTGAACTGGACGAAAGGTGAAGTCGATTCGGCTTTTCACCTGACTATCTAAAGAAGCAATGTATTCATATATTAACATTTATATTGATGTTACAACAATTGATTACACAATTTTGAATCAACCAAAATGTTATGTTAGCATTAAAATTTTGGATAGGTCGACCATTGTTGTTAATGACATTATTTGAATTGTTCATTATCATAACGAGAAAATGTGATAAAATGTAATAATACTCTGTTAGTTGTTTGAACTGATATTATCAGCTTTTCTAGTTTGTAGAACATGGAAGGAGATAAGCAAATATCATGATTTGTTGGAAAACAGACAGACGCTGATTGAAAGATTACCTGGACATCGAAATGGAAACATAGAACGCCAGGTCCCTCTTCTGTAAGCTGATGAATTATACACTGAACGAAGGTTGAAGAATGCAACAGCTGGGATTTAATTATGAAAACCAAGATGAGAATTCGATTCCAGACAATTCGTAGAATAAGAATTCATCTCAGAATTTCTGATTTCGTGACACTTTTCTTCGAAGTCAGCTTGGAATTGGGATGTTGATCAACAGTTTCATATTGTATATTGTTTTTTTTTTTAATACATTTCCATCTTTTAAATACCAAGTTTAAATATCCCTCACTCCCGCACACTTACACGCTCGGTTATGCAAACTGTTTCAACATCTCTTCAGCTGCTTTATATATTTCCTGAAAATATGGGCTACTTGTATTATTAGGCTGCGTAGACAGAGGTCTGCCAGAGTACCCATGCTGACCAATGTCGCCAAGACCATATTAAACGGACTGTCAAGCAACGGAATCAGATTTTGTATCATTGGTAGCTCACCTGGTCCAATGAGTTTAGCTCTCCATAGTATGAGATGGGTAGCAGGGTACGAGTACATGGTTAGCCAGAGTGTCATTTTTTAAAACAGTCAGTGGAATTATGGTTTGGGAAAGCCAAGGAGTGATAAATCATATGGAGGCTACTTTGTATGGTACCAACCATCTCAATATATCTGAAGACACGGTAAACCATTTCATGGCAATAGGGTTCTATGTTTGCTTTCTTTCAGAGTATGGATTGTACGTGAATAGTTTCTGGAACTCGATGATCACTTCATTTTGTCGGCAATCGGTGATTTGTAATGGCTTATCAATATATATATATATATATATATATATATATATATATATATATATATATATATATATATATATATATATATATAAGGAATGGATACATATGATCCAAGGGAATGAATGTAAATTTTGTCATGTTACATCATAAATCTTATTTGAAATGACCTCCCGTCGTTGCATGAATAATGTATCACTTGGCCAAGGCAACGTAAATCAAATAAGTAATAAAAAATATCGAGCTGCAGCTGGAATTGAACCTTCCACCGATAGGCTGGCCTCTTCGACGTAGCAGCAACCTCATTTTCTTAGTTATTTATTCTATTCATGTTGCCTTGGCTAAGTGATACATTAACCGTATAACGACAGAAAATTATTTCAAATAAGATTTTCTATATAATACAACGTTATATATATATATATATATATGCGTATGTATATATATATATATATATATAGAGAGAGAGAGAGAGAGAGAGAATGAGAGAGAGAGAGAGAGATATATGTGATAAAGGTTTTTCCCCTCTAAACAGTTAGCATTCTATTTAAAAAAGACATTTCATATTATTTCAACAGAAGTAAAAAAAAAAATGCAGTCTATTATCTGCAATGTACCATTTGTGTAGGTCTGCGTCTGCGGTCAAGTGACTTTAATTGGAATCTGTCAAATTGAAGTCCTCCCCCAGCTTGTTTAATCAATACAAAAACACTACATGACATTTATAGCGACATTTTCTTTTTATCTGAAAGAACAGTGTCTCAGATATAGTCTTCATGTTTCTTAGAAGAAAACTCATGACCGAAAATGTGGTCACAGACTCTTGTTGAATAGTACAGCAATCTATATTCCATCTTTACTTTGAATACATCTGTTCTGCAAAGCTTAAGATCACATTCTATATCGTTATCATTCCATTATTTTACATGTGGAATAATTTTATGGTAAGTGTATTTTATCTTTCAAATCCTTGTATTTGAGCAAAGGGGTTATTTTTTTAATCCTGTCTCTTTGAATAGACGAGGGTTATAATATTCTCTGTTCTCAAGATTAATCAAGTATCACTAACATTTTTTCAAATTCATGAGCATTATCACATTTTTTCCCAAATTTCAGTTGTTCTTAAACCAAGCAGGGATCTCGTTTAGGTTTCTAGTCCTTCACAATGGTAATAATATTTACTTTAAATATAATTTGATTTTGAATATTTGAACAAATTTATCTTGAATGCATATTTTTTTCTGTCGGCTACAGTTCTGCATAAGATCTCTGAGGATTTACATTGTGAGTCGTGATATCCAGCGATTGTCTGCCATTCTTACAACTTGACCAGCCCTTTGCCATTTTATTTTTTGATAGATCCTACGATATCTCTGACTCTTGTTATCCTTCAATATACTGTGCTGTCCTGTGATCTCTCCATGTGATGCTGAGCGTGATCCTCTCTTATATACGCAGCATCGTTCTCCAGTTTTAGGGGTCAATTTTTTTTGGTTAGGTTCTATTTTTCAGTTCAATGGGCGACTATCAAGAGGATGGCTGTATACTCTACTTTTTACGGATAATGTGATTTTTCGTACTTGGAGTCTGGGTTTGCTCTACTGAAATCTTGCCAAGCTAGATCGATCCTCGGTAGATCTAGTGGGTTTTTTCATTATGATCAGCGTTCTGGATTTTGATAACTGTGTTTGTACATGACATTAGTTTTACTGAACTTCGTATGAACACCAACTTTCTTCATTCATTTCGTCTAGCATTATTCAGAGATCATGAAATTCTCAACAAAAAGGACAATGTCGTCAGCAAACCCGAGGTCAATTTGGATAATATACACATGCAATAGCGACAGTACGTGGTTGAATATTAATCCACAATCCAAACACAGTCTGACTCTGCTGATCGCCTGAATTCACTCAACAGGTGTCGTTCTCTCAGCCGGAAGCGATGAAGAATATTTGATAGTTGAGGTTTTGTGAGCACAATAGATAATGCGTAATACTCAACTCCAATACACAAGTGGATACATAAATATTTGGATGATTATTTTTGTAGATAGTTTATCTATCTTATTTTCAACATAAACAATGGATGCATGTTTTTCTGAAAAAAATGTTTCGTACTGAATAACCTGCTGTAAACTGCATGAACGTATTTGTCATCTTTCTCTGCTTATACCTTCTCCAAGGGCGTTGCAAGGTCAGGTACACAAGTGTAATTGTTTGACATGATAGAAGTTAGTCTCACTAAGCTTTGTTTTGCTAGTAGTACTTGGTATTCCCAAATGGCCATCCATGTATGTGTGGGCTTACTCGAGATTGATTAAGTTCAGTGATCATAAGGAAACTGGTGCATCTGAGTGATTCGGTTACAATCCTTTTGCTTTACCTAGGCCTTTGTTTTCCAATCGTAGTCTTTGATATTATATTTTATTCTCTTCTGTTATCTTAGAAGCCTGTTGGTAGAGAATATAACATCATTTGTCTAGGCGTTTGCGACTGCGTTTCGTCGGCGTTTGCAACTACTCATCTGCATAGCAATTGGTCCCATTATTATTTTAACTTATTACAAGATATCGACAACATTTGTAAAAAAAAAACAAAACAAAAACAAGGTAAAGGTGCTGACCTGGGTTTTCTCTGTATTTTTTCCTTTCAACCACTAACGTATAGCTTAAACTCTGTAAAAAGATGCATTGATACCTGGAATTTCTACTCTCGATTACTTGATTGCAACCACAATAATCACTTACGATATTTGCTTAAAAGGTTATTCAGCTAATTTTGTAGATCCTTACCAGTGTTTAACTATTTATAACCACACTGAAGTATACAGTTCAACTGAAGCATGATTATTGCAATTGAATCATTCTTATCTTCATCATTATCATTCTTGCTCTTCAACTCATACTCATTATATACAATAAACATTAAGTTTGTCTCCGATACAAGTAGGTGGGGAATTACGGGATACATTTAAAGTGAGTCCTCTTACCTTATTCATATTCAATACGAATAGCTTTTAAATTTGTAACAAATCCCGAGGAAAAAGATTTCTGATGCAGATTGCTTTACCTAATACTAAGAGATCTAGTTATGACCATGGTTTGAACATCACTACAATATTTGCTTATGTTTAAAATATATATAATTATGGTGGTAGTTCTGTTAATGGGTGAATAAATGTTTTTTGTCATTGTCTGTCTCCTTCTTTCAGACCATATCTGTTGGTACTTTATTTGATCAGTTCCACAAATGCCTGACCCTTAAAACAAGGAAAAATCTGCCGCATTGAAAAAAATATCACACAAACATCACTTCCCCCCAAAAAAATAACAAAAAAAAAAAATTTTTTTAAATCAAGCAATGGAAAAAAAAAAATTCAACGCAAGACCCTATCGAAAGATCTGCAAATGCAGCTCTGTGTACCAGATGCGTGTGATACACGGTCGACACTGCAGACGTGTGTAGGCCAGAGACAAAATATTCAAGGTGTAGAAGTGCTGGGGGGTAAATGAAGGGTTAGTTGCCACCATAATGGCAAGCAACAAAACAAACACATAGGAAGAAGTATAAGAAATGTATTGAATTGGGTTGTATAGGCTTTCTCCAAAAGTAGAGCGTTCCATAAGAAAGATTTTTGTAGGCTGGGATAGCCAAATCGAAGAAACACTGACCAATAATTTATTGGGGAGAATCTTATTTTGGGCAGAGTTGTTTTTTG